>JAWRVZ010000176.1:565000-605000 GCA_037043235.1 Rhodeus uyekii | reverse complement strand
AAAAGAAAATACTAAGACAAATAGGGAGTTTGGCGGTTCCACTTCAAAAACGTCGACATAATAGGACTGGCGAGTTAACCTTGACTCGAGATAAGTGAACTCCACTGTATTAGTGTTAGTATTTTTTCTGACTTTATGCACTTGTTGGAGTTTCCCTTTCAGACGCAAAATGTATCATGCAATGTGATTTACTAGGTTTTACGCTAGTTAATTTACTAGCATGTGCGGCAACATTTACCGCCCAAAAAAGCATGTTTTAAACCAAACGCTGATTGGTTCTTTAATTTGCACGTCATGAGTAGATCACATGCAGAACTTTCCACGTTCATCTGAGCTTTGATGGGATTGTGCTCTTATGCTAATTTGCCCTGTTTAGTAAATTTGGCCCCAAGTGTCTCAATGAATGCGTGAGTTTGGGGCAGGACTGTTGCTGAACAGCTTTTATTATAGCTGTCATTTTGTTTAGAGCTGCTAGTGGTGCAAAAATGATAAATCACCACATTAAATAAGCAAACCACTCAAATGAGTTGAAATTATAGGACAAACATTAACCACAATAGTCCTTTGCACAACTGATGTAGAAGTTACTCCTGACATCAGGATGCTGCATTCATAAACAGCGCAAACGCTCTGATCTGAGGGAAAGCTGGTTCATTCCTCATGTTTTGCATGAGCAGATGGACCAATGAGGTGTGAGACAACCGACTGATAGACTGCCAGAGAGCCAGTGCAGGTGTGTGTGTGTGTACGAGTCAGTGAGTGAGTGAGCGAGCGAACGTGTCTGTCAGTTTAGAGCGCTGAAACTTATGGAAATGAGATCCTAAAGACAAGCCGAGGTTGTGACGTCTGCAAGAAATTATAAGCTGATGCAATTTACTTTCTGAAAAAAAGTATTTACTTTAATAAAATAAAATTTTACTTTTTGATGCAAAAATTTGTATTGTATAAAGTGATATTTTAAAAAAAAGTGACTTGACAAATGCAACAACAGATCTGGTGTTTTTTGCACTCTTCCACACTGTTTGAACACTAGTGTGTGTTGTTGTGAAGCTCTCAGAAACAGAAGGAGGTGCAGATATCATTCAGCACTGAGTCAAGGGGGTTACTGTACCGGCTCAACACGCCGAGCCCAATCTGCACTCGCCGTGAGTGACGCCGCATGTTTTATGGATGGTGGGTGGGTGGAGGGGAGGGACGGGAGCCTTTGAAGTGCAAGTGGAGCGGGTGGAGAGAGATCAGGGCTGCGGGAGTGTTTTGCAGATCAGCGGGAGGCTGAGGGAAGACGACAGCAGCCGTCAGGAGAACACGTCCTGATCCCCCACAAAACCTGAGAGAGGAACTCATGATCTTCACGTCCCTTCTTAACCTTTAGTGCAGTTAACGAGCCACTGGAGCATCATGGGAAAACACTTGTGTTGCAAGTCAATGAGCATCTTTACATGCACACCAATGACCAGTGAGATAACGTACAGCTTAATGAAATAACCTGTTGCAAACCAAAACCCCACAACGTGGGTAATTCTTTGCTATTCTTTTAGAGCAGGGGTTTTCAAAGTGTGGGGCGCGCCTCCCCTGGGGGGCGCCAGAGCATGCCAGGGGAGGCGCGGAGAGTTGTAAAAAATGATAGTCTAATAATAACTCGCCGAACTTATTACTATTACTTACTTTACTATTGTTATATTCCTTGGTTTAAGCTGCCATAAACTTGCCCTTTCACAATATGTAATCGGTCTCCGTAAGCTCAAAATACCCCACAGATAATACATTAATACCTTGAGATATGAGCGTCCCGACATACGAGTATTCCAAGATACGAGCAATCTTTTGAGCAAATGGTTGATTTGAGATACGAGTAAATATTTGAGATACGAGCAGCTTACAGACGCTAGAGGTGTTCAGCACTCGGAGCAGCTCAAGCTCCTCATTTAAGGGGTAATTGCATATGATCTCCACTAGAGGCAGCTTGGTTTTACAGCGGGGGTTACCGGGGGCAACGAGTGATTCACGAGTATTAAGCTGGGAGCAGCACGAGTTATGCGTGTTCAATAATAATAAATATGAGCTTCTGAGACTATCCAATACACAACACGGGAAGAAACACTACACTTCCGTATTGTGTTTGCATTATCTTGGTAATTTACGTAATCTACATAATCCCTCCCTCCTCCTCCTCCGCACATGCCGTCATTAGCCGCTACTTGTTTGTCTAGAAAGTAAGAACTCATAATTAAAACCACATTTTATTTTATATCACAGGAATTCAAATTTTTTTTTTATGTATGTCTCTATAGAAATTAAAAACATGTTCTTTCCATTGTTATTAGCACTAACAAGGGAGTTTTTAATTAATTTTCTTTTCTGTTATTTCTTATGAGAAAAAATGATTTGAGATATGAGCAATTCGAGTTACAAGCTCGTTCCTGGATCGAATTATGCTTGTATCTCAAGGTATTACTTCCTATTATCTCAAGGTATTACTCAAGGTATTACTTCTCCTACTTCCTGATCTCGACCGGTGCGGACGTGTCTTCATCTTCGGTCTTCGGTATTTCGACTATTTGTCTTTTTTTCTCTGACCCGCTGCTCGCTGGACTCCTGAAATACTGAATTGGAATTGATTATGATTGGATTACTGATAGCGGGGTTTCTACTCTTTGGCTGTGGGATTGCCCTGACTTATCGGAAAATTGGTAAGACAGCTGCGAGCAAATTCACTGTGCCGCTGTCTGTGGAAATTAAACAATGCCACGAGGCTGTGTGTGACCGTCTGAAGGAACTAGATCAGAGAATGACACAGATTGAGGAACTGAATCGCAATTTATGCGAACTAAATCGTAACAACGCAGTCCGAACAGTGAGTCAGATCGGTGAACTCTCACAAACTATAACTGGTCTGGCCATAAGGTTAGACGAGGATCGAGCGCGAACGCGGAGGACCAGAACTGATTGATTGTTTATGATACGGACATATTCCGAAGATCATCAATGGATTAAAAACTGTATTTGCCCCCCGTCTCTCGGTTTGGGAAGCCAGTTGACAGCTTGGTTGCTATTGCTATCTCTCTCCTTCCCTGGGAACTGCCTTATCTTCAAGGACAAAACCATAGAAACTGAACTAAAAACATCTGTTGTTATGGCTTCACCCCAGAGAACCGTCTGCCTATCGGTCTTTCTATTTCTACCTACCCCCCTCTCTCACCACACAAAAAATTCCAACATGCGCCCACGTGTACTGTGACTTGTCCTGTTATCTTGTTTGTGTTGCCATGTAAGGCTTGCTAAACTGCATACTTGTATTTCATGCATTTCTTTCTGGAGAGCGCGTGGCGGCGCCTGGTAAAGGCTGTGGCTCGGAGGCTTGCTCCATCCGTCATTTTGTTATACTGTACTTGTACATGTGTAATGACAATAAACTTGAATCTATTCTAATCTAATCTGATCTATTACTGTATATGGCTTGTCAAAATTGCCCCTGTTTGGGTGTCAGTCCCTTTGAATGCAAATAAGCTGCTGCTTCCGGCCCCTTTTTCCAGAAGAGGGCAGAGCTTTAACAGCTTGTGCTTCGGATACTCCGGCAACAACCAAACTGGTGAACCTCACACAGCTAAAATGTCAGAAATTGTCAGTAGCTGTGTTCAACCTTCCATGTTCGAACCGTAGTCGGACACTGATGGAGAGACTCAAGAAGAAGTTATAATAAAAAATAAATATTAAGGAGTGAGATTTTTTTTTTTTTTTTACAATTATAGGCTGGTTGTTTACACAACCTGTTCAAACACCTTATGAAAGTGAATTTTGCATAATCGGTCTCCTTTAACCCTAAAAAAACCTTTAAATAGCAAAAATCGAGTTCAAACACAACATTTCTGTTTGAAAAAAAAAAATGTTTACTTGCTATTAAGTGTGTCAAACAAAACTGTAAATCGTAGGATTTAAAGGGATTTGACTGCCCCTCAGTGGCCATGAGAACTCCAGGTTGAACTTGAATCTGGTTTCTTTGAATAAAAGCTGCAGTTAAACGAGTGCCAAGACTCGCTGTCAATCACTCCTGAAATGTCAACGGCAGTGAAGTTTCTTCCTCTCTGTCCTTTCACTAGCGTTCCCACTGGGCAGAAGGTCACCGCATGCCCTCGACCAGCTAAAACAACGACCACCCACACGCAGTGATTAATTTCCCCTGCCAGGGCGAGGCGGCTTCACTTTCAGAGATCAAATCTCACGAGGGTCTGGACGCAAAGTTATGTGGGTCAACTCAACTCATCTCATCTCTGTAGAGCTGAAAGACACGCACAACCCTAAAAGGGTTCAAATGATCTTTCGGGTCACGAGGACGAGGCTGACGGCTTTCCTACGGTGTTTCTTCATTCTCCTTAACATGTTTACTCGCTGACTGTCAGGTCAAAGCTACAATGCCAGTCTGGTATGTTCTGAAACACTCCATAAATCATCTTGAACGGGTCAATCTGGAGGAAATGGACAGACTAATTAAAGTAAAGTAAACTCTCATCCATTTGGACATCAACACTTTTGGTCCCAGCTGAACTAAAATAAACTAGAAATGATCTGTTGTTAGTTAATGAATTAAAGATGGTTCAAAATGATCAAAAATGTTTTGGGTGGGGAACAAATGAAAAATGTCAAAATTAGTCATTGAAAAGATACAGTAGAACCCCGACTTACGAAATTAATCCTTTCCGAGGTTGGCTTCGTAAGTCGATCTTTTCGTTTGTCGGTCAGGCTTTTACATGTAAATTGCCTAATCCGTTCCAAACCTTACAAAAACACCACATTTAGCATGGGATGAAGCACATCCCAGCGCCAAACTTCCCAATCATCTCCCTTTTCAATGCAATGTAAAGCATCCTCTTCTTCCTTTTGACTTCAGCAACAATCTTCACATCCATGGTGAGTGATTAGAAAAAAGTTTATGTTAACTAGGCACAATGCTGACCAATAGGAGAGCAGGATTGTAAAAAGTGTTCCCCTTCTTACATGGACTATTCCAGCCATCCCTGTCATTCAGTGCGAAATGGATTATTCCAAAACTTTCCATCTGAGAGAGCTGACGGATGATTAAGGTAAAAGAGATCGGCTGAAGATTGTATATAGTTTATTGAGTGAAATACAGGGAGTTAGTGCCAATCGTTGAGGTTTTATCGATCATGCGTAACCACACATCTATGCACCTTTAATAAATACCAGTTTTGGATTATTCCCTGAGTGAGACATCATTGTTCTGACCGGACAAACTGTAGTCTTCATCCAACCCGAAACAAAATCAGCGCGAATTTCAAAACAAAACTCAGAAATGTTTTTTCACTTCTCGATCATTTTGTAGTAACTCGGGCGAAAAAAACCCTGAAATCTTTTATCGTATGTTGAATTTTTCGTACGTAGAGCGTTTCGTAAGTCGGGGTTCTACTGTATTTATCAAACACCATTCTTGACTATGAACTCTAATCAATGTCTATTCTGATAACAACATATAATAACAATAGCTCTAACAAATAAGCCCCAGTCTTCAATCTGTGTGATTTTGTATGTACTGTGTGTAAATGTGTGTTTGTGTGAATCTGTAATGAGAAGAGACAGTTTAATTCTAATGTCAAACAGACTATGAACCGCTCACTATAACGGCAGCTCATGTGAGAGATGTTCACACACGATTGTGTGGTGTGTTTGCTGCAGATAGACACGTCCATATTCATACGGTGCAAAGGTAATCTCCTGCTGGCTGACAGCTAGTTAAATACGGCCCGTCCAGCTGCCTTCTTTAATACATCACACACACTTACAGAGGAAACTACCTGCATCCCACTCACAAGCTCCAAAAATGAAGATGAAAAATACAGTAAAAAAAGAAATATTGTGAAAGTGTGAAGTATTCCTGTGATTAAAGCTGAAGCAAAATTACTCCAGTCTTCAGTCACATGATCCTTCACAAAAAATCATTCTAATATGAAGATCAAGAAATATTTCTGACATTTCTTATAACTAATGTTGAAAACAGTTCATGTTTTTCTGGAAACTGTGAAAAAAAAAAAGAAAAATAGAAATGACTTCTTTTATTCAACAAGGACACATTAAATTGATTTCTGAAATTCTGACATTTCTGTGTGTGTGTGTGTGTGTGTGTGTGTGTGTGTGTGTGTGTGTGTGTGTGTAGACTCCCCACAAAGACAGCGAAACAGTGTTTGTGCGTGTGTATATGTGTGTTTGTGTAGACTTCCCATAAAAATAGTAAAACAGTGTGTGTGTGTATATGTGTGTTTGTGTTGACTCTCCATAAAGACAGCGAAACAGAGTGTGTGTTAGTGTGTGAGTGTGTGTATTATCATGGGTCATCACGGGTCACATATGATGGATATTGTTGTGCTGTGTGGTTGTTGACATTTAATGTATTTAAATGCTATTAAATAAATGATTTGTGAAAGATTGTGACACTGAAGACTGGAGAAATGATGCTGAAAATACAGCTTTGATCACAGAAATAAATGACATTTTAAAATATATTACAATAGAAAACAATTATTTTAAATTGCAATAATATTTCGCAATATTACTGTATATTTGATCAAATAAATGCAACTAACTGAGAACAATAAACATTCTAGTTATTCGTCCTTATATCTTATACCTTCTGTTCAACACAAATATTCACAGAGAGAATATTCCCTCTCAGATTTGGCTCCTCTCACGTATGACAGCTGTGCATGATGGGATTCAAACTGCATCCCAAGCATAAAGTGGATAATTAACCTTGACTATCAGTGAGTTTATCTCCGGCTGAAACAGCCAAACAACGGTGAAATGAAAAGCACAAGGTCTGAACACAGCAGTTTCCAGCGACTCTACATACTAGCATCTCTCTGCAAGCAGAATGTCAACGAGAAGGTCAGAAGCGCTGGCTCCTCTTTTACTCGCAGCATAAAGGAGTCTGGCCTTTGGAAGGCAGTAATGAAGAATAATCTCTGAAAGAAGGGTCAGATATGATGTTGGCCAGACTGACAGGAAGGAGGAACGTGAAAACAAGGGAGGAATGAAAATGTCAGTGTCAGAGAACAGTTACGAGCCAACGATCGAGCTGCCAGACTCCCTCCACCGCTCCATATTTATCAAGCGCCCACCTGACAAAGAGAAAACAAACCTAAAGCGCCAGCCAACAGCTAATTAGATGAAGGGGGGGATTGTGACGGGTCCAAATAAACATCAGCATTTCTGAATAAAGACGTCCTTCGTTCAAGGACAGACAACTTCTAGACTTCTGCTTTGGTTTGAGTTTGAAATGTCTGTTTTTTACCTAAATTTGATATTTTTCATACATGTTCTTCATGCCAAAAACCATCCCATCGTAATTTTGAAACAACAAAAAAAGTAAAGCTAGTCTAAACAATCCGAATCTAAATTCAATTCATTTATTGCACTACGTTGAGCAAATACACAACACAATAATGTGTTTTTCTGATGATTAAATACATTTGAAATGCATTTCACTTCCTTAAAGTAATGCGTTTCTGAATGAATGAATAGAATATTAATGTAGAGCTGTACTTTATTGTACAATTATGATTATCTTTATTATTACTTAATTAAATTTACAAAATCTATTCAACCAGTATTTTAATTCGTCAGAACTGTCAAGTAAAACATATGCTACAGATTGTCATGCAGTGTGACTTTCCTAATCATGAACTGTGAAATATAAAAAAAAAAACAGGATATAAATGAGAATGTGTCCCAAATCACAAGCTGCATCCTCCAACCGCTGGATACTTCCAAAAAAACTAACAAACCTAGTCTTGAATGGAGTAATTAATGTCAGAACTTACATTTTACAGGTTAACTATTACTAAAATGACTGTTATTACTGCAAGACACTTAATAATCGGCAATATTATTGATGATCTGGCTGTACTGATGCTGTCGTATAAGAACTAAACTGTGCTGGACAATGACGTCAATTTTTGCAGAACAGGTTTATAGATGAAATGAACCAATTTAACAATTGATGATCTTTTAGACAGAACTGAATCAACACTGAACTGGAATATCAACAGAAATGCATAATATTCTTGTTATCATTGCAAATCTGCTTTAAAACAATCGGTATTGTATAAAGTGCTTTATAAATAAAGGTGACTTGACTTAAACAGATCATCTTTTAGTGTGTCGTCCTGTAAACTCAAACAAAACCCAGTCTGATGTGTCTTTGTTCTCACTCACATGAGCAGACAGCGGCTGAATGTCTCTGCGGCGGGTCGATCGGTGGAGCCAGTTTCCCCTCGTTCTGTCATTCCCCTGTGTAAATATGTTTGGCCGCTGACCCTCTCGCCCTACGGGCGTCTGTCTTACCCATGAACCCCCGGCCTCCCGCTCCATTCATCTCAGTAATTGTCTGTATGAATTATTTACCTGACTTGGAGGGTGAATATGAATTTAGTGTGTCTAACCATTACTCTCTGTTTCAATTATCCGAGCGGGACATTATGGGAAATGACAGTAGAATTGATTAGAGAATTCATGAGATGTAAAATGCATGACCTCCAAGAGTTTGTATATGTGTGTACATACATCCATCATGTCATATCTTTATATTCATGGTCAATTTTGTCTTCAGCCAGCACCCAAGGCACAGAGAGAAACGGAGAATGGAGACAAAAGGAGACACTTACCAGAAATATCCTCTCCAGCTGATCCTGAATGTCCTTCATGCCCGGGAATGCCGCCACTCCCTGGATCATTTCCACAAAGATGCATCCAACACCCCTGAAAAACAAACATCATTGACACTATGCCTTATTAAACAACCTTCAGAAAGTGAAATAGGGGCTCGGTTTACACCTGGTATTCAGATGCGTTTGGTCGAACGATCACAACTAGACGAGGGAGACGCGTTTACACCTGGTGTTTTACCTAAGGCTCTTTTATCCACTTTCAACAACTTCTGTCCTGATTTCGAGGGAAGGGTCTATGGGCTTTTTCAGATTTTTGATGTAATGCATGAAATAAGCTCACACAACTTGGCCTGCATAGCAGAGTTCCAAGATGAAAACCACTGCTGAGCAAAAAGAACATTAAGGATTGTCTCAATTTTGCCAGAAAAAAATCTTGATGATCCCCAAAACTTTTAGTAAAACACTCTGTAACTTTTTTGGAAGGCGTGTGTCCCATTACATCTCGCATAAAAGTAACACCGCATTTAAAAAAAGACCATCATACCCACAGTAAAAAATGGTGGTGGTAGTGTAATGGTCTGAGGCTGTTTTATGCATATGAATATGACCGGAGATGACGGAAAAACATACAGAGAACAACTTTTGGTGAGTGTGTTGGAAATCAGGAATGGAGAGAACATTGAGCTTGGTGTGCATTTCATCTTCAAACCAAACTTGGGTCTCCAGCTGACAAAGTTTAAATCCCGTCTTTCCATAATGTTTACTCATCAGGTCAGTAGACGGAGAGTAGGGGGTCTTTTAGTGGTTGTTCGAACGCATTTGACCACATGAGAGTTTACATTACGAAAGCAATCTGGTCAAATGCATTTTCGACCTCCTCTGGAAGTGATCGAAAGTGGACAAGCTCAAAACATTTACACTATAGTGTTGTCCACTTGTGATTGGATTGAAAAAAATTTTTTTTTTAACATCAGGTGTAAACAGGGCCTGGGGTTGGACCAGATTTGTGCATATGTTTCTAGAAACATCTGGGCGATCAAAACCGTTTTGTTACAGTTATTGTTTATTAAAGTTGAGATCAGTGAACAGTGAATTTATTTTGCAAGGATGCAAAACAAACTATCCAATATTTCAGTGTTTTGTCTACTAGGCCAATAGGATGTCTAATCTCGTTTGCCAATGTTCGAGTGAATTTTGAGTAAAATTAAATCGAGTGAGAAGTAAACTTGCAGTGCGCATCTTGCATATTATTATATCAGAAAATAATAAAGAAAACAGCATTATATCAGTCATCCTTCTCACTTAGAGACAATTAAAAAAAAATTATTGGAAAAATATTTGCACATGACTTTTTTTTTAATTAACGTAATATGCTGAGCTTTAAATAGTGTGTTTATGTGTGAATGTGTAGATATTCTGTGATATCGAGGCGGTGAGCGTGTGGCACATGCTGGTGTGTTTCAGGGGCCGTCGGGCTCCATTCGTCAGCATGCAATTGTTTCCTGACACTTTCTGGCCCAATGCACACGGCAGCGTCCCTCTCTGACAGAAATTGGGCAAGAGCCACACAAACCAAACACACCAGCAGCGAGATGTAAAACTCAACTGGCCTTTTCAGAATCAGACCATCCGTCTCCGGTCCAGTCAGACCGCTCACCTCAACACACACTGAATGCGATATCAATTCTCCTCGAGCGGCTCGAGCTGACTGCCAGGTGGCTGATAAGATGTCAGCTTATAGACGCGATGCCTCACAGTCGGGCAGAGACGACCTCATGCTAATCCCCATCCTGACTGGAGCCACGAGATGAACGTGTAAGAGGAAAAACCTCCCGCACATGCGCGTCTACCTGCAGCCATGTGGAAAAGTGGCCTTCTGATCAGACCACCTGCTCCCAGTTTCCCTCTCTTAATTGCCAGCATGGCTGCAGCTGCGGTCCTGAGAGTGGATCTGGTCACGGCTCATTTCTCCGGACAGCAGCTCCTCCCACCTCTTTAGACCAGCAGACCCTGGACCAACCACTACAAATCTTTATTTGAAAGTAGAGTAGGCAATTTGTGTCATAACCACTTTTTGTTATACTGGTTGAAACTCTCTTCACATGGAACTCTCTTCTGTGGAAGTCTAAGGACTGGAAAATATTCAAATGCAATGCTATGATGTCTTGCATATTAACTTATGTATTTCATACCTCTGTGCACCTGCAGACATCACACGTCACCAGTGCGTTCCTGCACAGAGCTGTAGACAGATGTCAGTCACCGAGCAGCGCAAACGAGCAATTTTACAATTCCTCCTGAACTAAAACAACCAGCTTATGTCCCGTAATTACGAGGTGGAAACTGTGACGTTCTACCCGGAGCCGTTCACTCTCTCAGACTCGGATGTGCGCTTTCTATATCAACGCTATCAACTGCAAAATGAACCTGCAGCAGTCAGATGCTACACGCAAGAGCTCTGTAATTGGTTTTTCAGAATGTGTTGTTTCAGGCTAGTTAAAAAAACAAAAAATACACATTTAAAAGTTTATTTTATTGAACTTTATCTATTTGCATCTGTAGATTTCAACGACAATACGTTTCTTTAAATTCAGTGAGCTTTTTTCTCCTGCACTCCTGAGTCAGAAATCTCCACTTCTTTATAAAAATGTGTGCATTTTTTATTCATTTAATATAACGTCTCATTTGCATTATTTAAACATTACATTTATGTCCGGTTTCACAGACACTGCTTAAACCTTTCCCAGACTAAAATGCATGTTTGAGTGGTTTTAACTGAAAGCGACTTCGACTGGCATATTTTAAAATATCGTTTTGTCTTTTTAATACGATTATATTTTATAAACAGGCACACATGTCACCTGTTACGTTTATAAAAGTTACTTTAATCTAAGCCTTATCTGTGAAACCGGGCCTTATTGTCCTAATGTACTCTGATGAATTAATTGGGAAAAGTGTAATGACATCTATTATAGTTAACATCTTTACTCTATTTACCTCTGGTGTCTTCCCTTATAATTAATAACACAATGTTAGTCTGTAAATACAATTATAAATCAAGTATATAATATGCATTTAATCTATAACATTTACATGTAATCTGTTTGTTAATGCGAGTGGTTATCAGCACATTAACATGCACTGCAGGAAGTTTTAAATTAAGGTTTGATTCTTACCTTATTTGAATATGATTTATGATTTTAATTCCTTATGCAAATTCTGACATATGACAGACTTTATCCCGGACCCTATCGGTGCGTATCCATTTTAAGTTTCATTACATTATTGATTATTATTCTAGCGTTATCATGCTCTCAGTTGCACCAGACTGAAATTGCAAATCCACATAATTTCACACTTATTCAAGATTTTCCCCTGTAAAACATAATTTATATTATATTTCAGGATTTAATTCAAACTCAATAACCAAGAGGATATCACTTTCACGTTCTAGGTTACGTGACATTTTTGTGACATTTGAGTGGCATTTTTCTCATCCACTTGCTGAGACACGGATGTGAAAGGTCTGCTGGACTGGGACGGAGCTGGTCCAGTATGGTGTACGTACACACACACACACACACACACACACACACACACACACACACACACACACACACACACACACACACACACACACACACACACACACACACACACACACACACACACACACACACACACACACACACACACACACACACACACACACACACACACACACACACACACACACACACACACACACACACACACACACACACACACACACACACACACACACACACACACACACACACACACACACACACACACACACACACACACACACACACACACACAGTATTTGGCTGTGATTCTAATGACTGTTGATTTGTGCAGCATCTGTGTAACTGCCACTCAAGAGAGGAAAACACTGCACACGCTCCACTGCTCTGAGCATCGATTCACATACAGGGCGGAAAGGGTTATGAGGATGAGAGATAAGATAAGAAAACAACAACTACAGTCTAGAGACACAAAGAGAAGTAGAAGAGACCTTCTGTGATGGAGAGAATGGAAAGAGCACAGGATATAGTTTTGAAAATATAGAAATATCACAAAAACGTTCAACTAAAAAAATCTATAAGAAAAAACACACTTGTTCAACTGCTCGTTACTAATCAGCCAATCACATGGCAGAAACTCAAAGCATTTAGGCATGTAGACATGGTCAAGACGATCTGCTGAAGTTTAAAGTGAGCATCGGAATGGGGAAGAAAGGTGATTTAAGTGACTTTGAACTTAAACTTCGCATGGTTGTTGGTGCCAGACGGGCAGATCTGAGTATTTCAGAAACTGCAGATCTACTGGGATTTTCACTCACATCTCTAGGATTTACTGAGAATGGTCTGAAAAAGAGAAAATATCCAGTAAGCAGCAGTTCTGTGGATGAAAATGCCTTGTTGATGGCAGAAGAGAATGGCCAGACAGGTAACAGCAGCGCAAATAAGCACTCGTCTCAACCGAGGTCTATAGAAGAGCTTCTCTAAACACAGAAGCAGATGAGCTACGGCAGCAGAAGACACACCGGTGCCAATCCTGTCAGCTAAGAACAGCAACCGGAGGCTATAATTTACACGGGCTCAACAAGACTGGACATTAGAAGATTGGAAAAAGGTTGCTTGGTCTGATGAGTCTCGATTTCCACAGCAACATTTAGATGGCAGGAGAGCACGGATCCATCCGGCCTTCTAGCAGTGGTTCAGGCTGCTGGTGGTGGTGGTGTAATGGTGTGAGGGTATTTTCTTGCTACAAATAGTACCAAATGAGCATCAGTTAAACTCCACTGCCGACCTGAGTATCGTTGCTGACCATGTTTATCCCTTCATGAGAACATTGTACTCATCTTCTGATGGCTACTTCCAACACGTGATGTCACAAAGCTCAAACCATTACAAACTGGTTTCTTGAACATGACTCAAACTCCCTCCAATATCAAATATCATCCAAGATCGTGGATGTGCAGCCGACAAATCTGCAGCAACTGTGTGACGCCATCAGGTCAATATGGACCGAAACCTCTGAGGAATATTTCCAGCACCTTGTTGAATCTATGCTACAAAGAATTAAGGCAGTTCTGAGGGGGAAAGGAGGTCCAAGCCTGTCCTAGCCAGAAAATAAAACTAATATAGTAGCCGATGAGTGTATACAAGTATACACTTTCCTGTGTCTCAAACAGTAGGGTGTCGCGCTTGCAACATCAATGTCATGGGTTCGATCTCCAGGGAAAGCAAGAACTGATTAGAATGTCAATGTGTTTCTTGAATGAAATGTAAGTCGCTTTGGATAAAAACATCTGCCAAATGCAGAAATGTAATTATAATAACCGAAACTATCACAATACATTAACATATATAAAAGTATACAAATATAATGTAAAAATATACAACTATTATGATATTTTAACATTAATAAAAACAAAAATATAGAAAGAGACAACCAAGAGAAAAGAGAGAAAAGAAAGAATAAAGAAAAGGATAAACAGAATTGAGATAGTGTTCTATAGTGTTAACATGCAGGCTGGGATTAAATTAAATAAATCTAAAATAATAACAAATATAAATATAAAATATAAAATGCTCAGTTGGTTACAGTTTGGCAATGAAGTATATATACTTATAATATATAAGTACTTATAATTAGTATTATAAGTAAATTAAAAAAAATTTTAATAATACAATATTATTATTGAGTATTATTGAGTTATAACATATTGAGTTGATCAAAAACAGCGGGAATGTGGCTTATGAAAAGAAATCAACGCTAGCAAAAAAAATGGTGTAGGATTTACAATTTTCACTCAGAAATTGCTAGTAAATTTCACAAATAACTTCAATAACTAGAGGTATATGGGAGCACAGAATGTGATCTGTGTGTATTGATGCAGACACGTTACGGAGGAGGAGAGAAGGTCATGCTTTACCACATGTCCAGACAGGTGGAGTAGTCAGTGGAGCCGAGCAGCACGTCTGGAGGACGATACCAGAGAGTCACCACCTCATTAGAGTACGTGTGGCTGGGGACCGACTTCGCACGTGCCAGACCTGCAGAAAACACACACACAATTATCATTACTTAGGGGACAGAAGTTTAAAAACACATCGCTTTGCATAAAAGCAATACAAAAGTGTGAAGTAGATCACAGCTCATGGAGATTGCTGCTCTGTAACAGTTCACAGGAGACATGATAAACCGAGCCGTCCTCCCCGGGTGCCAAGCCATGCTTAATTAGCCCGTTTCACTTAAACACACTTGACTTCCTGTCATTGGAGAGCTGCTCAGTGAGGGGGGCGTTTAAAGCAGGATGGAAATAACAGCTAAAGCTTCACGCCAGTGTAATTTGCAGTCAATAATCCGGCAGCTAAACAAAGGGCTGCGTCAGAGAGAGTGAGAGGCCATCATTTTGGTTAACACACCGACAGAGGCTCTAATCATCATTACACTAAACCGGTGAGTAATAGTTATCCGGGTGGCAGCGTAACCCGCAGCTGTGCGTCTAATTGATGGGAGAGCGAGAAAACGAGAGGTCAGTGAGGTCAGAGATGATGAAGGCAATGGAGGAGGAGGGAGGACGTCCTTTACTGGTCCTGAAGCGGTCGTCATGGCAACGTAGCGGTCGAGCTGACATTAACTATGAACGCTGGCTAAAGGAGATCGAGGGAGCGGCACACAACGAATGCTTCCGCGTCTGCCGGTTCAAAGCGCTCAGCTGACCGCCTGCCGCTCAGGAACTCTACGGATCTCCGGAGGGGGTCGAGGGTCAAGCTGAGTAAATTAAACATCACTCTCTCTCCCAGAGTGACATGACGGCATGAGGAAGGGCAGAAAGAGATAAGGAGAATGTCACAGAACCAGACGATGATGAAGAAGAAGAGTTCAAAATTATTTAATGAAAACTACGAGGTAATCCACAAAGACGTGGGTAATGGTAAAAGCAGTGTACACACACACAACAGCAGACAAACTAACGAGTAAACAGGGAGAAATAAAGACACATACGATGATGAACAAATAACAAACAGCTGTGATGATCAGTGTCCATGGTGATAAATGAGTGGCGGGAGAAACTGAAACAAAGGAATACATAACTGAATGAAAACAAACTAAGAGTCCTAGCTCTGTGACGGCATGAAAGAGACAACCAGAAAAGAAAGGAAGAATTAGGGCTGCAGAAGATTTTGAAATAAAATCGCGACATGGCTTGTGTGATTATCAGTGATTTAAAAATAACAATAATACTTTTGTCTCATCAGTCCACAGAGTATTTTCTCAAAAGTCTTGGGGATTATCAAGATGTTTTCTGGCAAAAATGAGACAATCCTTAATGTTCATTTTGCTCAGCAGTGGTTTTCGTCTTGGAACTCTGCCATGCAGGCTATTTTAGCCGAGTGTCTTTCTTATGGTGGAGTCATGAACACTAACTTTAACTGAGGAAAGTGAGGCCTGCAGTTCTTTGGATGTTGTTGTGGGTCTTTTGTGATCTCTTGGATGAGTCGTCGCTGCGCTCTTGAGCTAATTTTGGTTGGCCAGCCACTCCTGGGAAGGTTCACCACCGTTCCGTGTTTTCTCCATCTGTGGATAATGCCTCTCACTGTGATTCGAGTCCCAAAGCTTTAGAAATGGATTTATAACCTTTTCCAGACGGATAGATATCAATTACTTTCTTTCTCATTTGTTCCTGAATTTCTTTGGATCTCGGCATGATGTCTAGCTTAGAGAGGTTTTTTACATTGATTTTTGGTATGATTTTGAATCCAGTCCTCGGTGTGTTGAAGATGGTTTTGGTTTCTATTGACTGTTGTCAGAAAATTTTGTGTATAAATATAGATTTTCAATTTGAATATTTCATTCATTGAGATCCAATATGTGATTGAAGTGTTCCCTTCATTTTTTTGAGCAGTGTGTGTGTATATATATAAGAATAATATCATTAAAAATATATATACAACTATCAAAGGTATATATATATATATATATATATATATATATATATATATATATATATAAATTAGGTTGCATGACTTACCAAAACAAAATCCATTTCACAATATCTTGATTACATAAATATCTGCCCTATCGTTTTCAGAGTGAAGGGAAGAGTCAAATCAATAATAAAAAAGGCAACACATTTTTATTTGCCCACAGTCCATCAAAATAAAAGTTTTATACATTATATACAAATAAGCTTCTGTTTCAGTTTAGACTTTGCCTTAAAAGTCAGCAGTCATCCATACATAAGCATCTGTATGAAATCTGTACTAACATGAATATCTAAACGAACAGGAATTTAAACCACTATAACAAACACACCGCAGACAAAAGTGGGTCAGTCATTCTAAACATGCCGTTTGATTAAACGGCCCGTCTCATCTACACATCCATCAATGCAGACTTTGATCACAATATGAAAAATGTAATAAAGCATATTCAATACCTCCAGTGTCACCTGTCTGCGGTGGCGGAGATGATCGGGGGGAGTTTCACTACAGTGTCGTCATTTTCAGACATTTCTGGGTTGCAATTATAGATTGTTTGGCAGGTAATTTATGAGCGGTGTGATCTGAATCCAGTGCTGATGACAGACGCAGTCCATTAGCGTTACCTTTTTCATATGCAAAATTAACTACTTTATCAAGCTGTTAATGAAGTGATTGAGCCATCAGAATGGATGTATGTTAATACCCGTTTTAAAAATAAAGAATAACCTGGAGACGTAATATATATATATACACACACACACACACACACACACACTCACCTAAAGGATTATTAGGAACACACTAATACTGTGTTTGACCCCCTTTCACCTTCAGAACTGCCTTAATTCTACATGGCATTGATTCAACAAGGTGCTGAAAGCATTCTTTAGAAATGTTGGCCATATTGATAGGAGCATCTTGCAGTTGATGGAGATTTGTGGGATGCACATCCAGGACACAAAGCTCCAGTTCCACCACATCCCAAAGATGCTCTATTGGGTTGAGATCTGGGGTCTCATTTATAAAACTGTGCGTAGGATCACTACTAAAAGTTTACGTGCGGCCAAAAGACAAAAATGCTATACGGCAAAAAATATTCAGATTTATAAAACCGTGTGTATGCACACCTGTCAGGAACATTCCCTTTATAAATCGCAGATGTCACGGGTCAAAGTTTGCTTAAATGTGCACACATTCTCCCGTCAAGTTATTTTTTATAGATCACAACCTTTGCGTGGAAACCGGCGTACGTACGTTTCCAGTCCCGTTTTGTGCGTACGCACACTTTATAAATGAGACCCCAGATGACTGTGGGGACATTTTAGTACAGTGAACTCATTGTCATGTTCAAGAAACCAATTTGAAATGATTCGAGCTTTGTGACATGGTGACATTATCCTGCTGGAAGCAGCATCAGAGGATGGGTACATGGTGGTCATAAAGGGATGGACATGGTCAGAAACAATGCTCAGGTAGGCCTAAATTAAACGATGCCCAATTGGCACTAAGGGGCCTAAATTGTGCCAAGAAAACATCCTCCCACACCATTACACCACCACCACCAGCCTGCACAGTGGTAACAAGGCAAATGTCAAATTTTGGTGAGCTCAGGGGGGATGGGTTAAAAATCGCAAGTTGAAAAAGTGCAAGTGTGAGAAAAAGTCACAATTATCTTTCATTTTACAGCAGCTCCTCACATCCTCCACTTGTGTCGTTCTTATCTTACAGTTATCAGAGGTCAGCACACCTTAGACACCCATCAGCACAGCAGATCTAGATCCTTATTGAAGAGCTCTGTTTCATCACACTCTCGGTAGGAGCTGGTCCAGAATCGGATTCATCTCACGGGACCGCTGGAGCCCATCTGCTCCCCTGTCCCGCATCCCATCAGCGGACTCATATAACGACACGAGAGGGAACGGCGAGTGCATTCCTGAGCTCTCGTCAGCAGATGTTCAGTCCATTACAAACACAAACTCTTTGGACACAAGTGTAAGCACTTCCGAAATGGTACATGATTTGGCATCTTTTGCAACACAGCAAAAGTGTCGACACGTTCCATAAAGCACTGAATCTCCCTACACACTTAAACTACATCTGAACATTCAATAAAGCCAGGATCAAAACTCTTTTCTTATTTTGTTAGATTTAATAGTTTTTACACTGTAAAAATGCAGGGTTGTTTCAAACCACGTTTGGGTCAAATATGGAGAAAAATGTAATTTAAAGATGTAAAGCAACAGTTGGGTTTGTCCATATTTAACCCAAACATTGGTTAAATCAACCCAGCATTTTTTGAGTGTAGATTCTGAATATCTCTTTTTATCACTCAACAGACATTTTCACCATGTTTGTGAAATCCTTCAGAATATAGATATGAGTAAAACCAATGTTCGGTGTGTATATAAAGCTGCTGAAGTGGAGATTTCTGACTCAAAAACTCACCACCGTTAAAGCTACAGATGTAAACAGAAAACATGCAATAAAATAAATCCTTAAATGTGTGTTTTGGATGTATTCTTTCGACTAGTCTGAGAAGGCAGCATGTTATGTAAGCAAAATAGCCCACAATTGACTAGTGCATGAAGAAACCATGGATTGTCACGTCTTGCCAGTGACCACACATCTCATCAAGTGTCGTCTTTCCCTGCAGATGATGAAGTCTTAAAATGGAGGAACACTAGATTGGTGTTGCCGCACACTTGTGGAGGAAAGGGGGGGCCACCGGTGACAGATTGGCTCCTAACGACCCCGCTGAGGACGCCGGCAGGGCCGTGAGCCGCCGTTTGTGCTGATCTGCCCGGGCGGAGAAAGGGACCATATGCTGCGGCCCGCCGCTCCAAATGCCTCTTCAGCAGCTGTTTGAGGCCACTGAGCCACCAAAAATACACTGATTTTGGCAGGGCTGAGATTCTCGCTTGAATCACTCCGGTCCTAATTGAGTGGAAGGAACAACATCCCACCAGGTATCCGAGAAGCAATCTGCTGGTCAAGCTGTCTGTCTGTCTCGCTCATGTTCTTGCCATATTTCTGTTTTCTTCCACTCGTTGACATTTTGCCTTCTTGTGAAAGATTGCTATTCACCTCCTGATCAGTAGGGACCAACCAAATTCACGATTTCACGGCCGTGACATTTTCCGTGAAATTGTCCACTTTCCGTGAAAACACCCAACAAGCGTTGGCCTTCATGAAATCGGTCAGAGTCTTTGATTTCACACAGGTATCGATGCTGCCATGTGAGGAACTGATAAAGAATATACTAGGAGCAGATGATCGTAGCGTCTTAGCCGAGTTTGCAGTCTACAAAACAGCAGCAAAAGAAGTTCCGCCGGATACGAGTATAACAGCATTCTGGCGTTCGCACAGCAGTCGGTTTCCTCTGCTGAGCCGGCTGCATTACGCTACCTTTCTGTACCAACGAACAGCGTTGACGCGGAGAGAAGCGTCAGCCAGTACACAAACGTCAATGCACCGCAGCGACAGAATATGTCAGCAACCACGTTGGTCGGCCAAGTTTTGGCCACGAAAAACTGTAAACTATTTCATTAATGTCACGTGGCATTGCGGAGTGTGTGGCTACGAGCGTTGTAGTCGTATTTTGTTTTCTTTTTGTTTTTTAATACAGTGAACAGTCGAAAAGTGGTATTTTAGAATACAAAACAGCGGGTGTGACAGCAGATGGACTGATTGCAGTGATTGGTGCCTAATAAAAATTGTACCCGTGAATTTTCCGTGTAATCGAGTGTTTTTTTTTTTTTAAACCTTCCGTGAAATTGCAAATTTTTACCCGTGAATTTGGTTGGTCCCTACTGATCAGCTCTTGTCACGATTGTTCCTCCAGCGTTTCTCTCAGAATCCTGTCAGTCGCAGGAGTTTTACTTTCTACAGAAGAGCCCAACAGGGATGCCCGTGTTAACAGCAGCTTTGGTTACTGAAGCGTTTTCCCGGTTCATTTTCTCTATTGGGATTGCAAAAATGCTATTAAGATCCAGCGTTTGATTTGAAGCAAAAAAAATGAAAATTAAGGTGTAACAAAGTGTTCTTAAATTAAGCCAATTACTGTAAATAATGAAACGATGCTGTAATACAAAAAAAAAAAATATATATATATATATATATATATATAAATAAAAATAATGAATATTTTGCAATAACATGTACTCTTTATATGTACACACAGTATTTTATGTTTCTTGCAAAATTATATATATAAATATAAATATATAAATAAAGGTAATACAAAATATTCAAAGTAGTTTGAGAGAATAGGGAGACTGTAGATATATTGATCTACATAATTTGAATGCTTCCCACATAAATCCCTAATGTGTTGCGTGATGGAGATCATCCCACGAGTAAACCTGTACCTGTTCTGAACTCGTACTGCGCTGTCTATTATAGCTCGAGCTGATAATCGCAGTCTGCGCAGTGCAGCTCGAACGAGTAGTGCGGTTATGTTCCACTTTTGTTCTCTTTGCTGTTTGATTTTTTTGATATGCAATAGAAATGACAGCTCTTATCAGTTGGGCAACATGGTGGTGTCACCAGTGTGACCTCTAACAAAGTTTTGTCGCACTGCAGGAGAAAAGGTTGCAAAATGCATCCATTTGGTCGCAGTCTGGAGCGATATATTTAATTATATATACACACATGCACAAATACACACACACACACAGACACACACACACATAGATACACACATACACATACACACACACGTATACACACATACATGCACACTTACATACATTCACACACACACATACATACACACACACACACACAAAAATACACACACACAAACACATGCATACATACACACATGCACAAATACACACATGCATACACACACACACACACACATACGTACACATACACACACACATAGATACACACATACATGTTCACTTACACACACATTCACACACACACACACACACACATACATTTTATATATATATATAAATATATATATATATATACACACAGCTGCATAATCCATGTAATTATTATTGAATGAGACCCAATGTCACTAGAGTGCTGGCGTCTCCGTATCAGTGGGGAATTTCTTACCGAAGTCGGCCAGTTTGAGCTCGCCCGTGTCGCTGATGAGCAGGTTTTGTGGTTTCAGGTCGCGGTGAAGGATGTAGCGCTGATGGATGTAAGACAGACCCCTCAATAACTGGAACAGGAACAGCTGTGGAAACAAATCAGTTCACGTGTAAGCGTCAAAAGTCCCCAACACCTACATTTTCATCCAAGACACCCGTGAATCGATATATAATCTAAAACCCAAATCACCAGGATCCAGCACATCACATGTGCCAATTGAAGCAAAAAGGATCCACTAAATGTGACACACCACTTCTCCATCTAAGGATATTATTTATTCCCATCTTCCTCATATAAAGCAATCCCCATATTGTGCTTTTATGTAATTTAATTTGAATAGGCAGCATCAATCAGCTGGAAGATCAGCCTTCACATTGTTGATGTGGAGAATTGATGAAGACCAGCAAATCTTCTCCAATCAATCCACAAAAGAAAATGCCTGATAGGCTGTGAACAATCGATGCACAAAACACATCTGAGCCGAACACAACCACAGCCTTCACTCGTAAAGCCTCACATCAATCTGAAAAGAGCAAGCCTGTTTTCTGCCTCGAAGAGATTCAAATGCCTCTCTGTCAACCAAAACTATCAAAGCCTCGGCCAATTAGGCAAAGCTCGAAAGGGCGGCGTCCAATCAGAGAACGGTTAATCTGGCATCTGGAGTCATCGGGGTCAGAACGAGGCATTTCTCAAACGCCGGTGTTTACTCATGTGGAGCGAAACACATTTCTGCAGACGCTGCTGCTCATTAAGAGTCTGCAGAGAAAAGGCTTTACGATACAGTGATTCTTCAGCGTGTCAAACGGCTGTCGAGGGAGAGCTTCACTACTCACTTCAACAGAAACATCCCACCATCACATTAACATTATGCTATATTTCATACAGATTCATCTACAGGAGTGAGAAAGACTTACATTAAACATCTTGAATCTAATTAACAACAATGATGGTTCTTCTGATTGGAAAAAGAAAATCTGCAAATACAGAATCAATGATATACAACATTGATGAACAAAAAACACATGCATGCATATATATATTTATATATATATATATATATATATATATAGTGTGTGTGTGTGTGTGTGTGTGTGTGTGTGTGAGAATCGATAAAAAGATTTGACAGATTAATCTGTATTTTATTTGTATACAGCAATATCTCGGTTTACGAGTGACTTAGTATACGAGCAAATCGGTGTACAAACATTGTATCGGAGTGCGAGAATTTTTCCCTCGCCCACGCGCATTTTTTTGTGTAAAAGTCCTAACGCTCAACATCTTCGCGCGCATTTTTACTGGAAATATCCTAACGACGGCCTTTCTCAAAGCCCATCACCCCTTCACTCGTTCATTCTCTCAGCGTCGCTCGGTTTGGCTGCATCATTCACCACAGTGATACTTTTATAAGTGATTTACAGCGGTTTTACCTCATGTTGTTATTAATTAAGATCGCTATTGTTCACGTAATGAAATATATACGTACAGTACAGCATATAGACAATGACCTCAAGATGAGTAAGAAAGAAGGGATGAAATTCTCCCTGTAAGCAGTAAAACCCACCCTATCTCCTTCACGCCAGCAGCGACGCTACTCAAAGCTGACGTGCGTTACAATAAATTGTCAAGTATTTTTAGAGTTAAATTGTCAATTATTAATTAGTATTTATATGAGATCTTAATGGTTATAATTTTAACTGTAATTAATAGGGTAAAACAAAACAACAAATATTTAAAATGGGCATTTATGGTCAAGTGGAACGAATCGAGTGATTTTTAGTGCATTCTTATGGGGAAAATTTTTTGGTGTACGAGCATTTTGAGTTATGAGCTCTTGTAACCAATTAAACTCGTAAACCGAGGAATTACTGTATTAATAATTTTCTGTAATCACAATTAATTACATGTAATATTAAAGTTTTTCACATATTTTCAATATATATATATATATATACAGTAGAACCCCGACTTACGAAACGCTCTACGTACGAAAAGTTCGACATACGATAAAAGATTTGGGTTTTTTCCCGCCCGAGTTACGACAAAATGATCGAGATCCAAAAAACGAAATCTCGAAAATCTCGTTTCCGAGTTATGTTTTGATATTCGCGCTGATTTTGGTTCGGGTTGGATGAAGACTACAGATTGTCCGGTCAGAACAATGATGTCTCACTCAGGGAATGATCCAAAACTGGTATTTATTAAAGCTGCATAGATGTGTGGTTACGCATGATCGATAAAACCTCAACGATTGGCACTAACTCCCTGTATTTCACTCAATAAACTATATACAATCTTCAGCCGATCTCTGTCAGTCACTTCCTGAACTCCGAGGGAAAGTTTGGAATAGTCCATTTCGCACTGAATGACAGGGATGGCTGGAATAGTCCATTTAAGAAGGGGAGCACTTTTTACAATCCTGCTCTCCTATTGGTCAGCATCGCTCCCACCAGCCTCTGCTGTTAGCATAAACTTTTTTCTAATCAGTAACCATGGATGTGAAGATTGTTGCTGAAGTCAAAGGGAAGAAGAGGGTGCTTTACATAGAGTCGAAAAGGGAGATTAATGAGAAGTATGAAGTTGGGTTGGGCTTCATCCCATGCTGAATATTGTGTTTTTGTAGGGCTTGGAACGGATTAGGCAATTAACATGTAAAAGCTTGACAGACATACGAAAAGTTCGACATACGAAACCAACATCGGAACGGATTAATTTCGTAAGTCGGGGTTATACTGTATATATATATATATATATATATATATAGAGAGAGAGAGAGAGAGAGAGAGAAAGAGAGAGACAGAGAGACAGAGAGAGAGAGAGAGACAGAGACAGACAGACGGCCTCCAGTCAGATATACAGAACGAGAGAGACACCTGGAATAATCCGCAGGACAGAGATAAAGACACATGAAGGAAGATGAAGCAACATAACAGGACAAAAGGAGGGTCAGCTTTGAGCCGAGGAGAGCAGGAACGCCGAGGGCCTAATCTGCAGAATGAAAGCAGGATCAATACTCGTCTGCTGCTCCACCTGAAATATCGACAATCCTCCGCTAACAGATACAGACCTGAAGGAAAGAGCAGGGCTTGCACTACAGTGAAGCTTCATGTATGTTTAGGCTCCGTTTTTCAGTTCTGTGTCAGTGAAACGCTGCATCAGAAGATGCTTGTAGACAAGAATGAGAAAACTTGAATGTTTGAGGACTATCAATGTTCTGGGAACAGAGCTTGTTTCTTCATTACAGCCTTGAAATAAAGATCCAATCTCAAGGCCGGATCTGATTTAACCGGGAAGCGGAGACCCATGTGATGAGCATTAATACGACATTGAAGGTCATCCACCATTACAACAGACATTTCATTTCTGGGAAAACGGTAATTACTTTATTGCTGTGAGAACGAGTGCAATTTATTATACGTACAGCCACATCTCCATATCTGACTGATAATCCATCTTAAGACTTCATCAATAATTCCACATTAACATATGAGCTCATATTGGTTTTTGATTATAATCCTCAACTATCTCACGTATCACTAATACTAATTATTTTGTGATGAGATGCACAGCTTTCACATGCTGGATGATAAAATATGTGAAATAAACAACAATATATTAAATAATAAAATTAATTATATAAAATAATTGTTCAAATATATTTAATTAATTCATTAAATTATACACATTAAACAAATAATAATAAATGATGTACCGTCAAAAACATCAAATATTTAATAATAACAGATGTTGTTAAAATATTTTTATTTCATTTTAAATCATTTATTGTAATACAAATAATGTACTGTAAAATAAAAAAACATTTATATTTAATAAAAATAATAATAATGTTGACATTTTTATATTATTTTATTATTGTAAAATAAAAACTCATTGTATTAATAAAAATAAAAAATAAATAAAAATACCGTAGTTAAAATAGTTAATAATATTAATAAAAGTTATTAAAAAAATTACTTATAATTATTACAATTAAATAACTATAATCAATAATAAAAATACTACTGCACTGTAAAATATAAAATAATAACTTTATTTTGGTGAAATTATGTTTGCCTGAAATCTCCAGCTTTTTGTGTAATTAAGTCACAAATTGTACTAGCGTACTTTCAAGTAAAAATGTCAAAATGCATACAGCCAATACCCAAAAATAACACATAAATGAAGCACAGATCACCTTAGCAACAGCATAGCAATGCACTGACGACTGCACTTGCGGTTTCATCAGAAGGATCACAGCAGGTTGATCAGATATCTGAACATTTGAGCTCTCCTGCAGGTTTCTGCTCGGTTACCTGCTTTCAAACCAGATTCAAAAGAACGAGGGGAGCTCTCGAAGCAAAGTCACATCATTCCTCCTCCTGCGGATTTATTTTAGAGACAAAATACCTCCGACACTTGCCAACAAAGTCTCTTTCTCCTTCAAACTGCTAGACTTAAAGTGTCTGATATGAAACAAAATAAAAGACAAAAATAAATAATTTCTATTGACCGAATGGCTCGTTTATTTCTCATACATAAGCAACTTATTCTGCAATAACTGATAATCAGTTATTTCACAGGGATGAAATCCAGCTTCAAGCAGAAACCCAGTGCCAGATTTCACAAAAGACTTAAAGTTTGTGCTAAATGAACCAGAGAGTCTCTCGCATCTGCTGGAGAATCAGAGCGACTCGTCATTTAGAGGACCAGTGAGATTCTGAGCGCTTTTATTTTTAATGTGGCGTATCAATGTGCCATCAGCTGCACACCTGCTCTCACAAGCGCCTCGAGAAGAAGCAAACGGACAACACTGCTTACATTCATGTTGGGCTCCGGTCACAGAAGTAAAGGGTGGCCCCTCAAAACACAACACCTCACCAAACGCCCAACACGGCTTTATCTTCAACCTAACACAAGTTACTTTGTCTTCCCATAAATTGCCTAGATGTGAGCATGCGTTAATCTCACTCGCACAAAAACAGATTAATTATTCCTCAAAATGAATAAAATCAGTGAAACACAAAATCAGAATATTATTAGAATTAAATATGTTAAACAAAACTAATGTCTCTATGGATTTAATCTCACATTATTGATGGATGCCCTCACCGCTGACCTTCAATGATTCAGTTCAACATCAGTCGAAATGACTTTAGATGTTTAGTTTTTATTGGTGAAGTAAATGTTAAAGTTTCTTCTCCTGACCCAGAACGGCAGCGGCTGAAAGCTTTGTTTCTGAAAGGTTTGATGTCTTGAGACGCAAATGGATCCATTGGGATGCCCTGGGATAGGAACCAGTGTTTCTTCCACATGGCCAAAGGAAACCGAATCAACCTATTTACCTTTTACACTGTTAATCTTTAGATCCTTCTTTCCAACCTCTCATCACACAGGTACTCCACTTTACTGGCTTGAATCCTATCGCACAGGTAAGACTTTTAGGATTGCCTGGTGTAGCGTGTTCTCCAAAGCATGTCAACTGATCACTGGGGTTCCTCAAGGTTCAGTTCTTGGACCCCTTCTTTTCTCCATATATACAGTGGTGGTCACTTCTCTCGATTCATGGTTAACTCGCCAATCCTATTATGTCGACTTTTTTTAAGTGGAACCGCCAAACTCCCTATTTGTCTTAGTATTTTCTTGCAGGTTATGTCGAATTGTTAATGTCGCGAAATCTAATTCAATCTGCATTTCCTTCAGCCTTATTATTTAGATTTTGGTGTGAAAGTGTTTTAGAGTTGCACAAAAATAAATGTTTTTGTTATTATAAAACAAATTGAACACACAAGCCCGGCCCAGATAAGAGAACAAGTAACAGAAAAAAGTAACATAACAGATGACTTTTCTTTAAAGTAACGAATGAGTTACTTTTTAAGGGAGTAACTCAATATTATAATGCATTACGCCACGAGAACAAGCGGCTAGGCAAATAAATTATCATTTTTATAGATGGAAAATTGAGTCTTGCGAATTTTATTCCCACCAGTAGCATATTATTATAAAGTAATCTTGTCATGGTAACATTGTGGAATATCAATATATCTGTTACTCCGTTCCACTATTACCCCCAGTCCAACACCCCTGACTGTTTATACACTATAATGCGATAATTTTAACGAAAAATATGATCTTGTGTGTCAAAATAAATGTCTTTAAACGGAAACAAATGGATCAACCACTTGTTCTGTGTAATGTGTTTCTTTGTTCTACAAACATTTTGTTTACTACTTCACTACTTCTATTCTTTTCTTTTGTACCTTTAAGTACATATCTTGATCTTTAAATGTTCTTTTGTGTCCGTTAATTAAAAAGCAGGTCACTGTTTGTACTTTTTTCCAGGTGGAGCAGCAGACGAGTATTGATCCTGCTTTCATTCTGCAGATTAGGCCCTCGGCGTTCCTGCTCTCCTCGGCTCAAAGCTGACCCTCCTTTTGTCCTGTTATGTTGCTTCATCTTCCTTCATGTGTCTTTATCTCTGTCCTGCGGATTATTCCAGGTGTCTCTCTCGTCCTGTATATCTGACTGAAGGCTCTCTCTCTCTCTCTCTCTCTCTCTGTCTATCTATCTATCTAAAATACAGCAAGGTAGCTCAAATACGGCTTTGAAAAAAAAAAAGTCAGTCACAAGCATGTCATTCACTATAGAAACTTCATACTATTTGGACATCCACAACAAACCTCACTTAGATCAAATGACTTCTGATGCATTGCAACATGATCATCCTGGACATTTATGAAGGAAGAGTGCTGCTGAAATCAGTATATAGGATCAGACTGATGGACCATTAGTGCAATTGCACAACAATTTGTGTCACTGATTGTGTCATCATGTAAGGCTCTGTTCGTTTCATCAGACGGTTTGTGGGTTGATCGACTAAACAACTGTGATTGCACCATTACACTTGAAACCGCGAACATGCAACTGGCTTCATCTTGCTCTGGCAAATAAACTATCAGGATGAAGATTGTTCACACGCATCTGGTACTGGAATATTTGGGGTCAGAATTGAATTGAGAAAGTCTTTAGAATTCCACCTCAATGCCTGAAATTAATTTTAATTTTAATTGAAGTAGCAACAGGATTTCTATTCAAACTTCAATGCAAGGAAATAAAATTAATTGAAATTCATATAAAGGTAATTTTTTAACCAAGACAATTTAGTAAAGATAAAAGACAGAATGATAGAATGGTGGACGATAGAATAAAAGACAGAACGATAGACAGATAGAACGAAAGAATAAAAGACAGAACAATAGACAGATAGAACAATAGAATGGTGGACGATAGAATAAAAGACAGAACGATAGACAGATAGAACGAAAGAATAAAAGACAGAACAATAGACAGATAGAACAATAGAATGGTGGACGATAGAATAAAAGACAGAACGATAGACAGATAGAACGATAGAATGATATACGACAGAATAAAATACAGAACAATAGAACTATAGAATGGAAAGACAGATAGATAGATAGATAGATAGATAGATAGATAGATAGATAGATAGATAGATAGATAGATAGATAGATAGATAGATAGATAGATAGATAGATAGATAGATAGATGATAGATAGATAGATGACGGATGATGGATAGATGGATGGATGGATAGACAGATGACGGATGACGGATGATGGATAGATGGATGACAGATGGATAGATAGATGACAGATGACGAATGATGGATAGATGGATGACGGATGACGGATAGATGGATGGATGGATGGATAAATGGATAGATGGATAGATGGATGGATGGATGGATGGATTGAGGGATAGATGGATGGATGACAGATGACGGTTGATGGATGGATGGATGGATGGATGGATAGATGGATGGATGGATTGAGAGATAGATGGATGGATGACAGATGACGGTTGATGGATGGATGGATGGAGGGATAGAGGGATAGAGGGATGGATGGATGGATGGATGGATAGAAAGATGTATAGATGGATTGATGTATAGATGGATGACGGATGGACGGATGGATGGATGGATGGATAGATGGATGGATGGATAGATGTATAGATGGATAGATAGATAGATAGATAGATGGATAGATAGATGAAGGATGACGGATGGATGGATGGATGGATGACAGATGATGGATGATGGATAGATGGATGACAGATGACGGATGGACGGATTGATGGATAGATGGATGGATGGATAGATGACAGATGATGGATAGATAGATGGATAGATGGATGACAGATGATGGATGGATAGATGGATAGATGGATGACAGATGACGGATGATGGATGGATGGATGGATGGATGGATAAATGGATAGATGGATGACAGATGACGGTTGATGGATGGATGGATGGATGGATGGATGGATAGAGGGATAGATGGATGACAGATGATGGTTGATGGATGGATGGATGATGGATGGATGGATGGATAGATGGATGGATGGATAGAGGGATAGATGGATAGATGGATGACAGATGACGGTTGATGGATGGATGGCTGGATGGATGGATAGATAGACGGATGGATGGATCGATGGATGACAGATGACGGTTGATGGATAGATGGATGGATGGATGGATAGATGGATGACAGATGACGGATAGATGGATGGATAGATGGATGACAGATGACGGTTGATGGATGGATGGATAGATGCATGGATGGATGGATGGATAGATGGATGACAGAGGACGGATAGATGGATGGATGGATAGATGGATGGATGGATGGATAGATAGATGGATGGATGGATAGATAGATGGATGGATGGATGGATGGATAGATGCATGGATGGATAGATGGATGTATGGATAGATGGATGGATGACAGAGGACGGATAGATGGATGGATGGATAGATGGATAGATGGATGGATGGATAGATGCGCTGTAATAAAGCACATGGACTACAGAACCTTGCGCTGCTCTCCTGAAGTGCAGACGGCTGTCATTATCAATGAATTCATTTAATCAGTTTCATTAAAGCAGCCCAGCGTGTCGAGCAAATCAATGATACAACTCCAGCGTAACGAGGACTGAAAATATTGTGTTATTTGTAGAGCGAGAGCAGCATATGCGCAGGAGGTCTGCGCTTGGACAGCCGCCCAGAATCAGGGTCTGGTGTGGGACGTCTGCCGCCCACAGCTCATCTCTCTGCTGCTTGACCAGTAATCACATTAGCAGCTAGCGCCCCGAGCGTTCCCTTTGAAATGCTAATTCCATCCAACCTGCAGCAGAGAGTCTAATGGCTTTTATTAGCATGATTGGTGAAGGCAGATCTGAGCGAATGAATCAGCTCGAGCTAATGGGCAGAATTAAAACTGTAGCCATTGTGTGGCGTGTTTGCTCGTGACTGCGGGAGCTAATCGCCACTTACGGTCCGCTTTGGTTCTCATGAGTTGAGGCTTAAGGTGGCGCTGTGCGCTCCAGAAAACATTAAGACACCGAGGGCATGCTCTTGTGTTAAAAACAGACAGATGAAGTACAAGACAATTGAACAGAAGATGCAATTAAAGGTGTGTTAACTGATAAAAAAAAATGAAATAGACGTTACAAAGAACGAACACAACTTTTACGTTACATGTGATTAATGGATTTGACAGCTCTATTACACATACAGTAATACTTCGGTTTACGAGTTTAATTTGTTCCAAGAGTTCGTAACTCAAAATTCTCGTACACCAAAACAATTTTCCCCATAAGAATGCACTAAAAATCACTCGATTCGTTCCACTTGACCATGAATGCCCATTTTAAATATTTTTTTGGTTTTACTCTATTGATTATAGTTAGAATTATAACCATTAAGATCTCATATAAATACTAATTAATAATTGACAATTAAACTCTAAAAATACTTGACAATTTACTGTAACGCACTTCAGCTTTGAGTAGCGTCGCTGCTGGTGTGAAAGAGACGAGAGGAGGGATTTACTGCTTACAGGGAGAATTTCATCCCTTCTTTCTTACTCATCTTGAGCTCATTGTCTATATGCTGTACTGTACTATATATTTCACTACGTGAACAATAGCGATCACAATTAATGTGAACAACACGAGGTAAAACCGCTGTAAATCACTTATAAAAGTATCACTGTGCTGAATGATGAACCAAACCGAGCGACGCTGAGAGAATGAACGAGTGAAGGGGTGATGGGCTTTGTGAGAGGCTGTCGTTAGGATATTTCCAGTAAAAAAAAAGATGTGGAGATGTTGAGCGTTAGGACTTTTACACACAAAAATGCGCGTAGGCGAAGGAAAAATGTTCTCGTACTCCGATACAATGCTCGTAGTATCCGATTTGCTCGTATACAAAGTCACTCGTAAATCGAGGTATTACTGTATCAGGTCACACGTCACATCTTCAAAAAGTTGAACTGTTTCAAAAAGACAGATAATGCTTTTAAAAAACATTGGTAATTGCTCAATATGATGAACTACTTACATTTATGCATTTGGCAGACACTTTTATCCAAAGCAACTTCCACTACATTTAAGAAACACATTGACATTCTAATCAGTTCTTGCTTTCCCTGGGAATCAAACCCATCACCTTGGTGTTGCAAGCACCACACTCTCCTGTTTGAGACACAAGAAAGCTGCCAAAAGTAGCAAAGGTTGCAATACGAGCTACTCTAAACCAAGTAATCCAAGAGTTCAGAGGAGCATGCCAAATTGGTCTAAATGCATGAGAAATAAAAAACTATATTGGCAATAAAATGAATCTCACTCATCTGGACTTCTCTGTCCTAATCCATCTAAATCAACAGAGGATTCCTGGTGACATCGGCTCTGACCGATTGTTCTTTAAGGGTCTTGAAACCGGTGTAAATTGCAGCCTGTCAGGGAATAAGTGCTCAATAACGCGCCATTGTGAACCGATGTGCCTTGAAAATTACAAGCATCTGGAAACGGATCTCTGTGCAAACACAGAACGAAGGGAAACGTCTCGGCTATGACTGTAGGCCGTTCCTGTTTCAGGTGAGCTGCTCTCATTCTCTTTCTGTCAGCTTGTCATTTATCATGAATTCTCTATTGGTTTGAAATCCAATGAATGGGATGAATACTTTATTAATGTAAATCCACAGTGACAAAAACCTGATGAATTACATAAGCAACACCCGCTTCCCCGCCAGCCTTCTGCTCCATGGCCTCATTCGCTCCATCATGTCTTACTTTCCATCCGACACAACATAAATCACACTCTTTTCACAGCAACTTTCCACGAAATTACAAGCATTGTTATGAATTAACTTGATTTCAATGAGACTGTTTACCATATAAACATACATTTATCTTATATTTCGATTTTTAAAAAACAAAAACTTTTGTCCAATTATGTCAAGTAAACGCCACAGTCAATCTGTTATCCGAAAATGTGACTACTTTAAATGCACGAGATTGATAGACGCATTTGGCTTGCATATTGGTGTAGTTACAACATCCACCAGCAGGAGCAAAATGTTTGCGTATACCAGCAAATCTGTGCTCATGGGAGTCACTTCAAAGATTCTACACATCCAAAGATTGGGAAAGGTTGCAAGTGAAGGGCAGTGATGTGTCAGAACTCATAAGCATTACAGTAACCGCTCTATATACGAGCAAAACACGAGGGTTCGTATCATAAACATTTAAAAACTGCTCTTTTTTCGTATCCTCATCTTTCTTTTTTATATTGCTTGTGCATAAAGTCACTGATCACAGTATAAATAAATGCGTAATCACATATTTTAATTTTCTCTGCGTTTTCCGTAAGACTGCATGTTGTGTGACGTCTTTTATCGTTCTTTTGCACACTAAAGAACTTGCCGTGATGGAACACTGTCTCATTGATGTGAGGATACTTCTCAGTACCGTATTTTCCCGCATATAACCCGCGGGTTATACCAGATAATACAAACCCCGCAGGGGGGGTGCGGGTTATATAAAGGTGCGGGCTATATCACACATTTTTTACACGTAATAATATTTCAATATATTTGTTACGTCCCTAAGGACGTAAGGTTTTTTTTGCGGTATTTTCTTTGTTTTTCTTTCTTGCGAGGGTTGTTGTCTCTGGCGCTTGTACTGTCACTCTGACAGCTGGCGCTGATAGGCTGTCTGACCTGTCAATCACACAAGAAGACGTGATTGGCTGTGCTGCATGAGGGCGGGCTCTTCTCATCTCATCCGATGATCAGCGGGTCAGTTCTGGATCATGATCTGTTCACACTGGAATCTGATGTTGGCCACATTTAAAACAACAACAAAAAAACAGCTATACAAAAAATACAAAAACAGATCTGAGCAATAAATCGGAATTGAGCACTAAGACTCGCAGTGTGAACATAGAATAACAGTACCGTATTTTTTCTGCAGACGCAGATAATCCGCACCCTCATATAGCCCGCGGGTGTTGGGGTTTTGTGTAAAAATTGTGGGTATAACCCGCACTTTATATAACCCTTTATATAACCCGCGCCTATAGATTGATGAACTTTTTTGTGCAAGTTCACGATTCGGATTTCGAATGTTGCTCGCATGACGTCAATTATCATAACTGTTCAGGCTTGGTACACAGTGCTTGTGCGCAAAATTCACATAGTAAGAAAACAAACACAAGTCAGAATCAGAAGAAAAAGAGAAAGCAGTGTCTCCCGCTGTGCAGCAGCTCGTCCCTTAAGAAGCGATTCTACAGGTGTTGATCATCGGATGAGAAGAGCCCGCCCTCATGCAGCACAGCCAATCACGTCTTCTTGCATGATTGACAGGTCAGACAGCCTATCAGCGCCAGCTGTCAGAGTGACAGTACAAGCGCCAGAGACAACAACCCTCGCAAGAAAGAACAACAGAAAGAAAATACCGCAAAAAAACATTATGTCCTTAGGGACGTAACAAATATATTGAAATATTATTACGTGTAAAAATGTGTGATATAGACCGCACCCTTATATAACCCGCACCCCTCCTGCGGGGTTTGTAATATCTGGTATAACCCGCGGGTTATATGCAGGAAAATACGGTACTGAGAAGTATCCGCACATCAATGAGACAGTGTTCCATCACCGCTAGTTCTTTAACATCAGGTCAGTGTTTCACAGTCTTAAGCACATATCAGATGGAAAAAAAACATATTTTATGAAAAATAATTCATGCTGTATTAAAAGTGCAGATTTAACAGATTAAATATATTTTAACATTCCAAAAATGATAAACGCTTGCCTGTTCTCCCAGGTCATTTCTTCCTTCTGAACTCTAAGAAAATATTCTGAAGTCAGAAAACACTGCACTCCCTCTATGAGTGCGTGGTGTTGCTGCTCAATTAAATATGAGCATGAAAGTTATAAGCGGATGCCAGACGAGGAGCAAAAGCAGCATTCAAAAGATCAAAACATTGGTTCTGGTCTGATTCTCTGAGCTGACTGAGAGACTCCATACACTCACGTCTGACAGATGAGGAGGAAGCCGGGAAAATGGGTCACGGTCTGAACTCACATGACTTCTGCTCTACTTCTGACTGCTGAAAGGTTCAGAGGGTGAAGGCAAAGTGGCCTGGAAGGACTTTACCCAAGACTTCAGATGCTATAAATGAAACTTGTGTGTCAGAATCAGAGCCGTACACGTCACGTGAAACAATCGTCGCTAGTCAGATCCACACTGCACAAGAAACACACACTAACACTGGAACGAGAGCTAATCAAGCCAATGACGACATCCAGGGAGGAGGAGAAAATGGTGGGAGAAAAAAACTTGAAAGACTCTTTACTATGAATATCACAATACCAGTGACTACGTCTCATATTTTGCCAGTAGTTTTGTGTAGTCGATCTAAATATGTTTTACAAATAAATAAGTAAATAAATAAAATATATAAAAAAACAAATATGAAGTCAGAAAACACACACAATATGATTAAATTACATAAATATTATATTAAATAAATTATACATACACACATATATAATTTATTTGTAAATAAACGTATAAATATGAAAACAAAACACATACATACACAAAATTTAGGATGTAAATTTATTTAAATATTTAAGAATACATAAAAAGTATACAGAATATATTTATAGTTGCTCTGAAAGGATTTCTTCAATCAGAGGAATCACTGTTTTATTGTCATTAAAGCCACTTGATTCAAAATGTTTTAATTTAATCATTTTTATTTTTATCATTACAAATATAATAAGCTGTTGTATAAATCTAGCCAAACTTATGGAAGCTTGCCATTTGAATACAATATGCATTGAAGAACAGTGTGTGTATTTCCTGTGAGAACAGCACAACTAAAAGCAGCAACTCCTACAAGCAGCTTAAAGAACAAAGCAAACAAATGAGCCAAATCTCACTCACCCTGACGTTGTCCGGATGGAGACCCCCGGGATGTCTGTCCATGTACTGACACAGATCTGTGTGCTGAGAGAGAGAAAGAGACAAAGAGAGAGAGAGAGAGAGAGAGAGAGAGAGAGAGAGATGATGTTTAGCAAAATATATACCTGTATATATATATATAAATAATTATTAGTTTTATTTGTTTCATAATTTTTTTTTCAATTTATTTCACAAATGTTTAAGCTTCATCAGCCATGAGGGTGAGCAAATAATAACAGATAACAAATAATAACTGTGTTCTCATCAATTAGCAGAACGCTAATGTGTGTATTCATGTGTGTACTTAATCCATCCGTGTCTGTTGTCTTGTGATGGTTTCTCGTCTTCTATAGCTTGTGTTCATGCTGTTCTGTGTCAAGTCAAGTGTCTAGTCTAGTCAAGTATCAAGTTCATGTCCAAGTTCTAGTCTTGTTTTCCCCCTCGGGATGGTTTTTGTTCAAGTTTTGGTTTTCTTTTATTATAATAAAATCCCCACGCCTCTGCATCCTTGAGTCCTCGTCTCTCCCTTCAACTCAACCTTGACAGAAACTAAAGCTGTCAGTAGGCAGAAGTGAATGTCTAAACGTGTTCATTCAGGAATGAAGTAAACTACTCTTTATGAATGAATCACTGATTCATCAGATTAATTCGCTCAAAACGCTAATTCATTCAGAAACTAAACACCTGTGTGTTGCTCCGAGACGCACAACAGTTCTGCTCCGGCTTTAGGCAAAATTGAGCAAATTACAGTGGAACCCGGTTATGTTGACGGTCTCGGGGGTTGCAAAAAAGAGTCGAGATAACCGTTTAGCGAGATAACCGACAGCCAATATGGAGATGAAGGATCGGCATGCTATAAAAATGTACACACACTGTATATGTTTGCTAACAACAAAAGGCATATGTGCACCAACTAACAGCAGAGATTTACCAGCATACAATAAAAACACCTTCCATTCTCCATACAAACCTTTAATTATATTCTCCAACATTGCAAACACAATTTCGCTCACAACGTAAACACAGTCACAACACACATAAACACACGCGGTTACTATGGTTTCTTTAAAAAGTCTAAAATCCTTTGTTGCTTTTTGCCTTTAACGTCTGCTTGAAAACAAATGCTTCTATCAGTAACGACGTCTTTGTCGATCTCAATGTAATCTGGGAATTCCTGGACAGTGATGCTAATCCTGCGCCTCCTCTTCCAAGATAGCATCTAGAAGGCTTTATTTTTCCACCACTTCTGCGCGTTCTTCTGCAGCTGCGCGGCGCTGTACGTGCAACGCAAAATCAGCGCATGCGCAGTGAACTCGGTACGATCATTAGTCACGAGATAACCATGTGAAGTGGTGAATTTGTCCCTCTTTTGTGCTCGAGATATTAGTGTTCGGCGACATTAAAGAATCGACATAACCCATAAGAAAATACTAAGACAAATAGAGAGTTTGGCGGTTCCACTTCAAAAACGTCGACATAATAGTATTGGGGAGTTAACCATGACTCGAGATAAGTGAACTCCACTGTCTTGTGTCTAAACAGCACAATATTAACTTCTAATTTATTGAATTTATGGCTGTGCATGTAAATACAGTCGGGGGGAGGAAGAATTACCCACGATGCTCTGCTCAGTCTTTATTCTGCACACAGACCTGCGGCATTGGAGGGCTGCTGATATTTGCAAAGACCCGCTGCTACCCGTCCTGCAGATAAACGCGTTTCCTTTCATAAATAATGCAGTCGGGCTTCAGATATGCCTGTCCGTCGCCGTCAATCATTATTAACCGCTCGCCGTGGAAAATGAATTGATTTCCTCAGCGCGAAACCCTCTGTTTGTTCGCGACCTGCGTCTAAATGCGGCTGCATTCAGCCCGAGTGCATTTTCTCACCGAAATGACTGTGATGAGATCACAGCGGTGGTCTCGGTTTAATATCTAAGCCACGGCTCGTGTCTCTCAACGGACCAAAGCTATCAATAGCTGAGCCGTTGTCCAATCTTTGTGTTTTGATTGTTTTCTTTGACACCCTGACGTGTTAGCTTAGCTCTCATGAATAAATCAGACTCAAGCCGCAGTTTCACGCTCATCTAATTTAGTGAGAGGATGCATTCCTGGGAAAAATACTGTTTACCAGGGTATAAAGTAATAAGTTACAGCAGAGACACAAAAATAGCACAGAATAAAGCTAATCAGAGGCGGCACCAAACGGATCAATGACGAGAGGTCAGTGTCACAGAAAACACATTTAACATTTAAGTGCTCTTTTCCTTCTGTGATGCATCAACTGACAAAAAATCCCTCTTTCCTTCCTGAGGACCAGTTAGCTTATGACATCCTGTCAAATTAAAAGTGCACTTTAAGTCAAGTGCATCATTAGAGTGAAGAATCATTTTTATATGTTAAGAACAGCATGTGCTCCTGACCTTCAGCTCAGTGTCTGCTTTTGCTTACTTTACAGATCAGCATTAAAGAGCGTAAAAACTAATTCTGTAAGGATGTAATAAATGTATTTTAAGTTTTAGATACATACACACACATATATATATATATGTGTGTATATATATTATTTATATATATATATATATATATGTATATGTATATATATATTATTTATTTATATATATATATATATATATATACACACACACACACACACACATACACATATATATACACACATTATATATATATATATATATATGTGTGTGTATATATATATATATGTATATATATATATATATATATAAATAATATATATACATATTTATATATATATATAAATAATATATATACATATATATATATGTATATATACACACACACACACACACACACACACACACACACACACACACACACACACACACACACACACACACACACACACACACACACAACAAATGTACAGCAAATATTGGTAAATGAATTGTAGTAAAATAAAATAAAATAAAATGTGTCCAAGAGATAGAAAACCAGCCAAAATCAGCCTCAGGCCATTAATTTTTTCCAGCAGGGAAGAGAAGCTGAACCTCCTCACCAGACGTTCCCTGCAGACAGACACGGGTCGTCCCGGAGGCTCATTAACAATTAAACTGGCATTTCTGAACCTGCTTCAAATAAGCGGGACCTTTAAGAGAGCGCAGAAGCAAACGAGAACTGTGATGATTTATTACATTAATGCTGCGTACATCATTCTCACCTTCCTCTTTTTTTCCACTTGTGGAAGGGTCAGTTATAGTTTTTATAGAGCTATTCTCCAAACAACAGGTCACAGTTATTATTACAAATATTCATAAAAGTATAATAAAAAAAAGCTCATCAAATGTATTAATCAAAACAGTCAATACAGCTTTTGGTATGACATGTCTGAATTCATTTTAAAACGTTTCTTTTTTCAATCTACAATATGACTAGAAGATTTGAAATATAGTATATGTATTATATTGTCTTATGTACCGCTGTTATGGTCCTAATAAGGTGATTTCTAGAGCTTAACAGTGTAAATCACTGAGCATTTGCATTTTAAGCTTGGACATTCAGCCTAAAATTCCTCCTTTTGTCCTTCAAAATACAGTGCTTCAGAAAGTCGAAAGTCGTAGGGACAGAAGGACACAAGGCCAGGTAAATGGCGAGAGAACTTGCGTTGTCGATTCCTATGTGCTTTAATTCGCAGCTCTGACGCCTGCGGCTGCGTCTCACTGCAGGTCTGTGTGTAAAACAGCGAGACGCTCCGGTCGCTGTGAGGCGCAGATGAAGAGCAGGGCTTTGAAAGACTTCGAAAAACAGTTCTCTAATAAAAACGGTGGCAGAGCTGCAGGATTGGGCATGAAGGGCGCATATAAAGAGGCCGATC
>JAWRVZ010000176.1:102500-562500 GCA_037043235.1 Rhodeus uyekii | reverse complement strand
CTTTCAAACAATATTTACATTGTGCCATTAATATCTTGTTAATCTTTCGCAAAAGTCAGTTTCTGAACATCATCCTACAGGAAGTCGCATCATTTTTGTGGGAAATCAGCAGCACAAACATCAGCAAGAGTGCTTTTATTTTCAAGGGAAACTCTGTAACCTTTTTTTGTTCCAAATGTACATTTTGAGCAAGTACATCCCGAATCCATTTTCCTAACCGTATTTTTATCTGCTCTTGAATCACTACGTATTCCTATAATAAGTGTTTATATTCTGACTATTTTACCATCTGAATAGCTAAATATGTTTAAAAAAATATGTTTATCTAACATTCAAGCATGAAATCTTAATCTAGTAGACTCTTTGAAAAACGGCATAAGTCCTCTTTTAAGTTTTCCCAAAAACCCATTTTGCACTTGAAAATGGCTGCATCTTTCCACTCCGATCTGCACTTTTATGGGATTCTCGTTAGCAGTCTTACGCGAATTAAGTAAATCTGGCCCTTAAAATGCGTGAATGTGTGTGTTTGTCCTCTCGCATCCTGCAGTCATTCCACACACGTACTGTCAGCTTCAACATCTCCAGTAATTGCTGAATTAGTTCTATTTTCAAAGCCCTTTTTTGAGCCGCACACCGGGGAAGAGTGCGAGGATCAGCGCTGGATCACACAGATCAAACACACACCATCACTCTCTCATCACAACTCAAATGCATGAGGCGGCGGTGAAGGTGAGCGAAGTTCTCATACCTTCACGATCTGCAAACATCACGACTTTCAGGTGATAGATTGCTTTTTTTTTTGTTATGTGAACGCCACGTTTAAATGCTTATAAATACTATTTTAAATTATTAGGGTTGGATATCGACAAAAATGTCATGATTTGAAGCGATTTCAATTTACGGGCTTGCAATTCAATTAAATTCGATAGGGATTCATTTGGATTTATATCAAGTACTGCCGGTACATTATACCAAATTAAGGGTTCGAATTAACAACTCATTTGTAAAAGAGCGTTTAAATTGCATATAAGCAGTTTTTATAATAATAAAAGTTCTTCTTCATGACATTATTATGTTTCTACTTCAATTGCAGCTATTATAAAAACTTGTTTTCCTGATGGATTTATTCAAACATACATTAAATACATAAGAACAGGTTCAATAAAATACAATGAATATGTAATATAGTGCATATTATTATCAAAATGCTCATCTTTATGGTCACTGAATGGCCAAAATACCATTTACTGTTTTAATGTCTTAATAAACCTGACAGACTTTGTTTCGGATGGCAGGTGCGCTGCAAATAATGTTTATAGAAAATAAGCTTTGTTCATGCATCAACTTAAAACAGACTAAAAGATCATCTGAGGATTTAAGAATCAATACCAGTTCATCCAAATGACAATTGATTAAAATTGAGAAATCTATATTTTCAATCCAGCCCTAAAAATTATACATTTTGTGTGTGTGTGAGAAATAGAGTGTGAATGTGTCTGTGTGTGTGTGTGTGTGTGTGTGTGTGAGAGAGAGAGAGAGAGAGAGAGAGAGAGTGTGTGAAAGAGAGAGAGAGTGTGTGTGTGTGTGAGAGAGAGAGAGAGAGTGTGTGTGTGAGAGAGAGAGAGTGTGTGCGTGTGAGAGAGAGAGAGAGTGTGTGTGTGTGTGTGTGAGAGAGAGAGAGAGAGTGTGTGTGTGTGTGAGAGAGAGAGAGAGAGTGTGTGTGTGTGTGAGAGAGAGAGAGAGTATATGTGAGTGTGTGTGTGAGAGAGAGTTTGAGTGTGAGTGTTTGCGTGCATGTGTGCGTGCGTGCGTGTGTGTGTCTGAGTGTGTGCGTGTGAGAGAGAGAGAGAGAGAGAGAGAGAGAGAGAGTGTATGTGAGTGTGTGTGTGAGAGAGAGTTTGAGTGTGAGTGTTTGCGTGCGTGCGTGTGTGCGTGTGTGTGTGTGTGTGTGTGTTAGAGAGTGAATGTGACTCAGAAGTGTTACCTCTGGATCCTTCCAACGTCATCAGGCAAAGTTTACAGATTGTCTCATGAACGTTTGAAGATTCTCTATTAGCGTTGTGTTTAAATACAGAACAGTGTTGCTGCACTGGGCCAGTGATGTAATGAGTGTGCGGCTGAACACCGGAAACACTGACTATCACAGCAAACCTACAGCTTTCACATGAAGAGAAGGGATGGCCTGCTTCACTCACCCTCTCTGATCGCTGTGAAAGGTGTTCCCTCTTCCTCCTGCAGACGAATCACTTTCAGTGCCACCAGCTTCCCGTTCACCCTGCACACACACCACACGTTTTTCACTCTATATACCGTACATATAGTTCAAACAGCACATTTTGGGTTTATATTTATACACACATGCGCACGCACGCACACACATACACACATATAAATAATACCGCAGAGTAAAATAGTATATTCAGGGAAACAGAAAATTGAAATATACATATGTATTATAATTAAATATAATTTATTCAACAAAAATACAAAGCAATGCTTTATTGTAAAGAAATTAATACATTTTCATGAAGATATATTTTAGAATATTTAATTATGAACTTTTATGAATTCATTGATTGCCACCGATTTTATTAAAGTTCACAGAATCCAGGAAAATTACAAATAAATAAATACATTTAATTAGACAACACAGAATTTGGGGAAAGTAAAATGGAATGAAGAAAAAAAAAATCTTTAAAAAAATTCATAGGGCTTTATTATTGTTAGAATTTTAATAAATTATTAAACTGTTACAGTTTTATGAATTCACTTGATTAGACATGCTTTTTGGTGATTGCTATTTAATCCAGAAATACTGTATTGGAAATGGAAAAAAGAATATGGGAGAAAATAAAACAGATTTAATTTTTTCTAGTGTGAATTGACTGGACTGTGTGAGTGTCTCTACTGTATTTGACAGAATGTTGTTTAATAAGAGGGAATGAAAACTTTTTTGTGGTTTGAAGTAAATTGCACTGATTGTATGTGCACAATAAGAGCAGGAACACGACAATAAACAGTCTGATTTACTGATTTCCTGTTACGTCAGTGGCATGCAATTTAGAGGCAGTGGAGTGAATCTTAACGCAGGGGTCAAGACATTAAATAAATGAACATCAACCAAAATCAACCAAAAACCTGCACACAAATAACATCATTACTATGAAAAACACTGATAATAATGCACAACTCATTTCACGCCGGCTGAAATGTTATTTTCCAGATTTTAATATAAGAAAGTAATCGTTATACGCTCTCTGTCTGAAAGGATTTCATACAACACATGCCATTTCATGCTCTGGAAGAGATGCTCTCTCCGGCTCTCGCTTTTTATTACAGCAATATAAAAGAAATTCATTCAGATTTCACATAATAATTGTCTGCCGTTGTCTTTGCTTACAGTTCCGTTACTAAACAAGTCAAATAGCCCTGAGAAATAGAGGCATGCGTGTCTGTGTGGAAATGATGTGGATGGTTGCACAGAACTCACTTGCTCTTCCCTTTGTATACGGTTGCGTAAGATCCCTCTCCGAGCTTTTCCAGCTTCTCGTATGAATCTGCCTTTCCGAACTTTGGGCTTGTGGGCTGTAACAGAGATAGACGCAGTTATAGCAGTCGTAAAGCGGAAGTTGTGATCATCTGTTCTTCCCTATTGTCGTGTATAACCGAGTGAAGAGGGTTCTGGAACACGACAAAATGGATTTTGTACATCGAAAATCGGTTTGATGGTTTGCTATTGGTGGATCTCATGTGAGTGACAGGTTGCCCCGCCCCCTAACACCAGCAGAGAAGAGATGCTGCTGCTAGAGGGAGGGAAGGTTATTTTGATTTAAGATTACGAGGCAGATAAATTCTAATAATGATGTGCACAGAAGAGTCATTTATAATAAATAATGCAATACAGTAATACCTGGAGATACGAGCGTCCCGACATACGAATATTCTGTGATACGAGCGAGCCTTCGAGCTAATTTTTTGCTTTGAGATACGAGTAAATATTTAACATACGAGCAGCTTACAGACGCCGACGCTAGATGTTCAAGCACTCGGAGCAGCTCACTCCTTCACTTTACATGTTCGTTGACTTGCGCATCTCCCACGAGTCTTCCTGTGGTGTGTGTTATATACATTTATGGGGTAATTGCATATAATCTCCACTAGAGGGCCACCTTGGTTTTACAGCAGTGGTTACCGAGGGATTAACGAGTATTAAGCTGGGAGCAGCACAAGTTATGTGTGTTAAATGATAACAAATATGAGGTTCTGAGTCTATCCAATACACAACACGGGAAGAAACACTACACTTCTGTCTTATCTATGTCATGCTCCATAATTACGCTCCTTAATTTATGGGTATACAAATAAATGTAGTACAGTAATACCTTGAGATATGAGCATAATCTGTTCCAGGATCGAGCTCGTAACCCGAGATGCTCGTATCTCATTTTTCCCATAAGAAATAACAGAAAAAAATTTAATCCGTTCCAGCCCTCTAAAAAACTCCCTTATTAGTGCTAATAACAATGGAAAAAAACATGTTTTTAATTGCTATAGAGACAAACACACACAAAACATTATAGTATATAAGGATTCCTGTGATATAAAATAAAATGTGGTTTTAATTGTGAGTTCTTTCCTTCGAGACAGTCGATACAGTAGTAGCTAATGGCGGCATGTGCGGAGGAAGAGGAGGAGGAGGAGGAGGAGGGATTACGTAGATAACACAAACACAATACGGAAGACTCGTGGGAGATGCGTACGGAAGTCGACTATGGCGACAAATCCATGCCAAAAAGAAACGAGCGCAAAACTGATGTTTACTCGCGTGTAAATTACATCCGCGAGCGGATAACAGATCTAAACACTTTCTGTCATTTCAATCTCAAAAATCAACTGAAACAGCGTAGATATGAGAAATATATTTATAGAAAGTGTCTCAATTCAAATGGAAAGGAAATCACCTCTGCTTATGTAATCTGTATGAATGGTGTATTTCTCTCTAAAGGCACATTCACTGCGGAGATGGCGAGTCGGCATTGCCAGCTTCATCTCTGCAGAATAGGCTTAAACTCTCATTATGGTTTGGTGTACTCCTCAGTATATATCTAAACACTTATAATACAGAATTATAAGTACTTAAATTCATATAAATATGTTATTATTTGACTAATGGCTTAAATAAATGACTACTATGCCCTATAGTTGGGGGCAGTCCTAGAAATATTCAATAAAAAAATGAACTCTCCATTTTGATGGAGAGTTAAAAGAAACTTTTAATAAAGTATGGTTAATAAAGTCCATGGTGACTTTAATAGAGGATATTCTGTGATATCTGGCCAGTCACGTGAGGCCCAGCGGCCGCAGCAGATGTGAGGTCAGCCAGCGTATGTGCAGATACTCCGGCTCAGAGCCAGGATTATACAGTATCCTGCAGTACAGCAGGGATGTCCGGAAAGACACGTCTGTCCCCGTATTAATGACCCAGTGCCGTTTCAACTGGACATGATTAATTGTTTCCTTTTAAACAGGAAATATGGTCTGTGGGATTTTACTGTGACTGAAAAAACACAGGTGAACTGTGGTTATATTTACTAGAGTGAAGGTCAATGTAAAAATCCACAAATGCATGTGTGAAATCTGTCAACATATCATGATTCATCAATACATTTCACCTTTCTGCATTTATCAGATGCTTTTATCCAAAGCGACTTGCATTGCATTGAATGAACACATTGACATTCTAATCAGTTCTTGCTTTCCCTGGGAATCGAACCCATGACCTTGGCGTTGCAAGTGCCATGCTCTACAACAGGAAAGCTGTAACTTTATGCAATAACTTTCTAACTAAAACTTATTCAAAATTCACATAAAGTAGAAACAACTGAAACGTATGCAAAAAAAAATCCCATACTCTGAGTGGCCTTATAAGTGCAATGAGATGTTATACTAGGATATTTCATTCTTGAAAGTATACTGGGATAATTAATTGTAATGTTTTTAGCTAAAAAAGGCTGCATTTATTTGAACAAAAAAGCATTAAAACTGCTACTATTGTGAAACTATTATAATTGCAAACAAAACATTTTCTATGTGAATACAGTATATTGTAAAACGTATTCCTGTGATCAAAGCTGAATTTTCATCATCAGTGTCACATGATCCGTCAGTAATCATTCTAATATGACGCTTTACAACATTTCTCAAGATTATCAATGTTGAAAACTGTTGTGCTGCTTCATATTCTTGTGGAAAAGTGTATAAAACATGCACAACTTACAGTTTTATGCACATAGTTTTTACATATTAACCTTTAGGACGATTGTGTCTAAAACACGTGACTTTCAAAAAGTACACTTGTGTCCATAATGGAAAGACAGAATAAATATGCTGATATGAACTGAAATATTGCATATATATATTCCCGAGCAGTAAAGAAAATGCAACTCTAAAGTCTTGAAGAGCAAACGCACAGCAGCACTAATTCGTTTCTTCAGTAATCAGGTTTGCAGCCTGACACCGATCTGCAGCAGCGAGTCACTTATTGCGATTGGTGTGAAAGATTACCGGACTCTTCCCGGATAACCGCTTGCTCAGATGCGCCTGTAACCGCAAACCCTGCTCCCCTTTATCAACACCAGCTGTCTCTTAGAGACCAGCGGCCGCCATAATGCCAGATCATGACACGCTTTCAGTAAATACATACGCTTTCCATTCCACCAGCTACGGTTAGAGCACTGATATTACCTTTATTATTGTAATTGAGGTGTTCGGAGTGCAGGGGCCCTGTGGAGGACAGGTTTTAGTGGATTATCTAAATAAAAAAGTCTGAGAAGGAATAATGAGAAGGGTGTTATGGGAAAGAGGTCACGCTCACACTCACTCTCTCCACTCCTTCTGTCAGGCCTTACCCTCATCCATTTTTCATTGGTGTGAATCAGCAAGTAAATGTGCTTGTTAGCTGTGTTCTTCAAAACCTTCAGTTTTCCCTCTCAGGTCAATCGTGTCTCAATTATGGGAATTATATAATTTAAAAGAAATCAATTTGCAATAAAAATAATAACATTGTTAAAAATGCTATATTTCAGGGTTTAATGAAAATAGAGTGAATACAATCATAATTGTAATTTTAAAATAAAATATAAAAAAAAATGAAAATGAATAAAATTATTAAAAAAGGTAAATTGAAATAAAGTATTTTAAAATAAAAAATAAAAACATTTACCAAAAAAAACACATAAAAAAATACTTTAAAAAAATCATTTAAAAATAATAAATATGTAATTAAAACCCTTACCAAAAATGAATACAATGATTAAAAAGTTAAATTAACAAACATTTATTTAAAAAAATAATCATTTTAAAATAAAATAAAAATCTAAATAAAAACTCTTACTAAAAATAAATAAAATCAAAGTAAAATCAAAATACATTTTAAAGGAAAAAAACAAAAACTTGAAAAAATTCACTTAAAAATGAATAAAATAATTAAAAAGTAATATTAAAATAAATAAATAAATAAACATTTAAAATTTTATATTACTTGTATACCTGCATTTCATGTGACCATTAACTGTGAATATGATATTAAATGTTTTTTAAATCTTAACTTTAACTCTCTGGTGGACATTAGCTAGAAGGGGTTTGGCTGACAAAAGAAGACGGGAATCCCTGTTCTATGTTATAAAAAGTTCAAGACCTGTCCACCATTAAAACTTAAAAAAAGCATCTAATGAACCTCTCATACACCCTCTATAATCAAAACACATTTGAAACGTCACATAAAGGTTTATAAATGAGCCGCATCAAGAACAATCACACCTGTTAGCAATGTCAAATTAGGCATGAAGTCGCACATGCCATCATAAACTGTAACTATCGCTAATAAGACATCATTTACGGAAGATAAATCATTCAGACACTCACGGAACTAGGGCTGGAGTGACGGCGTAGTTTTGGAGACTCTTTCCCAGAGGAGGAGCTCTTAGAGGTGATGCAGGCATTGTTCTCCGAATGGACTCGCTTCACCTGGCTCGCCGGTTTCTCAAAGGGGTCGAAGCCGCTCTGCGTCCGCTGCACTCGCACCTTCTTGTCTTCAGGAATGGTGTCCAGGGGTTTGATGACCGAGTCGGATCCCTGGCAGCTGCGAGTGGACATCTTGGTGACACATATCTGAGAAGAACAGAGAAGAACGTCTAAGACATCAGCACTTACACCCTGTAAAAAAAACGGTTTGCGTCAGTTTGACATCGAGATGTTGTTCTTGCTCACTGGGGTTGAGGTTAAACGAGAGTACAGAGAACCATATTCCTAGGCGTAGCGTGGGATTCGACTACGATGTACAAGTGTCTTTCAACCATAGGCACTGAAGCCATCCTATTGACTGTGAATAGGATAAAGCTAGGCCAGTCACTCAACTTTCCTGCAGCTCAACAAGAGCATTGGTGTTTACAACGCCAAGGTCATGGGTTCGATTCCCAGGGAAAGCAAGAACTGATTAGAATGTCAATGTGTTCCTTGAATGCAATGCAAGTCGCTTTGGAAAAAAGCCTCTGCCAAATGCAGAAATGTAAAATGTAATGTAAATGCAAGCATTATCAGTTGCACCCTCGTGCTTGGCATTTGCTCCTGGCAAGGCATTCCTTCACTCAAGGCTGGGTTATGCTCCCAAGGTGCCCACTAATGTGGCTCATTCTATACTGCTCCAGGCTTTCCCACATTTCAAGATCATGACCAGGAGAAAAATAATCTGCTTTGTCCAGAGCGTGCACTGCCCTAGGGCAAACGTCTGAACAACCGTGTCCCTAGCAAAGGAGCTCCAGCAACCAAGCAGAGAATAAGCAAGCGGATAGTCGAGGCTGTGTCTCTTGCTTACGAGTCTGCTGTGTTGCCTTTCCCTATTACTGTCACGAATGAGGAGCAAACAGGAAGAAGCAGGATAACTCAAACTCACTTTATTAAAACAAAACCAAAAGACTTTAAATATAAACAAAAGCAGCACATATAGTGCAAAAACTCGAGGAACAAAGATCGACATCCTACATTAACAACCGACCAAGACAAGAGAAACACAAGAGGGCTTTATACACAGGGGAATGACGAACACCTGTGGAGACTATTGATGAAAGTGAAACACAGAAGGAACCTGGAAGTGAACAACACCTGACACGACACACAGGAAATGACAAATGACATGATACACAGGAGACCTCACCGACAGGAAGTGTAACATTGACCTCACAGGAAGTCACCACACACATTCTTCAGGTTCTGCGACCAAGCGTTAGACCTTATCCCCACTCCAAGAAGCTGCTTGTTAATCTAGTGACCAACACTTCACCACTTTCCTTGAAAAGGAACAACTCCGTTTCAACTGTAACCGTGGTTCCCTGAAGAGGGATCAAGACATTGCACTGCTCTGCCACACCTCCTACTGTGACACTTCGGTCACTTTAAGCTGCTACTGCTTGGCATGATTTTATAGTTTTATAGTTCATGACATCACCCACCTCTGACGTACATTCACACTACTGGTTAGATTTCACACATGCTACACGGAACCAAGGTTATAGTCGTAACGAGATGCTTTTTAACCCTGCATGCATGTAAACCTGTTGTAAGAAACTCCAAAACAAAATAAGGAACCTTTCAAATAGCACAACGTGGGATTTTAAATATAAATGTAACCAAATTGAGTGAGTTCTAAGCTAAAAAAACAACAATCAATAATAAATAAATAAAAATGTGTAATGCGGTAAGAAAAAAATCTTATTAAGTAAAGCAAATCTCATTTTAAGAATCTTTGTATCTTTTTTAAGTCAAGACACTACAGGTGAACATTGATCGATATCACAAGACTCATCCAGTGGATTGATTACAGAAAGAAAAACACAACATTTTCTGAAATATTATGTTTATAAATGAATGCATTATTAAATATGCAGTTATATTGCATACATTTCCAGACGTAATACAGTCCAATACTGTCAACATCCGATAAATGTACTAATAAAGTGTTATTTTGGGCATTTTCTTTCCACTAGTCTGAAGCACAACAGATCTCAAAACTGACCAGTGCATGAAATAAAAATGTTTTACCTGTAGTGTCTTGCCTTAATGAAAAAACATGATGAAAATACTTCTTTCAAACACAGTTTGCAGTGAAGAATACATGCTGGTAAAGGGTTCGACGAAAGTTAACATCCAAAAATCTACAAGCCAATCTCCTGTGGGTTTCCTTCTAAGTTGTTACTTGCGGTTCGTATTCCCTGCAAGGTTCAGACTTTCATCTCTGCCTCTGTGAGTTCAGACATCGATCCAGTGCTCTCAGATACTGTATTACAGTAGATCTCCATCACACACACACACACACACACACACACACACACACAAGCATTAATCTAAATAGTGCGTACCTACCGGCCACTCCATCGCCACGCAGACTGTCAGCAGCACAAAAGGCCTAGACGAGCATGTCATGTACACGCAGCACATCGAATTAAAAATGTACGGCCTTTCAGAGGCAGAACATCTGAGTGAATCGCTTCTAATGACCTAAATATACAGTGTCCAGGTGGAGTCACTGAGTCCCTTACAAGGGCCGGGTTTCAACAAGCTTCTATGGTTGGTTCAAGAGCCAACATTTTCAAACAAGTCAATCAATTTATGTTTCTTCTTTTATTACCCCACACAACACCATCAGTAACCAGAGAGAAGTTAAATGAGTTGTGTTGCTAGGGCACTTTCAATGTAATGCAGGCTGAAATAAACTAGTAGGAAAAAGAGAATGGATGGATTTACATTTATGCATTTGGCAGACGCTTTTATCCAAAGTGACTTGCATTGCATTCAAGATACACATTCTAACCAATTTCCCTGGGAATCAAACCCACGAACTTGACTCGCTAAGACTCGCTAAATTGCCAACTGAAACGTTCTTATTTTCGGGAGCTTCCGGGATGGTGATAAAGATCGACCAGTCGATCGCGATCGACGGGTTGGCGACTACTGGGATAGATAGATGGATAGATAGATGGGACGGATGGGACGGATGGACGGATGGACTGACGGACTGACGGACTGACGGACTGACGGACTGACGGACTGACGGACAGACGGACAGACGGACAGACGACAGACGGACAGACGGACAGACGGACAGACGGATAGACGGATAGACGGATAGACGGATAGACGGATAGACGGATTGACGGATTGATGGATTGATGGATAGATGGATAGATGGATAGATGGGATAGATGGATAGATGGGATAGATGGATAGATGGATAGATGGATAGATGGGATGGATTGATGGATAGATGGAATGGATTGATGGACAGATGGAATGGATAGATGGGATGGATAGATGGGATAGATGGGATGGATAGATGGATAGATAGATGGGATAGATAGATGGATAGATAGATGGATAGATGGAATGGATAGGATGGATAGATGGGATAGATGGATTGATGGATAGATGGGATAGATTGATGGAATAGATGGAATGGATAGATGGGATGGATAGAATGGATAGATGGGATGGATAGATGGATAGATAGATGGATAGATGGAATGGATAGGATGGATATATGGGATAGATGGATTGATGGATAGATGGGATAGATTGATGAAATAGATGGATAGAGGGATAGAAAAACTGAATTTACTTCAGATTGACGCTCCAGTTGAACAGTGCCGTGAAATGCCATGCAGAGCGGCACGAGGTAAATGGCATTTTTCTCTGTTTTCCTTCCCTTTCTGACAGTTCAGCATTTGAAACATGAACATGTAAGTGACCTTTTTAAAAGTGAACAGAAACAGGGTCTTCAGAGCTGTGTGAGACAGACCTGAACGGAGCCGCTGTCACCGTCTCGGAGCTGATCGCTTCTGCATGAAACCACGTCTGCAATACGCTTGCTTTCTCTCTTTGTCTCTTTATTCGGCTCCAGACGGACTCCGCTGTCAATCGTGAATAAGATGTAAACGTTGCGCGAGCAGCTGCCGCAAGTGTTTATTGTTCTAAACGTCCTCAAGCCACAATGAGCTCTAATTGATTCTCAATCACTCCCGGTTGTTTGTGCACTTACAAACGCACATCAAGATCGTTTCCATCATGACACTTGTCATGTAAAACTGCAGCTGCTTTCTCATTTCAGGTATAATTCCCATCGCAACGTTCATAACAACAAAACTGCATGACGAGAGGTTTAGCTCATGTTGAAAGAAAGGACTTTCTGTTTCCTCATAGGTGTTTGACACTGGACATGTTAAATATTCAAGCCACTTTATGGGATTATGTATTGGCAAGGTGTTTTAGTACCATCCAGATTAAGCAGTTTGACGTAACAGACATTTACAAAGAATCTCAAGACTAAATAACTGAATTTGACTATTAGTGATTATTTGTAATTTTGTGATAGTGAAGTCAGTGTTGTTTCCCCACTATTTTTGACGAATAAATCATTCAAAATTAAATAAAATTAGAAAAATACATATAGAAAATAAATAAATATCTATACAAATGAATTTGTGAATAATAAAAAATAAAATAGTAAATAAAAAATAAATCAGAAAAAAATAACATTTTAAAATGTTTTGAAAAATAAATAAAATAAATATATCAACAAACAAATAAAGTTAATAAATAAAAGAGAAAAATAAGACCAAAATCAAAACTAAACATGCATACAAATTAGAGAAATAAATTATACAAATAAATACAAAATAAATAAGAAAAATAAGTAAATAAAATGTTTAAAATACAAAAAAAGCTTGATGAATAAATAAATATATGAAGACATATAGTGAATTAATAAAAAATACAAAAATTAATAACAAAGTTTTTTTTATAACCGAATTAATTAAATAAAGAAATATACAAATTAGAAAAATATATATTTTAACAAAATCAATGAAAATATTATTTGAAAATTGTCTTTTTTTTTAAATAATTAAAAAAATTGACACAAAAAAACCCTAAATAAAACAAAAAATAAATAAAATCTAACACACACCTTCTTCACAAAATGTGCATGTACAAAATCGAGTCACTGATAGCAATTAATCTACTACTAATAAATATGACTAATAATATACTAATACAGATATTACAATATTATCATGCGAGCGCATTCAGTTTCCTCGACGTCTCAAAAGAAAATTGCAACCTTAAACCATGAACATCACATAAACACAGCAAATATTTCTGCTCACAATTGTACAGAACGCATTAAAGCCAGTTCTTTTTTCTGTGTCTACTGACATGAAATGAACAGTCTGTGATTTATCCGTATATAACACTAATAAAGTGCTTTTATTTTAGTGGCTAGTGAGCAGAGGAGAGCAATTAAGCAGCGTCCCTGGACGGACATAACATTTACCTTCCAATGTGCAATCAACACAGACTGATTTACTGCAGCGTCTTCAAAAAACTACATGACTGTATGTGAGATTTCAGAGAAACTTAATGGAAACCGCAAGATGGACATCCGTGGCACAGTGCTTATTTGTTACACTGCCAAAAATCACAAAGACTCTGTGTTGTTTGTCCCTGTTAGCTTCACATCTACACATGAACAGCTTTACTGTAGCTCAAACAGTAGAGAGTGGTGCTTGCAACGTCAAGATCATGGGTTCGATTCCCAAGAAAGCAAGAACTGATTAGAATGTCAATGTGTTTCTTGAATGCAATGCAAGTCGCTTTGGAAAATGTAAATGAACAGAGTGAAAGACCTAAAGCTGCAGACACTAATGTGTGTTTAATGGTCTAAGTAGTGCGCCAACATCAATATCTGACTCAACCATCTCTCCATCAAGGCTTCATCTGAAGACAGCATTCTGCCATCTCAAACGCATATCAGCAGCGCTTTGAAACAAACTCGCCCATCTGCCGCCGACCTACTCGCACGAGGACAGGCTTTCATGTGCCAGACGCCCCTTTTAGCTGCGGAAAACTTCTGATGGATTATTTTACTGCTGAACGAGTGGGATGCGTTCAGATTCACAGCACACAGCATTCATGATTCATAAAGAGCCACGGATACGAGGTCACGAGTACTTCTGATGATCTAAGTAACGTGTGGCGCACAATACAAGCCTCTGTAAAGAAACTGCACAATCAGAACAAATAAGATCACACGCGTAAATAAATCAATACAAATAAAATAAGAAAATAAATAGCATTAAATAAAATAGAATAAAGTTAATAGGATTATATAGGATAAAGTCAATTAAAATTAAGATGACATAAATAAATGAAGTCAAAATAAGATTGAATAAATAAACCAAATAAATAAGCTTATAAAACATAGGATTAAATAAGATAAAATAAAGTATAAATTAGATTAAATAAATGCATAAAGATAAAATGCATAAATAAGATTAAATAGATATAATTATATAGGATAAACAAGATAAAATAAGAATAAATATGATTACATTAATGAATAAAGATAAAATAAATAATATAAATAAACAAATAAATGACACTAAATAAATAGGATTAAATAAGATAAATTTTTTTTGAACAAATACGATTAAAGATTAAAAAACAAATACGATAAAATAATAATAAATTAGATTAAATAAACTATTACAAAATAAGAACATATAAATAAAATAATAATAATAAATCCGATTAACTACACTTATAAAATAGGATTAAATAGGATTTAAAAAATAAATAAATAAATAAAGGATCAAATTAAACACACACAAGCAAACAAATAAATCAAGCAAACAAATAAATAACATTTATTAATAACCCTATTATTCTAAATAAATAAATCTGGGCTCCTTTGACTACTTGGGGGCCACTGCAGATCATTCACGCACCACATGCTTCCTATTTAGACAGAGTTGTATGATTTAAATGAACATGCTGAGCTGTAATGTAATGTAGTAGCGAGCGTGAGCGGTTTGTCATCGCAGCGGCTGCCGATGGCGTTATTCAGGGCGGCTGTCAGGAACGGTACAGCAAAATGGATGACAGTGACTCCAGCAAAAGGGCTAAAACAGCTTCAGCTGAGAAACAATCCTTCATATTTAACAATCCACTGGGAAAACACTCCCTGACTTCATGGAATGAAAACGGTCTAAAAAAGAGGAAATCCAAACCAAACAAGCCATGTAGATAGGAAGCCTGATCATGATAATGTTCTGGTTCTGGCTGGACATTAGATCTCTGTGTTTTAAGCTTTTGACAATATTTAGCAAAAAAAATAATTCTGAAGGCTTTCCAGGCCATAATCTCAGTGTGAAAACAGCTCTGATCTCTTCATAATCAACGACATAGTAGGAAAAGACGGAGTTAGTATCTGTAACTACAGTTATACCTTGAGATATGAGCACCCCGACATACAAGCAATTGTTTGTTTTGAGATATGAGTAAATATTTGAGATACGAAAAGCTTACAGATGCTGACGCTAGAGCACTCGGAGCAGTTCATGCGCCTCATTTATGGGATAAGATCTCCACAAGAGGCCCACCTTCATTTTACAGCGGGAGGTTACCGGGGGTGACGAGTGAACGGAAGAAAAAAAAATTCTGTCATTTCTTATGGGAAAATTTATTTGAGATACGAGCAATTGGAGTTACGAGCTCGATCTTGGAACGGATCATAATTACTGTACAGGAAATGTTCAGATTAGTCAGTACTCATACTAGTTCGCTTACTGTTGTGCACAATATCTCCAACAAAGATTTTCACCCCGTCCTTGTTGACTCATTAATTGGATTTCCAAGATATTTTTACAGTAAAATAAGAACGAAAAAATATGAAATGATCACTAAACATGCAACATAATAAATTAATGTGACAAGAACATTGCAAACTAGTGTTTTGAATATATTATCATTGCATAAATGTTTACCATTTCACATTAAGAAACAAGAACAAAAACAGCATGCGTTATGCAAAAGATTATGCGAGTATGTTATTCTGAACAGATACGGAAATTAATGTTTGCAATATTTCTGTTCAAAAGTTTGGGGTCAGGATGAAATAAATGTATAGTTGCTCAGCAAGAATGCATTAAATTGATAAAAACGGACATTTATAGTGTTATAAAAAAGATTTAGATTTAAAATAAATGCTGATATTTTAAACTTTCTATTCAAATATTCATGAAATAAATGTATCATGGTTTCCACAGGTAATAATCAATGTATCTGGATCATCAAATCATCATATTATAATGACACTGAAGATTGGAGTAATGATCCAGCTTTAAATTACACTTTAAAATATATTCACATATAAAACTGTGTAATATAAAATATACATTTTATAAAATTGTAATAATATTTCACATAAGTGCAGCCTTGGTGAGACTTCTTTCAAAAACATTAATAAAACCTTAACGACCCCTAACGTTTGAACAGCAGTGCATGTTTTAATGTATTGTAGTGTAGCAAGGTCACGAAACATTGGATTATTTTGTTTTTTGTACAAACCTCCAGCTCACAAAAAAGCAAATGTTTCTTCAGATGAATAATCAAGACTTACTGAACACAACATGACTTGCTGAACAGACTCCAGCCTTCCTGTCAATCTCATGTCAAATGTACGGTCTACTCTGACTAAAGTCTGTTCAGTTACTGATCCAAACCTCTTCTGAATGAAAACCATAATCTCGGCTATGGCGGATATAAATGAACAGACGGCTGAAACACCTGTGCTCTCCTCAGCTGTCACACACCAACACATCTATCAGTATGCATGAACGGCCAACAGATAGAGACGTATTTCAAAACATACAGTAGGAAGTGAGAGTAAAGACTTACAGGGACTGACTTCCATGGTATGTTTTTCCATACTAAGGAAGATATTCTTCAATTTTGTCCAGCAAGAAGAAAGAAATTGGGTCATACTTTACATCAGGGTCAAATTCTCACTATAAACTACGACTTTTGCCTCTATAAACTCCTAATTACTGCTTATTAAATAGTTGGTAAGGAAGTTTAGGTATTGGGTAGGATTATGGATGTAAAATATGGTCATGCAGAATCAGGTATTAATATGCGCTTTATAAGTACTAAAAAACAGCCTGTATTCTAAAAATATGCATGCTAATGAGCAGCAAGTTCATGGTGAGAATTGGACCCTAAACTAAACTAATGTGTTACCAGAAATTCATACGGGTTTGGAACAACTTGAGGGAGAGTAAATGATGACAATTTAAATATTTGGGTGAATATTTCTTAAAAATGAAGGACCTTTGTTGGCATCGATGGTTCCAAAATTTTAACATCCATGGAGTCTTTCCATTCCACAAAAGGTGTCACGGTACAAGTTGGGAGGACTCAGAGATGCGGGTGAGAAAAGATTTATAATGAAAAAACAACAACATACAAACAAAAACTGCCCTGAGGGCGAAAGCGTAACTAAACGAATAAACTGAAAACAGAACACAAACCAGGAAAAGCGGATGGAACGGTACACACAGAGCCAGGAACACCAACGGAAAACAGACATAGGGATGACATGGAAAAACATGACACGACACAGGACAGCAAACACACAGGGATTAAATAGGGAACACATGAGGAAGGTAACGAGCAGAATAGCTGAGAACAATCAATGGAAACGAGGGAACAAGATGGGCGGGGTTACACAATCACAAGACTCAGCAAAGGGGCAGTGTCAGATCTCTGTTAACCAAAACACCAGAAACCCAAACCGAAGCGACAGAACCCTGACAAAAGGTTATTTATAGTGGAAAAAGGTTCTTTAGATTTGTTTAAATGTTCTTCACGTCCGAACTGTTTGCATTTTATTTTATACGTATTATCTTTTTATTCTTTTAATCATTTTTAATGTTTTATTTTTATCATTCTTCTTTATGTAAAGCACTTTGAATTACCATTGTGTATGAAATGTGCTATACAAATAAACTTGCCTTGCCTTGCCTTGCCTTCACACTGACAATAAATAAATAAATAAATGTAAGGCTCTTCTTATGGCACTGTTGCAAACCTTTGTTTGTATGTGTATGTGCATAGTGCAGAAAAATTAAATACAGTTAAAATGTACAATTTTTACACTATTTATGTGATGAGTGCAACATGCTCATATTCAAACCATGTAAAGAGATAAGCTCTCAGCAATGCAGCTTATTAGTTTGTAGAATACAGTTATGAAAACAGGAATGTCAACTTTTAACTTTTCTGTCAGCTTTCTGGCAGAAACTCTGCATTTTAAGTACATACGGATTTAAAAACTAGAATTTAGCAATGGCGCTGTGAGTTTTGCGTCCAGTGCTGGTCATGCCTGTGATTAAAGTGAAGGCTACATCAGTTTTACAGAAACAAGATGGAAAAGGACAGAAAAAAGTAGGCAAAAGGTTGCACAGTGTTAATGACAAAATTGGCAGACTTCCTCGCCGTTGCTGCCCGTTTAATGACTCACTCCAGCATTAATTCCACCAGGACGTGTTTCTCAACAACACCAGCCCTCCGCTCAAACTCATCTCAACACGTTCACCAGATAATGTGTCTTCCCTGAACATGATCACTTTGATTTTGCTACATCTGTTTTTATCGGGGATGAACTTAGACTATTATTTAGAGGTTGATTATGAGCATTAATACTTTCTTTCAGATACATGACACCAATCGGTCGTACTACAAATCTTGGGTCTTAATTTCTGTGGATTACAAATACACATGGACCTTTCGCTCATGTTTTCTAGCACGCAACACTACAATAATCTTAGAATATAGCAATAGAAAGACAGAATGACAGACAGAATGAAAGACTGATAGAATGACAGATAGAACAACAGAATGCTGCTCAATTCTGATTGAAATCTACAGTGTGACAAAAATAGATGGACAGATACTGTAGATAGAATGGCAGATATGTAGAATGAGCGACAGAACAATAGACAGAGTGAACAAAAGATAAAAACAGGTAGAACGACATACAGAAAGACTTGATTCTGCTCAATTCTGATTGAAATCTGCACAGAACGATAGAACAATAGAAAAATAGATACTGTAGATGAACGACAAATAGAAAGATAGAGCAACACAGATGATGGACAGATGGATGGAATGATAGACAAAACAATAGATGGTTGATGAATGGATGGAACAACAGATGGAATGAAAGAATGATGAATGGACTGTCAGTCTGAACGATGGATGGATGGAAGAACAGATGGAATGAAAGACAGAATGATGGATGGATGAATAGAACGACAGACAGAACGATGGATGGAACGACAGATAGAATGATAGACAAATGATGGATGGATGAACGGATGATAGAACGACAGACAGAATGACAGACAGAACAATGGATGGATGAAATGACAGATGGAATGAGAGAATGATGGATACAAGGATGGAACGACATATGGAACGATGGAAGGATGAAACGACAGACTGAACAGCAGGCAGAATGACAGACAAACAATGGATGGATGGATGAATGGATGATAGAACGACAGACGGAACTAGATAGAGGAAGTTTATGATATAAACTTCAGTTGGCTTGAGAAAGCCTAGCCTGAAAGTTTAAATTAGTTGTAAAAGCTTCAAGCTTGAAAAGTTTTGAGAGTTTGTCGCTAACAAGATTTATTTGGAGATTACTGGTGATTCAGTTGGTCAGTGAGTGGTTTTGTTTCCCACACACAGAAGTAAGCAGCATTTTCTACAGTTATATTTGCAATCTTTGATATGTTTGCCAGTATTTCATAGTTGGTATGTAAAATAGAGAGATTTAACTTACTAATTAAAGTAAAAAATCGATTGTAGACCTGCAAGTCTTTTTTCAGGATTTAAAAAAATGCATATCCATTGCAATGGACATTGGGTTCCAATGACTGCTACTCAATGCACATGCTGATTGAAATTTATTATATATCCTCTTGAGTCCCACAAGTTTGCCTGATGTGCATTTTATAATTTTTCTTGCTATTTGAGATATGTAGGACCTAATAAATACAAAACCCCCCCAAAAATGTGTACAGGTATTGTACAGATGTCTTCATGTGGTCTCATAATGCTATTTGCTGTTATGGCCAGTAGGGTAATAATTAGTCAAAATTCAAATCTCATTCTGAAATATGTCAAATTTTAATCCCAGTATTGTACATAAATACACTTGTTTCGTTCATATAATTTGAATATTTTATTCGAGGGAATACCTTGAATAGATTTTTTACCTGGGTCAATTTTCTTTCAGGATCTGGGGTTTCAGATCTAAAAGTTTTTACTGAAATGTATATATATATTGAAAATATTTTTTTCATAATGACAGGGGTGTAATGTTGTGATGTCACCACAAGATGGGGTGGACACTCTATCCAAAAGTGGCCAACAGCGCAAATATTGACAGAATTGACTATTATTGTGTCAAGACGCAAATATGTAATGTTCTCATATGAGATAAATACTACAGTTATCACAGTAATAATACATTTTTGAGAAAATGTCATATGCAGAATATACAATTATTTATTTAATGTGATTAGTGCAAAGTGCACTACTGCTCTGTGCCACTGGGGAATACCTTGAAAGATACACACAGGAAATGTGTGTGTGTGTGTGTAAAGTGACTGCACTGACTCTCTAATGCATTTTCTATTAGAGGTTTATTTTATTAAATGTGCAATTTGTAAAACAAAAACCTCAAAATTAAAGTTGAAATGTTATATTGTTCAAGTTCTTGACCTTGGGATTTTTGTATGTTTATTTATTTTTTTTATATTGGTTTATATTAGTTTGATATTCACAGCTGTTAAGACCAAATGTCCACTGCAATTGACAACAAAAATTGCTATGAAGGAGTTATGAATTTTTTTTCTTACTCATTAATAGATGCCTAATTTAATGGGATATTAATTTTATTTTTATTTTTCAGAAACCTGGAACCTAATTCTGGTCTGAAGGAGATATATGTATATATAAAGTGTTTCTTCCTGTGAAATAAAATAACTTAAATATTAGTATTTTTAAAATCATTCCTGCCAAGTACAATGGGGATAGTAATGCAGTTTTTTCTAATCTCAAGCAGTTTTCAGATTGAATCGATCTGCCATGTCAGACTTCAGTTCAACACGGCAATTATAGCAGATAAAGGAATCAACGCAATGTAATATTTACTCAGGCATAAGTTATAAATAAACTTAGGCGCTTTGACGGTTTGGCGCTTTGACGGCAAGTGCGCGGGGACGCGCGTTTGAAGTTCATTGAGAGTCTCCGTTCCCATAGTAATCTGCTCAGCGGGGGAAATGCCTTCACCGAGTAAACACGAATGAGAGTCAGATTTCGGCCATATAAGTACATAAAACTTCCAGCAAACACGCTGCAGCGGTTACTTGATAATCGGAAACAATTTCCGTTTGATCATAAACTCTCTCACATAAATCTATTTTGGGAGATTATGATCTCTGTCTCTCCAGCAGTAATGGCGGCTCTATCAGTTTCTGGCAGAGACTAACAGCGCTCTGATTCGTTCAATCTTCAGTGATGGACGCTCCTTCTAGAGCTCTGATTAGTTTGAAGCCTTAAGGCGGGCTCAGTAATCTAAGCCCTCTGATTGGTGAATTTTAGTTCAATGTAAAGTCTATGGAACTTTTTATGATTTTAATCTTCAATTTTATCAAAAATCATAAGTCTGATCAGTCTGAAATGATATAGCAACTCAAGTCAGAACAGGTCTGAAGTCTGAGCAGAGTTTAGTGGTTGTAGCTTTAAAGCTGTACGAGGAGATTCTTTTAGAATTTTAGGTAAGAAGAAAAATAATAATAAAAAAAATAATAATAAGTTTAGATACAATATCCCTAAGTTGGCTTTCTCAAGCCAACTTAATAACTAGATAGAGGAAGTTTATGATATAAACTTCAGTTGGCTTGAGAAAGCCTAGCCTGAAAGTTTAAATTAGTTGTAAAAGCTTCAAGCTTGAAAAGTTTTGAGAGTTTGTTGCTAACAAGATTTATTTGGAGATTACTGATGATTCAGTTGGTCAGTGAGTGGCGCTGTTTCCCACACACAGAAGTAAGCAGCATTTTCTACAGTTATATTTGCAATCTTTGATATGTTTGCCAGTATTTCATAGTATGTAAAATAGAGAGATTTAACTTACTAATTAAAGTAAAAAATCAATTGTAGACCTGCAAGTCTTTTTTCAGGATTTAAAAAAAAAATGCATATCCATTGCAATGGACATTGGGTTCCAATGACTGCTACTCAATGCACATGCTGATTGAAATTTATTATATATCCTCTTGAGTCCCACAAGTTTGCCTGATGTGCATTTTGTAATTTTTCTTGCTATTTGAGATATGTAGGACCTAATAAATACAATACCCCCCCCCAAAAAATGTGTACAGGTATTGTACAGATGTCTTCATGTGGTATCATAATGCTATTTGCTGTTATGGCCAGTAGGGTAATAATTAGTCAAAATTCAAATCTCATTCTAAAATATGTCAAATTTTAAGAAGAAAATTTGAGAAAATGTCATATGCAGAATATATAATTATTTATTTAATGTGATTAGTGCAAAGTGCACTACTGCTCTGTGCCACTGGGGAATACCTTGAAAGATACACACAGGAAATGTGTGTGTGTAAAGTGACTGCACTGACTCTAATGCATTTTCTATTAGAGGTTTATTTTATTAAATGTGGAATTTGTAAAACAAAAACCTCAAAATTAAAGTTGAAATGTTATATTGTTCAAGTTCTTGACCTTGGAATTTTTTTAAGTTTTTTTTTTTATATTGGTTTATATTAGTTTGATATTCACAGCTGTTAAGACCAAATGTCCACTGCAATGGACAACAAAAATTGCTATGAAGGAGTTATGAATTTTTTTTCTTACTCATTAATAGATGCCTAATTTAGTGGGATATTATTTTTTTTATTTTTCAGAAACCTGGAACCTAATGAAGGAGATGTATATATAAAGTGTTTCTTCCTGTGAAATAAAATAACTTAAATATTAGTATTTTTTAAATAATTCCTGCCAAGTACAATGGGGAAAGTAATGCAGTTTTTTTCTAATCTCAAGCAGTTTTCAGATTGAATTGATCTGCCATGTCAGACTTCAGTTCAACACGGCAATTATAGCAGATAAAGGAATCAACGCAATGTAATATTTACTCAGGCATAAGTTATAAATAAACTTAGGCGCTTTGACGCGAGTGCGCTAGGACGCGCGTGCGTTTGAACTTCATTGAGAGTCGCCTTAATATAGTCTTACCACTTTCAAAACAGACTGCAGTTACACTGCATGTATATGGAGCCCTTTATAAATTTATTTACTATATAAATGTGTGTATAGATAGATAGATATGTATGTGTATATGTGTGTGTGTGTATATAAAGCTTTTCTTCATGTGAAATAAAATAACTTAAATATTAGTATTTCTTAAATCATTCCAGCACAATTACAATGGGGATAGTAATGCTGTTTTTTCTAATCTCAAGCAGTTTTCAGATTGAATCGATCTGCCATGTCAGACTTCAGTTCAACACGGCAATTATAGCAGATAAAGGAATCAACGCAATGTAATATTTACTCAGGCATAAGTTATAAATAAACTTAGGCGCGTTGACGGTTTGGCGCTTTGACGGCAAGTGCGCGGGGACGCGCGTTTGAAGTTCATTGAGAGTCGCCGTTCCCATAGTAATCTACTCAGCGGGCGAAAGCCTTTGCCGAGTAAACACGAATGAGAGTCAGATTTCGGCCATATAAGTACATAAATCTTCAAGCAAACACGCTGCAGCGGTTACTTGATAATCGGAAACAATTTCCGTTTGATCATAAACTCTCTCACATAAATCTATTTTAGGAGATTATGATCTCTGTCTCTCCAGCAGTAATGGCGGCTCTATCAGTTTCTGGCAGAGACTAACAGCGCTCTGATTCGTTCAATCTTCAGTGATGGACGCTCCTTCTAGAGCTCTGATTAGTTTGAAGCCTTAAGGCGGGCTCAGTAATCTAAGCCCTCTGATTGGTTCAATGTAAAGTCTATGGAACTTTTTATGATTTTAATCTTCAATTTTATCAAAAATCATAAGTCTGATCAGTCTGAAATGATATAGCAACTCAAGTCAGAACAGGTCTGAAGTCTGAGCAGAGTTTAGTGGTTGTAGCTTTAAAGCTGTCCGAGGAGATTCTTTTAGAATTTTAGGTAAGAAGAAAAATAATAATAAAATATAGCTGCAAGCAGCCATGACGGGGCCAAGCACAAAGAAGGCATTAAATGTCATGCCGACATGGCTGGCAGCATCAGACCAACGGCAGGAAGCATCTAAAGACATTTCAATATGACTTCAGTCTAAATGGCTGAAAAATCATCAATACGGTCTTTAGTAATTCGATTTAACGGTTTATCACGTTTGACCAACAGGCAGCGCTCTAACCAAACGTCAAATCACGTGGTTTATCCAGAGTGAGGTGACAATGACACATGCAAAGTTTGGTGTCAATAGGGTAAAGCATTGATGAAACACAGCTTTAAAGTCATGTGTTTGTTAAGCATAGCATTTCATGACAAAATTCTAAATAGCCGACACTGAAAATGGCCGATATGAGAAAATTTGGTATCGCAGGACTCGGCATGATGCACTGAATCTAAAGACAGCAGTTTCATGATTTTTGGACAAAGCATTCAGGAGTTATAATCAAAAATGTCAGTTTTTCATATCTCCTGACCACTAGGGGGCAGAGCGCCAAAACTCTGCAGGTAGCCTCAGATCATGATTGACATGACACACAGAAAGTTTGGTCAGAATACGCCAATGCGTTGCGGAGATATAGCCTCGCTTTATTTGGTGGCCATTTGGTCAAATTCGTTCGCAATTTTATCGAAACCTGTTTGACGAATCAACTTTATTTTAATAACTTTTTGTCAGCATGGTCTGAAGATGTTATGATTCAATTTTGGTGAAAATTGGACAAACGGTGTGGGAGGAGTTCGAAAAAGTAGGTTTTTAAAGAAAAACAATATGGCGGACAGGAAGTTTGGCCGACTATGACAAATTTGGTATCTGTGTTCTTGGTTTGACCCAAGGAACGTATAAAGACAACTTATTTTACTATAGGTTAACGTGTTCAAAAGTTATTAGCATTTTTGTAAATTTGTTTGTAACTTTTGACCACAAGGTGGCGCTGCCTCGAATTTTTTTTTGTTGTATCAGGCCCAGATGCCGAAGACACATATCGAGTTTCGTAATGATACGCCAATGTGTTTGTTAAATATAGCAATTTATGACAAAATTCAAAATGGCCGACCCTCAAAATGGCCGATATGGGAAAATTTTGTATCGCACGACTCGGCATGACGCCCTGAATCTAACGAGACCAGTTTTATGATTTTTGGTCGAAGCGTTCAGAAGTTATAAGCAAATATTTCACTTTTTTATATCTCCAGACCACTAGGGGGCAGAGCGCCAAATCTCCGCAGGTAGCCTCAGACCATCATTGCCATAACACACACCAAGTTTGGTCAGAATACGCTAATGCGTTGCGGAGATATAGCCTCGCTTTCATTTCTGCTGCCATTTTGTCAAATTCTTTCGCAAGTTATTCGTAAACGGTTTGACATATCAACTTTCTTTTAATAACTTTTTGTCCGCATGGTCTGGAGATGATGTGGTTCAATTTTCGTAAAAATCGGACAAACGGCCTAGAAGGAGTTCGAAAAAGTAGGTTTTTCATAAAATTCAAAATGGCGGGAAAAATTTTATGACGGAAAATGACGTCACGGGGTGCAATCGAATCGTCTTGAGCCAAGGAATTAGAGGACGAAAGAATTTTGTTTCTAGGACATACGGTTCAAGAGTTATTTACGTAAACGTGAGTGCAACTTTGGACAGTTGGTGGCGCTAGAGACATTGAGTTAGAGACTTCAAATTTGCTATGGTCAATCATTGGCTTGTCCTCTATCAGTGTGCCAAATTTCATCATTTTCCCGCAAACGGTTCTATGGCCTGCCATAGACTCCAATGGCGGAAGCGGAAGCGGAAGCGGAAGCGGAAGCGGAAGAATAATAATCAGAACCGGAACAAAAACAATAGGTGCCTCCGCACCTTCGGTGCTTGGCCCCTAATAAGAACCGGAACAAAAACAATAGGTGCCTCCGCACCTTCTAATAAGAACCGGAACAAAAACAATAGGTGCCTCCGCACCTTCGGTGCTTGGCCCCTAATAATAATAATAATAAATATAGCTGCTAGCAGCCATCACGGGGCCAAGCGCAAGGAGGGCATTAAATGTCATGCCGACATGGCTGGCATCATCAGACCAACGGCAGTAAGAATCTAAAGACATTTCAATATGACTTAAGTCTAAATGGCTGAAAAACCAACAATACGGTTTTTAGCAATTCGATTTAATGGTTTAATCACATTCAACCAACAGGCAGCGCTGTAACCAAATTGTAGTGTCAATTCATGTGGTACATTGAGAGTGTGGTGACATTGACACATGCAAAGTTTGCTTTCAATTGGGTAAACCATTGCTGACAGACCACTAAAGTCATGTGTTTGTTAAACATAGCTTCTTACAAGAAAAATCGAAATGGCAGACGCTCAAAATGGCCGATATGGGAAAATTTGGTATCACAGGACTCGGCATGACCCACTGGATCTAAAGAGACCAGTTTCATGATTTTTAGACAAAGCGTTCAGGAGTTATAATCAAAAATGTCAGTTTTTTGATATCTCCTGACCACTAGGGGGCAGAGCGCCAAATCTCTGCAGGTAGCCTCAAACCATGATTGACATAACACACACCTAGTTTGGTCAGAAAACGCTAATGCGTTGCGGAGATAAAGCCTCAATTTCATTTTTGCAACCATTACGTCGGATTCTTTCGCGAGTTATTCGTAAACGGTTTGACATATCAACTTTCTTTGGATAACTTTTTGTCAAGATGGTCTGGAAATGATGTGGTTTAATTTTGTTGAAAATTGGACAAACGGTCTGGGAGGAGTTCGAAAAAGTAGGTTTTTAAAGAAAAACAACATGGTGGACAAGAAGTTTGGCCGACTATGACAAATTTGGTATCTGTGTTCTCGGATTGACCCAAGGAACGTATAAAGATAATTTGTTTTACCATAGGTTAACGCACTCAAAAGTTATTAGCATATTTGTAAATTTGGTTATAATTTTTGACCACAAGGGGGTGCTGCCTCGAAACTTTTTGAGTCGTATCAAGGTTAGGTGCCGAAGACACATATTGAGTTTCGTAACGATACGCCAATATCTTTTTTAAATATAGCAATTTATGACAATATTCAAAATGGCCGACGCTCAAAATGGCCGATATGGGAAAATTTGGTATCGCACGACTCGGCATGATGCACTGAATCTAAAGAGACCAGTTTTATTATTTTTGGCCAAAGCGTTCAGAAGTTATAAGCAAATATTTAACTTTTTCATATCTCTTGACCACTAGGGGGCACAGCGCCAAAACTCTGCAGGTAGCCTCAGATCATGATTGACATAACACACACCTAGTTTGGTCAGAAAACGCTAATGCGTTGCGGAGATAAAGCCTCAATTTCATTTTTGCGACCATTACGTCGGATTCTTTCGCGAGTTATTCGTAAACGGTTTGACATATCAACTTTCTTTGGATAACTTTTTTTCCACATTGTCTGGAGATGATGTGGTTCAATTTTCGTTGAAATCGGAAAAACGGCCTAGGAGGAGTTCGAAAAAGTAGGTTTTTCGTAAAATTCAAAATGGCGGGAAATTTTTCATGACGGAAAATGACGTCATAGGGTGCAATCGAATCGTCTTGAGCCAAGGAATTAGTGGACGAAAGAATTTTGTTTCTAGGACATACGGTTCAAGAGTTATTTACGTAAACGTGAGTGCAACTTTGGACAGTTGGTGGCGCTAGAGACATCGAGTTAGAGACTTCAAATTTGCTATGGTCAATGATTGGCTTGTCCTCTATCAGTGTGCCAAATTTTATCATTTTCCCGCAAACGGTTCTATGGCCTTACATAGACTTCCATGGCGGAAGAAGAAGAAGAAGAAGAAGAAGAAGATGAAATATAGCTGCAAGCAGCCATGACGGGGCCAAGCATAAGGAGGGCATTAAATGTTATGCCGACATGGCTGGCAGCATCAGACCAACGGCAGAAAGCATCTAAAGACATTTCAATATGACTTCAGTCTAAATGGCTGAAAAATCATCAATAAGGTCTTTAGTAATTCGATTTAACGGTTTATCACATTCGACCAACAGGCAGCGCTGTAACCAAATTGATGTGTCAAATCATGTGGCATATCCAGAGTGAGGTGACAATGATGCATGCAAAGTTTGGTGTCAATAGGGTAAAGCATTGATGAAACAGCTTTAAAGTCATGTGTTTGTTAAGCATAGCATTTCATGACAAAATTCTAAATAGCCGACACTGAAAATGGCCGATATGAGAAAATTTGGTATCGCAGGACTCTGCATGATGCACTGAATCTAAAGACAGCAGTTTCATGATTTTTGGACAAAGCGTTCAGGAGTTATAATCAAAAATGTCAGTTTTTCATATCTCCTGACCACTAGGGGGCAGAGCGCCAAAACTCTGCAGGTAGCCTCAGATCATGATTGACATGACACACAGAAAGTTCGGTAAGAATACGCTAATGCGTTGCGGAGATATAGCCTCGCTTTATTTGGTGGCCACTTGGTCAAATTCATTCGCAATTTTATCGAAACCTGTTTGACGAATCAACTTTATTTTAATAACTTTTTGTCAACATGGTCTGAAGATGTTATGATTCAATTTTGGTGAAAATTGGACAAACGGTGTGGGAGGAGTTCGAAAAAGTAGGTTTTTAAAGAAAAACAACATGGCGGACAGGAAGTTTGGCCGACTATGACAAATTTGGTATCTGTGTTCTCAGTTTGACCCAAGGAACGTATAAAGATAATTTGTTTTACCATAGGTTAATGTATTCAAAAGTTATTAGCATATTTGTAAATTTGGTTATAACTTTTGACCACAAGGTGGCGCTGCCTCAAAACTTTTTGTGTCCTATCAGGCCCAGGTCCCGAAGACACATATCGAGATTCGTAACGATACACCAATGTGTTTGTTAAATATAGCAATTTATAACAAAATTCAAAATGGCCGACGCTCAAAATGGCCGATATGGGAAAATTTGGTATCGCACGACTCGGCATGATGCACTGAATCTAACGAGACCAGTTTTATGATTTTTGGCCAAAGCGTTCAGAAGTTATAAGCAAATATTTCACTTTATCCATATCTCCAGACCACTAGGAGGCGCTGCAGCAAAACTCTGCACATAGCCTCAGATCATGACTGTCGTAACACACACCAAGTTTGGTCAGAATACGCTAATGTGTTGCGCAGATATAGCCTCGGTTTCAATTCTGCGGCCATTTTCTCAAATTCTTTCGCAAGTTATTCGTAAACGGTTAGACAAATCTACTTTCTTTTAATAACTTTTTGTCAACATGGTCTGGAGATGATGTGGTTCATTTTTCGTGAAAATCGGACAAACGGCCTAGGAGGAGTTCGAAAAAGTAGGTTTTTAGTAAAATTCAAAATGGCGGGAAAATTTTCATGACGGAAAATGACGTCATAGGGTGCAATCGAATCGTCTTGAGCCAAGGAATCAGTGGACGAAAGAATTTTGTTTCTAGGACATACGGTTCAAGAGTTATTTACGTAAACGTGAGTGCAAATTTGGACAGGCGGTGGCGCTAGAGACATTGAGTTAGAGACTTCAAATTTGCTATGGTCAATGATTGGCTTGTCTTCTATCAGTGTGCCAAATTTTATCATTTTCCCGCAAACGGTTCTATGGCCTGCCATAGACTCCCATGGCGGAAGCGGAAGAAGCGGAAGAATAATAATAATAAGAACCGGAACAAAAACAATAGGTGCCTCCGCACCTTCGGTGCTTGGCCCCTAAATATAGCTGCAAGCAGCCATGACGGGGCCAAGCACAAGTTGGACATTAAATGTCATGCCGACATGGCTGGCAGCATCAGACCAACGGCAGTAAGCAACTAAAGACATTTCAATATGACTTCAGTCTAAATGGCTGAAAAATCATCAATACGGTCTTTAGTAATTCGATTTAACGGTTTATCATGATCGACCAACAGGCAGCGCTGTAACCAAATTGATGTGTCAAATTTATGTGGTATATCCAGAGTGAGGTGACACATGCAAAGTTTGGTGTCAATAGGGTAAAGCATTGCTGACATACAGCTTTAAAGTCATGTGTTTGTTAAGCAAAGCATTTCATGACAAAATTCTAAATAGCCATTCTGAAAATGGCTGATATGGGAAAATTTGGTATCGCAGGACTCGGCATGATGCACTGAATCTAAAGACAGCAGTTTCATGATTTTTGGACAAAGCATTCAGGAGATATAATCAAAAATGTCAGTATTTTATATCTCCTGACCACTAGGGGGCAGAGCGCCAAAACTCTGCAGGTAGCCTCAGACCATGATTGACATGACACACAGAAAGTTTGGTCAGAATACGCTAATGCGTTGCGGAGATATAGCCTCGCTTTATTTGGTGGCCATTTGGTCAAATTCGTTCGCAATTTTATCGAAACCTGTTTGACGAATCAACTTTATTTTAATAACTTTTTGTCAGCATGGTCTGAAGATGTTATGATTCAATTTTGGTGAAAATTGGACAAACGGTGTGGGAGGAGTTTGAAAAAGTAGGTTTTTAAAGAAAAACAACATGGCGGACAGGAAGTTTGGCCGACTATGACAAATTTGGTATCTGTGTTCTCGGTTTGACCCAAGGAACGTATAAAGACAACTTATTTTACCATAGATTAACGTATTCAAAAGTTATTAGCATTTTTGTAAATTTGTTTATAACTTTTGACCACAAGGTGGCGCTGCCTCGAAACTTTTTGTCTTGTATCAGGCCCTGGTGCCGAAGACACATCTCGAGTTTCGTAACGATACGCCAATGTGTTTGTTAAATATAGCAATTTATGACAATTTTCAAAATGGCCGACGCTCAAAATGGCCGATATGGGAAAATTTGGTATCGCACGACTTGGCATGATGCACTGAATCTAAAGAGACCAGTTTTATTATTTTTGGCCAAAGCGTTCAGAAGTTATAAGCAAATATTTAACTTTTTCATATCTCCTGACCACTAGGGGGCACAGCGCCAAAACTCTGCAGGTAGCCTCAGACCATGATTGACATAACACACACCTAGTTTGGTCCGAAAACGCTAATGCGTTGCGGAGATAAAGCCTCAATTTCATTTTTGCGACCAGTACGTCAGATTCTTTCGCGAGTTATTCGTAAACGGTTTGACATATCAACTTTCTTTGGATAACTTTTTGTCCACATTGTCTGGAGATGATGTGGTTCAATTTTCGTTGAAATCGGAAAAACGGCCTAGGAGGAGTTCGAAAAAGTATTTTTTTCATAAAATTCAAAATGGCGGGAAAAATTTCATGACGGAAAATGACGTCATAGGGTGCAATCGAATCGTCTTGAGCCAAGGAATCAGTGGACATAAGAATTTTGTTTCTAGGTCATACGGTTCAAAAGTTATTTACGTAAACGTGAGTGCAACTTTGGACCGTTGGTGGCGCTATAGAGATTGAGTTAGAGACTTCAATTTTGCTATGGTCAATGATTGGACTGTCCTTTATGAGTGTGCCAACTTTTTTTCATTTTCCCGTTTACGGTTCTATGGGCTGCCATAGACTTCAATGGCAGAAGAAGAATAAATATAGCTGCTAGCAGCCATCACGGGGCCAAGCGCAAGGAGGGCATTAAATGTCATGCCGACATGGCTGGCATCATCAGACCAACGGCAATAAGAATCTAAAGACATTTCAATATGACAAGTCTAAATGGCTGAAAAATCAACAATACGGTCTTTAGTAATTTGATTTAATGGTTTATCACGTTCGACCAACAGGCAGCGCTGTAACCAAATTGTAGTGTCAATTCATGTGGTACATTGAGAGTGTGGTGACATTGACACATGCAGAGTTTGCTTTCAATTGGGTAAACCATTGCTGACAGAGCACTAAAGTCATGTGTTTGTTAAACATAGCATCTTATAAGAAAAATCGAAATGGCAGACGCTCAAAATGGCCGATATGGGAAAATTTGGTATCACAGGGCTCGGCATGTCCCACTGGATCCAAAGACAGCAGTTTCATGATTTTTAGACAAAGCGTTCAGGAGTTATAATCAAAAATGTCAGTTTTTAAATATCTCCTGACCACTAGGGGGCAGAGCGCCAAAACTCTGCAGGTAGCCTCAGACCGTGATTGACATAACACACACCAAGTTTGGTCAGAAAACGCTAATGCGTTGCGGAGATAAAGCCTCAATTTAATTTTTGCGACCATTACGTCGGATTCTTTCGCGAGTTATTCGTAAACGGTTTGACATATCAACTTTCTTTGGATAACTTTTTGTCAGCATGGTCTAGAGATGATGTGGTTTAATTTTGGTGAAAATTGGACAAACGGTTTGGGAGGAGTTTGAAAAAGTAGGTTTTTAAAGAAAAACAACATGGTGGACAAGAAGTTTGGCCGACTATGACAAATTTGGTATCTGTGTTCTCGGTTTGACCCAAGGAACGTATAAAGATAATTTGTTTTACCATAGGTTAATGCACTCAAAAGTTATTAGCATATTTGTAAATTTGGTTATAATTTTTGACCACAAGGGGGTGCTGCCTCGAAACTTTTTGAGTCGTATCAAGGTTAGGTGCCGAAGACACATATTGAGTTTCGTAACGATACGCCAATATCTTTGTTAAATATAGCAATTTATGACAATATTCAAAATGGCCGACACTCAAAATGGCCGATATGGGAAAATTTGGTATCGCACGACTCGGCATGATGCACTGAATCTAAAGAGACCAGTTTTATTATTTTTGGCCAAAGCGTTCAGAAGTTATAAGCAAATATTTAACTTTTTCATATCTCCTGACCACTAGGGGGCACAGCGCCAAAACTCTGCAGGTAGCCTCAGACCATGATTGACATAACACACACCTAGTTTGGTCAGAAAACTCTAATGCGTTGCGGAGATAAAGCCTCAATTTCATTTTTGCGACCATTACCTCGGATTCTTTCGCAAGTTATTCGTAAACGGTTTGACATATCAACTTTCTTTGGATAACTTTTTGTCCACATTGTCTGGAGATGATGTGGTTCAATTTTCGTGAAAATCGGACCAACGGCCTAGGAGGAGTTCGAAAAAGTAGGTTTTTCGTAAAATTCAAAATGGCGGGAAAATTTTCATGACGGAAAATGACGTCATAGGGTGCAATCGAATCGTCTTGAGCCAAGGAATCAGTGGACGAAAGAATTTTGTTTCTAGGACATACGGTTCAAGAGTTATTTACGTAAACGTGAGTGCAACTTTGGACAGTTGGTGGCGCTAGAGACATTGAGTTAGAGACTTCAAATTTGCTATGGTCAATGATTGGCTTGTCCTCTATCAGTGTGCCAAATTTTATCATTTTCCCGCAAACGGTTCTATGGCCTTACATAGACTTCCATGGCGGAAGAAGAAGAAGAAGAAGAAGAAGAAGATGAATAATAAATATAGCTGCAAGCAGCCATGACGGGGCCAAGCATTAGGAGGGCATTAAATGTTATGCCGACATGGCTGGCAGCATCAGACCAACAGCAGTAAGCATCTAAAGACATACCAATATGACTTCAGTCTAAATGGCTGAAAAATCATCAATACGGTCTTTAGCAATTCAATGTAATGGTTTATCACGTTCGATAACTCAGCGCTGTAACCAAACTGATGTGTCAAATCATGTGGTATATCCAGAGTGAGGTGACAATGACACATGCAAAGTTTGGTGTCAATAGGGTAAAGCATTGCTGACATCCAGCTTTAAAGTCATGTGTTTGTTAAGCATAGCATTTCATGACAAAATTCTAAATAGCTGACGCTGAAAATGGCCGATATGGGAAAATTTGGTATCGCACGACTCGGCATGATGCCCTGAATCTAAAGACAGCAGTTTCATGATTTTTGGACAAAGCATTCAGGAGTTATAATCAAAAATGTCAGTATTTTATATCTCCTGACCACTAGGGGGCAGAGCGCCAAAACTCTGCAGGTAGCCTCAGATCATGATTGACATGACACACAGAAAGTTTGGTCAGAATACGCTAATGCGTTGCGGAGATATAGCCTCGCTTTATTTGGTGGCCATTTGGTCAAATTTGTTCGCAATTTTATCGAAACCTGTTTGACGAATCAACTTTATTTTAATAACTTTTTGTCAGCATGGTCTGAAGATGTTATGATTCAATTTTGGTGAAAATTGGACAAACGGTGTGGGAGGAGTTCGAAAAAGTAGGTTTTTAAAGAAAAACAACATGGCGGACAGGAAGTTTGGCCGACTATGACAAATTTGGTATCTGTGTTCTCGGTTTGACCCAAGGAACGTATAAAGACAACTTATTTTACCATAGGTTAACGTGTTCAAAAGTTATTAGCATTTTTGCAAATTTGTTTATAACTTTTGACCACAAGGTGGCGCTGCCTCGAAACTTTTTGTGTTGTATCAGGCCCAGATGCCGAAGACACATATCGAGTTTCGTAACGATACACCAATGTGTTTGTTAAATATAGCAATTTATGACAAAATTCAAAATGGCCGACCCTCAAAATGGCCGATATGGGAAAATTTGGTATTGCACGACTCGGCATGATGCCCTGAATCTAACGAGACCAGTTTTATGATTTTTGATCGAAGCGTTCAGAAGTTATAAGCAAATATTTCACTTTTTCATATCTCCAGACCACTAGGGGGCAGAGCGCCAAATCTCCGCAGGTAGCCTCAGACCATCATTGCCATAACACACACCAAGTTTGGTCAGAATACGCTAATGCGTTGCAGAGATAAAGCCTCGCTTTCATTTCTGCGGCCATTTTGTCGAATTCATTCGCAAGTTATTCGTAAACGGTTTGACAAATAAACTTTCTTTTAATAACTTTTTGTACGCATAGTCTGGAGATGATGTGGTTCAATTTTCGTGAAAATCGGACAAACGGCCTAGGAGGAGTTCGAAAAAGTAGGTTTTTCGTAAAATTCAAAATGGCGGGAAAATTTTCATGACGGAAAATGACGTCATAGGGTGCAATCGAATCGTCTTGAGCCAAGGAATTAGTGGACGAAAGAATTTTGTTTCTAGGACATACGGTTCAAGAGTTATTTACGTAAACGTGAGTGCAACTTTGGACAGTTGGTGGCGCTAGAGACATTGAGTTAGAGACTTCAAATTTGCTATGGTCAATGATTGGCTTGTCCTCTATCAGTGTGCCAAATTTTATCATTTTCCCGCAAACGGTTCTATGGCCTTACATAGACTTCCATGGCGGAAGAAGAAGAAGAAGAAGAAGAAGAAGATGAATAAATATAGCTGCAAGCAGCCATGACGGGGCCAAGCATTAGGAGGGCATTAAATGTTATGCCGACATGGCTGGCAGCATCAGACCAACAGCAGTAAGCATCTAAAGACATACCAATATGACTTCAGTCTAAATGGCTGAAAAATCATCAATACGGTCTTTAGCAATTCAATGTAATGGTTTATCACGTTCGATAACTCAGCGCTGTAACCAAACTGATGTGTCAAATCATGTGGTATATCCAGAGTGAGGTGACAATGACACATGCAAAGTTTGGTGTCAATAGGGTAAAGCATTGCTGACATCCAGCTTTAAAGTCATGTGTTTGTTAAGCATAGCATTTCATGACAAAATTCTAAATAGCTGACGCTGAAAATGGCCGATATGGGAAAATTTGGTATCGCACGACTCGGCATGATGCCCTGAATCTAAAGACAGCAGTTTCATGATTTTTGGACAAAGCATTCAGGAGTTATAATCAAAAATGTCAGTATTTTATATCTCCTGACCACTAGGGGGCAGAGCGCCAAAACTCTGCAGGTAGCCTCAGATCATGATTGACATGACACACAGAAAGTTTGGTCAGAATACGCTAATGCGTTGCGGAGATATAGCCTCGCTTTATTTGGTGGCCATTTGGTCAAATTTGTTCGCAATTTTATCGAAACCTGTTTGACGAATCAACTTTATTTTAATAACTTTTTGTCAGCATGGTCTGAAGATGTTATGATTCAATTTTGGTGAAAATTGGACAAACGGTGTGGGAGGAGTTCGAAAAAGTAGGTTTTTAAAGAAAAACAACATGGCGGACAGGAAGTTTGGCCGACTATGACAAATTTGGTATCTGTGTTCTCGGTTTGACCCAAGGAACGTATAAAGACAACTTATTTTACCATAGGTTAACGTGTTCAAAAGTTATTAGCATTTTTGCAAATTTGTTTATAACTTTTGACCACAAGGTGGCGCTGCCTCGAAACTTTTTGTGTTGTATCAGGCCCAGATGCCGAAGACACATATCGAGTTTCGTAACGATACACCAATGTGTTTGTTAAATATAGCAATTTATGACAAAATTCAAAATGGCCGACCCTCAAAATGGCCGATATGGGAAAATTTGGTATTGCACGACTCGGCATGATGCCCTGAATCTAACGAGACCAGTTTTATGATTTTTGATCGAAGCGTTCAGAAGTTATAAGCAAATATTTCACTTTTTCATATCTCCAGACCACTAGGGGGCAGAGCGCCAAATCTCCGCAGGTAGCCTCAGACCATCATTGCCATAACACACACCAAGTTTGGTCAGAATACGCTAATGCGTTGCAGAGATAAAGCCTCGCTTTCATTTCTGCGGCCATTTTGTCGAATTCATTCGCAAGTTATTCGTAAACGGTTTGACAAATAAACTTTCTTTTAATAACTTTTTGTACGCATAGTCTGGAGATGATGTGGTTCAATTTTCGTGAAAATCGGACAAACGGCCTAGGAGGAGTTCGAAAAAGTAGGTTTTTCGTAAAATTCAAAATGGCGGGAAAATTTTCATGACGGAAAATGACGTCATAGGGTGCAATCGAATCGTCTTGAGCCAAGGAATTAGTGGACGAAAGAATTTTGTTTCTAGGACATACGGTTCAAGAGTTATTTACGTAAACGTGAGTGCAACTTTGGACAGTTGGTGGCGCTAGAGACATTGAGTTAGAGACTTCAAATTTGCTATGGTCAATGATTGGCTTGTCCTCTATCAGTGTGCCAAATTTTATCATTTTCCCGCAAACGGTTCTATGGCCTTACATAGACTTCCATGGCGGAAGAAGAAGAAGAAGAAGAAGAAGAAGATGAATAATAATAATAAAGAACCGGAACAATTACAATAGGTGCCTCCGCACCTTCGGTGCTTGGCCCCTAATAATAATAATAAAGAACCGGAACAATTACAATAGGTGCCTCCGCACCTTCGGTGCTTGGCCCCTAACTAGCAGCCATCACGGGGCCAAGCACAAAGAAGGCATTAAATGTCATGCCGACATGGCTGGCAGCATCAGACCAATGGCAGAAAGCATCTAAAGACATTTCAATATGACTTCAGTCTAAATGGCTGAAAAATCATCAATACGTTCTTTAGTAATTCGATTTAACGGTTTATCACGTTTGACCAACAGGCAACGCTGTAACCAAACTGATATGTCAAATCACGTGGTTTATCCAGAGTGAGGTGACAATGACACATGCAAAGTTTGGTGTCAATAGGGTAAAGCATTGCTGACATCCAGCTTTAAAGTCATGTGTTTGTTAAGCATAGCATTTCATGACAAAATTCTAAATAGCTGACGCTGAAAATGGCCGATATGGGAAAATTTGGTATCGCAGGACTCGGCATGATGCACTGAATCTAAAGACAGCAGTTTCATGATTTTTGGACAAAGCATTTAGGAGTTATAATCAAAAATGTCAGTTTTTCATATCTCCTGACCACTAGGGGGCAGAGCGCCAAAACTCTGCAGGTAGCCTCAGATCATGATTGACATGACACCCAGAAAGTTTGGTCAGAATACGCTAATGCGTTGCGGAGATATTGCCTCGCTTTATTTGGTGGCAATTTGGTCAAATTCGTTCGCAATTTTATCGAAACCTGTTTGACGAATCAACTTTATTTTAATAACTTTTTGTCAGCATGGTCTGAAGATGTTATGATTCAATTTTGGTGAAAATTGGACAAACGGTGTGGGAGGAGTTCGAAAAAGTAGGTTTTTAAAGAAAAACAACATGGCGGACAGGAAGTTTGGCCGACTATGACAAATTTGGTATCTGTGTTCTCGGTTTGACCCAAGGAATGTATAAAGACAACTTATTTTACCATAGGTTAACGTGTTCAAAAGTTATTAGCATTTTTGGAAATTTGTATATAACTTTTGACCACAAGGTGGCGCTGCCTCGAAAATTTTTGTGTTGTATCAGGCCCAGATGCCGAAGACACATATCGAGTTTTGTAATGATACGCCAATGTGTTTGTTAAATATAGCAATTTATGACAAAATTCAAAATGGCCGACCCTCAAAATGGCCGATATGGGAAAATTTGGTATCACACGACTCGGCATAATGCACTGAATCTAAAGAGACCAGTTTTATGATTTTTGGCTAAAGCGTTCAGAAGTTATAAGCAAATATTTCACTTTTTCATATCTCCAGACCACTAGGGGGCAGAGCGCCAAAACTCAGCAGGTAGCCTCAGACCATGATTGACATAACACACACCTAGTTTGGTCAGAATACGCTAATGCTTTGCAGAGATAAAGCCTCGCTTTCATTTCTGCGGCCATTTTGTCGAATTCTTTCGCAAGTTATTCATAAACGGTTTGACAAATCAACTTTCTTTTAATAACTTTTTGTAAGCATAGTCTGGAGATGATGTGGTTCAATTTTCGTGAAAATCGGACAAACGGCCTAGGAGAAGTTCGAAAAAGTAGGTTTTCCGTAAAATTCAAAATGGCGGGAAAATTGTCATGACGGAAAATGACGTCATAGGGTGCAATCGAATCGTCTTGAGCCAAGGAATCAGTGGACGAAAGAATTTTGTTTCTAGGACATACGGTTCAAAAGTTATTCACGTAAACGTTAGTGCAACTTTGGACAGTTGGTGGCGCTAGAGACATTGAGTTAGAGACTTCAAATTTGCTATGGTTAATGACTGGCTTGTCCTCTATCAGTGTGCCAAATTTGATCATTTTCCCGCAAACGGTTCTATGGCCTGCCATAGACTCCAATGGCGGAAGCGGAAGCGGAAGCGGAAGCGGAAGAATAATAAATATAGCTGCAAGCAGCCATGACGGGGCCAAGCACAAGGAAGGCATGAAATGTCATGCCGACATGGCTGGCAGCATCAGACCAATGGCAGTAAGCATCTAAAGACATTTCAATATGACTTCAGTCTAAATGGCTGAAAAATCATCAATACAGTCTTTAGTAATTCGATTTATCACGTTCGACCAACAGGCAGCGCTGTAACCAAATCGATGTGTCAAATCATGTGGTATATCCAGAGTGATGTGACAATGACACGTGCAAAGTTTGGTGTCAATAGTGTAAAGCATTGCTGACATACAGCTTTAAAGTCATGTGTTTGTTAAGCATAGCATTTCATGACAAAATTCTAAATAGCCGACGCTGGAATTGGCCGATATGGGAAAATTTGGTATCGCAGGACTCGGCATGATGCACTGAATGTAAAGAGAGCAGTTTCATTATTTTTGGACAAAGCGTTCAGGAGTTATAATCAAAAATGTCAGTTTTTCATATCTCCTGACCATTAGGGGGCAGAGCGCCAAAACTCTGCAGGTAGCCTCAGATCATGATTGAAATGACACACAGAAGGTTTGATCAGAATACGCAAATGCATTGCGGAGATATAGCCTCACTTTATTTTGTGGCCATTTGGTCAAATTCGATCGCAATTTTATCGAAACCTGTTTGACGAATCAATTTCATTTTAATAACTTTTTGTCAGCATGGTCTGAAGATGTTATGATTCAATTTTGGTGAAAATTGGACAAACGGTGTGGGAGGAGTTCGAAAAAGTAGGTTTTTAAAGAAAAACAACATGGCGGACAGGAAGTTTGGCCGACTATGACAAATTTGGTATCTGTGTTCTCGGTTTGACCCAAGGAACGTATAAAGATAATTTGTTTTACCATAGGTTAATGTATTCAAAAGTTATTAGCATATTTGTAAATTTGGTTATAACTTTTGACCACAAGGTGGCGCTGCCTCAAAACTTTTTGTGTCCTATCAGGCCCAGGTCCCGAAGACACATATCGAGTTTCGTAACGATACGCCAATGTGTTTGTTAAATATAGCAAATTTATGACAAAATTCAAAATGGCCGACCCTCAAAATGGCCGATATGGGAAAATTTAGTATCTCACGACTCGGCATGATGCACTGAATGTAACGAGACCAGTTTTATGATTTTTGGTCGAAGCGTTCAGAAGTTCTAAGCAAATATTTCACATTTTCATATCTCCTGACCACTAGGGGGCAGAGCGCCAAATCTCCGCAGGTAGCCTCAGACCATCATTGCCATAACACACACCAAGTTTGGTCAGAATACGCTAATGCGTTGCGGAGATATAGCCTCGCTTTTATTTCTGCGGCCATTTTGTCGAATTCTTTCGCAAGTTATTCGTAAACGGTTTGACAAATCAACTTTCTTTTAATAACTTTTTGTACACATAGTCTGGAGATGATGTGGTTCAATTTTCGTGAAAATCGGACCAACGGCCTAGGAGGAGTTCGAAAAAGTAGGTTTTTCTTAAAATTCAAAATGGCGGGAAAATTTTCATGACGGAAAATGACGTCATAGGGTGCAATCGAATCGTCTTGAGCCAAGGAATCAGTGGACGAAAGAATTTTGTTTCTAGGACATACGGTTCAAGAGTTATTTACGTAAACGTGAGTGCAACTTTGGACAGTTGGTGGCGCTAGAGACATTGAGTTAGAGACTTCAAATTTGCTATGGTCAATGATTGGCTTGTCCTCTATCAGTGTGCCAAATTTCATAATTTTCCCGCAAACGGTTCTATGGCCTGCCATAGACTTCCATGGCGGAAGAAGAAGAAGAAGATGAATAATAATAAATATAGCTGCTAGCAGCCATCACGGGGCCAAGCGCAAGGAGGGCATTAAATGTCATGCCGACATGGCTGGCATCATCAGACCAACGGCAGTAAGAATCTAAAGACATTTCAATATGACTTGTCTAAATGGCTAAAAAATCAACAATACGGTCTTTAGTATTTCGATTTAATGGTTTATCACATTCAATCAACAGGCAGCGCTGTAACCAAATTGTAGTGTAAATTCATGTGGTACATTGAGAGTGTGGTGACATTGACACATGCAAAGTTTGCTTTCAATTGGGTAAACCATTGCTGACAGAGCACTAAAGTCATGTGTTTGTTAAACATAGCATCTTATAAGAAAAATTGAAATGGCAGACGCTCAAAATGGCCGATATGGGAAAAATTGGTATCACAGGACTCGGCATGACCCACTGGATCTAAAGACAGCAGTTTCATGATTTTTAGACAAAGCGTTCAGGAGTTATAATAAAAAATGTCAGTTTTTTAATATCTCCTGACCACTAGGGGGCAGAGCGCCAAAACTCTGCAGGTAGCCTCAGACCATGTTTGACATAACACACACCTAGTTTGGTCAGAAAACGCTAATGCATCGCGGAGATAAAGCCTCAATTTCATTTTTGTGACCATTACGTCGGATTCTTTCGCGAGTTATTCGTAAACGGTTTGACATATCAACTTTCTTTGGATAAGTTTTTGTCACGATGGTCGGGAGATAATGTGGTTTAATTTTGGTGAAAATTGGACAAACGGTCTGGGAGGAGTTCGAAAAAGTAGGTTTTCAAAGAAAAACAACATGGTGGACAAGAAGTTTGGCCGACTATGACAAATTTGGTATCTGTGTTCTCGGTTTGACCCAAGGAACGTATAAAGATAATTTGTTTTACCATAGGTTAACGCACTCAAAAGTTATTAGCATATTTGTAAATTTGGTTATAATTTTTGACCACAAGGGGGTGCTGCCTCGAAACTTTTGGAGTCGTATCAAGGTTAGGTGCCGAAGACACATATTGAGTTTCGTAACGATACGTCAATATCTTTGTTAAATATAGCAATTTATGACAATATTCAAAATGGCCGACGCTCAAAATGGCCGATATGGGAAAATTTGGTATCGCACGACTCGGCATGATGCACCGAATCTAAAGAGACCAGTTTTATTATTTTTGGCCAAAGCGTTCAGAAGTTATAAGCAAATATTTAACTTTTTCATATCTCCTGGCCACTAGGGGGCACAGCGCCAAAACTCTGCAGGTAGCCTCAGATCATGATTGACATAACACACACCTAGTTTGGTCAGAAAACGCTAATGCGTTGCGGAGATAAAGCCTAAATTTCATTTTTGCGACCATTACGTCAGATTCTTTTGCCAGTTATTCGTAAACGGTTTGACATATCAACTTTCTTTGGATAACTTTTTGTCCACATTGTCTGGAGATGATGTAGTTCAATTTTCGTTGAAATCGGAAAAACGGCCTAGGAGGAGTTCGACAAAGTAGGTTTTTCATAAAATTCAAAATGGCGGGAAAAATTTCATGACGGAAAATGACGTCATAGGGTGCAATCGAATCGGCTTGAGCCAAGGAATCAGTGGACATAAGAATTTTGTTTGAACGACAGATGGAACAGGAGGCAGAATGACAGACAAACGATGGATAGATGAACAGATGGATGATAGAACGACAGACGGAACACAGGCAGAATGACAGACAGAACGATGGATGGATGATAAAACAACAGAGGGAATGAAAGACAGAACGACGGATGCAAGGATGGAACGACAGATGGAATGATGGATGGATGTAACGACAGATGGAACAACAGGCAGAATGACAGACAAACAATGGATGGATGAATGGATGATAAAACAACAGAGGGAATGAAAGACAGAACGACAGATGCTAGGATGAAACGACAGATGGAATGATGGATGGATGTAACGACAGATGGAACAACAGGCAGAATGACAGACAAACAATGGATAGATGAACAGATGGATGATAGAACCACAGACGGAACAACAGGCAGAATGACAAACAAACGATGGATGGATGATAAAACAACAAATGGAATGAAAGAGAACGACGGATGCAAGGATGGAACGACAGATGGAACATCAGGCAGAATGACAGACAAACGATGGACGGATGAATGGATGATGGAACAACAGACGGAATGACAGAGAGAAGGATGGATAAAAGGGCTAGATTTAAAGCAGAACTGCTCTAATGAATCTCTTTTGCTGGGTGACATTTGTGAAAATGTGAGCTGGATTACAGAGTGGTGTTGACATCCAGCAGCACAAAGCAGACCTGGTCACCGTAATGGACGTGCAACCCAATCCTTTGAGTGGATTATAATGGTCAAGTTCACGCTGGAAGCTCAAGAGCTCTTTGAGTGAGTTTAGAGAGTTAAAACAGCCTTGCGGCTTTGCTAATTGTGTTTGAATTATAGATTGATAATTGTAGCAGACGTTTGCTCGGGAAAGCAAAGCAGCGGTCAACAGCAGTTGGCTAATGACTAGATTTACATAAAACATCTAACAAATGGAGACACCGGCATGATTAAAACTTTGTATCCATGACAATTAAGGGATGTTTACTCCCTTGCAAAATTAATTATGCACATATCTAATGCAACAGGCCAGCGCTAATGAACGTCTTCAGCATGAGTGGGTTCGTGTGAGGTCCTGATTAAACGACCTTGCAGTGTGACCTCAGCTTCATCTATGACCTCATGAAACTCCAAACACCAAAGCTTTGTTACACCTTCATAAAACATACAGCAATCTCATAACAAAGCTAATTACATCTGAATATAAATTAATTTCAGGTTGGTTTATGTCAGCACACACATGCATAGCTTAGTTATGGAGTGAATCTGGTGAAACTGGTGTAACTGTTAAGCAGTGTTTGACCAGGGTTTGCACATGTTGGTGTTGTTCTTTCTAATTCAACTCCTGAATTTGGATTGTGTAGCAAACAAGATGTAGAATTGCAATTTGGATTTCAATTTAATTAAAGAAGTGGAATGGAGGGATGGATGGATGGATGGATTGAATGACGGACAGAACTATGGATGGATGGAACGATAGATAGAATGACAGACAGAATGATGGATGGATGGGATGACAGATGGAATGACAGAAATAACGATGAAACAACAGAGCAATGATGACAGATGGAATGAAGGATGGAACAACAAACGGAATGAAAGACGGATGGATGGATGGATGAATGGATCAACAGATGGAATGAAAAACAGAGCAACAGACGGATGGATGGATTGACAGACAGAATGATGGATGGATGGAACAACAAACTGAATGACAAACAGAATGATGGGTGGATGGATGGATGGAACAACAGACGGAATGACAGACAGAATGATGGATGGAACAACAAACAGAATGACAAACAGAATGATGGATGGATGGATGGATGGAACAACAGACGGAATGACAGACAGAATGATGGATGGAACAACAGATGGAATGACAGACAGAATGATGGATGGATGGAACAACAAACAGAATGACAAACAGAATGATGGATGGATGGATGGATGGAACAACAGACGGAATGACAGACAGAATGATGGATGGAACAACAGATGGAATGACAGACAGAATGATGGGTGGATGGATGGATGGAACAACAGACGGAATGACAGACAGAATGATGGATGGAACAACAGACGGAATGACAGACAGAATGATGGATTGATGGAACAACAAACAGAATGACAAACAGAATGATGGATGGAACAACAGACGGAATGACAGACAGAATGATGGATGGAACAACAGATGGAATGACAGACAGAATGATGGATGGATGGAACAACAAACAGAATGACAAACAGAATGATGGATGGATGGATGGATGGATGGAACAACAGACGGAATGACAGACAGAATGATGGATGGATGGAACAACAAACAGAATGACAAACAGAATGATGGATGGATGGATGGATGGAACAACAGACGGAATGACAGACAGAATGATGGATGGAACAACAGATGGAATGACAGACAGAATGATGGATGGAACAACAAACAGAATGACAAACAGAATGATGGATGGATGGATGGATGGATGGATGGATGGATGGAACAACAGATGGAATGACAGACAGAATGATGGATGGATGGAACAACAAACAGAATGACAAACAGAATGATGGATGGATGGATGGATGGAACAACAGACGGAATGACAGACAGAATGATGGATGGATGGAACAACAGATGGAATGACAGAGAGAATGATGGATGGACGGAACAAAGGACGGAATGACAGACATGATGGATGGAACAACAAACAGAATGACAAACAGAATGATGGATGGATGGATGGATAGATGAATTGATGGAACAACAGACAGAATGACAGACATGATGGATGGATGGATGGATTGAATGACGGACAGAACTATGGATGGATGGAACGATAGATAGAATGACAGACAGAATGATGGATGGATGGGATGACAGATGGAATGACAGAAATAACGATGAAACAACAGAGCAATGATGACAGATGGAATGAAGGATGGAACAACAAACGGAATGAAAGACGGATGGAAGGATGGATGGATGGATCAACAGATGGAATGAAAAACAGAGCAATGGACGGATGGATGGAATGACAGACAGAATGATGGATGGAACAACAAACAGAATGATGGGTGGATGGATGGATGGATGGATAGATGGATGGATGGAACAACAGACGGAATGACAGACAGACAGAATGATGGATGGATGGAACAACAAACAGAATGAGGGATGGATGGATGGATGGAACAACAGATGGAATGACAGACAGAATGATGGATGGATGGAACAACAGATGGAATGACAGAGAGAATGATGGATGGATGGAACAACAGACGGAATGACAGACAGAATGATGGATGGATGGAACAACAGACGGAATGACAGACAGAATGATGGATGGATGGAACAACAGACGGAATGACAGACAGAATGATGGATGGATGGAACAACAGACGGAATGACAGACAGAATGATGGATGGATGGAACAACAGACGGAATGACAGACAGAATGATGGATGGATGGAACAACAGACGGAATGACAGACAGAATGATGGATGGATGGAACAACAGACGGAATGACAGACAGAATGATGGATGGATGGAACAACAGACGGAATGACAGACAGAATGATGGATGGATGGAACAACAAACAGAATGACAAACAGAATGATGGGTGGATGGATGGATGGATGGATAGATGGATGGATGGAACAACAGACGGAATGACAGACAGACAGAATGATGGATGGATGGAACAACAAACAGAATGAGGGATGGATGGATGGATGGAACAACAGATGGAATGACAGACAGAATGATGGATGGATGGAACAACAGACGGAATGACAGAGAGAATGATGGATGGATGGAACAACAGACGGAATGACAGACAGAATGATGGATGGATGGAACAACAGACGGAATGACAGACAGAATGATGGATGGATGGAACAACAGACGGAATGACAGACAGAATGATGGATGGATGGAACAACAGACGGAATGATGGATGGATGGAACAACAGACGGAATGACAGACAGAATGATGGATGGATGGAACAACAGACGGAATGACAGACAGAATGATGGATGGATGGAACAACAGACGGAATGACAGACAGAATGATGGATGGATGGAACAACAGACGGAATGACAGACAGAATGATGGATGGAACAACAGACGGAATGACAGACAGAATGATGGATGGACGGAACAAAAGACGGAATGACAGACATGATGGATGGATGGAACAACAAACAGAATGACAAACAGAATGATGGATGGATGGATGAATGGATGGAACAACAGACAGAATGACAGACATGATGGATGGATGGATGGATGGATGGATGGAGCAACAGACGGAATGACAGACAGAATGATGGATGGATGGAACGAAGGATGCAATGACAGACAGCTGAATGGATGGAGAGAAAGATAGAAATGTAAATGATTTACAATAATTCATTGAGTTTTAAGCAGTAAGCACTAATATCTGCACATGAAGCAGCTGTGAATTCATAAACACACTTCTGCAACTTCTCCTTTGTCCAGGTTTGCACGAGTGCCCCAGTTCCTGTAATCTGCTCTCGCTCGTACAGTGTGTTGCTGACACATATCAGCGCTCGTCTCCCTATCGCCTCTAATCCTGCGTCCTGATAAAGCCGGCGATGGAATCGCCACAGGCCTCTGGCTGCACGCGGGAGATTGAGCCGCGGCGGGATGCTGCGAGGCGTCAACACAGATGGGAGAGTGGCCTGCTTCTCCCCCCCCCCCCCCCCCCCCACCACATCCCCGGGGCAGGAAGTGCTGTACGAGCATCACAACAAGAGCATGATCTGCACGACAGATGAATAAAGCACGTCGTTCCATCGGTTCGGTCTCGAGGACCAGCGCGGTTCTCAGGTGGGCCGACCTGCTCTGGACATGACAGGGGGATGCTTAAGCCGTAAACCCTATAAACGTGATCGCAGCATCTGGGGACTGACTGAAAGCATGCACTGAAAGGGAGAAAGGGGAAGCCGTGCTCGTCGTGCTGTGCTCTTACCTTATAGCAGTCACTGTTTGCAGGAAACAGCTCACCTGAGTGCCTCTCGCGTACAGACGAAACGCATGCAGGCCAGCGCATTCACAACATCTCTCGCTGGCTCGGACGGCTGAGAGCCCGGAGACCAGACTAAAACAACCGAGATAGTGAATGCTGGGGGGGGAGGGATATATTTTAAAGTGACATCTCGAGTGACGCAGCGGCAACGCACCGTCCGTTCATCACAGCTCATCAGTCATGTTAGAAATGGGATGCAACGTGGATCGAGCCCCATCAAACTGTCGGCTCAGAGAGAAAAGACACGGGCTGTGAGCAGAGGCCCCCCCGCGAGAGGAGATGGTCTGATCCAGAGGAGTTTGGAAGCGGGAGGCAGTAGCAGCGGCTGCAGCATCTCTCTCTCTCTCTCTCTCTCTCTCTCTCTCTCTCTCTCTCTCTCTCGCTCTCCCTCAGGTATTGATTCACTCCAGCCCTGCACGGCTTCAGTGAAATATGAATCGTTGGCATGCCAAGCTGCCATCAATCGTGAGTAACATTAACAACAATATCAGAAACGACAGGGAAGTACTGCACGCTCCAGATGTCCTGCATCACAGCAGCTTCTGCCAAACACCCGGGAGAGAGGGAGGGGGAACGGATGTGGCACACGGTTCAAACCTGTGTACCTGTGAGAGCAGCGCCTCACAAAACCTGCCACATGTCACTGCACAATCAAATGCAAGACAGAGGGAATAATACTTTGCAAAAGAACGTGAAACCTACAGTGAGGACAACTCTGATTTTATTTGTGTTGTTCTCAAAATTTGAGCTGGATCATGAAATGAACTGCAACATCGACTCTCTTAATATCAACTGTATTGAGCTGAATAATGACTGTAGAGCTGAAGAGGAATTGATTTCATAATTATGAATATTACTACACTTATATTCCTGTTTATTAATGTGGAAATCACATTAAAACCTTGATATTTTCATCATTAAACATATCAATAATGAAACTTAAAAGATGCTTATTTATATGACGATTTGACTGCACTGACACAACATTTCATTGTTTTCTTCTGTAAAGCTGCTTTATAGCTGAAATTGTTTCATAATTAATACATTTTACACCAATTAACATTGATATTTCCTGTTTAATACTGTGAATCTGCTTTAACACAACCTGTATTGTATAAAGCACTATTGAAATAAATGTGACTTGACATTGAGACTGAGATTTTCATGAATTCTGTAATATAAAAAAGACAGTTTAAAGTTTTCACTAGTTCATTTTAAATGGCCCTGCTGCATGACAATTTTGCTTTTAAAAGTCCAAAAATTCAGTGGATCTTTCAAATAATATGATTAAAAATTAGGCAAAACTCTACTTAAAGCCTTTATATAAAATGCAGTATAAAAGTATTTTTAGTGCATTAATTATGCTTTGTAATGCATTGTATGGTCTCGTGAATAATTGTAATGACAATCATAGTACATAATAATGCTTATCCAATCATTAAAACACACCTTTAGAAAGTAAAACGCATTGAAACAAACAATGACAAACAAACAATTTCATATGTAATAAGGAATCTGCAAAAGCATTTTACAGTAGCTTTGGTTACAGTTATTTATGAAACACTATAATGCATTATAACATACATTACGAATACCTTTATAATGCCTTTACATAAAGGCTTTAAGAAAAGTGTTATAAAAATTGTCAAAAAAAGAAAGAAAGGAAATGTGCATGGATGAACTATTCACGATAAGATTAATAAAATGCATTTTTAAAATTGATAAGGCGAATTTACATTTAATGCAACAAAAATACAGTAATTTATGTTTTAAAAAAAGTATTTTTTTGTGTTACAAAAAGGAAGACATAAAACCTAAAATCAGATCACATTGTGATAAATAATGAGAATTTTGGGTAAGTGTGCAAAACAGTCATGAAAACTATTATAACGATGACAAAAAAGTCAAATATCAAGTAAATCAAGTAAAATCAAGTAAATGACATCAAATTTGAAATGCTTTCCTGTAGTTCAAATAGTAGAGCGTAGCGCTTGCAACGCCAAAGGTCATGGGTTTGATTCCCCGGGAAAGCAAGAGCTGATTAGAATGGCATTGTGTTTCTTGAATGCAATGAAAAGAAATGTACGGTAAGTGAAATGGCTTGTTGACCTGGATAAACTTCCCTGAGTTCAACTTCACACAGATTGATAAGGCTGGCCTGTCCGTACGAGGTCACCGCTTGACCTATAATTCAATACAACAAGGGCTTCCACAAAAACACTATTTGTCTTATCAGCAACAGCCCATAGTGAGCACCCAAGGGCAGCGGGTGGACCTTAAAAACGCTGCTATCTGCTCTCACAGGAGATTGCATGAAACGCTATCACGCAGAGCAACCTTGGAGACGCGCGTGTTGCCATAGGAATGGGACACTGCTATTATGAGCGCGCAGGTAGAAAAGTGTCTTTACTCACATGCCAGAAAAAAAGCTCTTAAACCCTCAACCTGCAGAGATTTAACATGGAAAACATCCATTTATTGATCGGTTAATAACAGACGCGCTCAAAGAGGGTTTTTGGTTAGTTGTCTGCTGAACAGACCAGCTTAAACTAGCATGTTCCAGTGCTGGTCAGGTGATGGTTTACCATCAAAGCTTTAGTGAAGCTGGTCAACAAGTGTTTCTAGTAAAGGTGACTGACAAAGGCAGTCTTAGGTACTTTCTTCTCTGAAACGGATTCAAAATGAACACTCAGCCAAGCTGCGAAGAGTGCTAAAGCCATATTTATAGTTTCAATTTCATGACATGAATTTCTGAGACTTCGTTTCATATCAAAAGTAACAAAGTACAAAGTTTATTGCGATTTATTGGATGGGACAAATAAGGTTTCATGAAAGTTTTGAATCAGCAATGTATTCTTGGGATTTAAGAGCCAATACCAGTTTATTAAAATGAGAAATCAATATTTTAAATCCATGGAGAACTATTAGCTTCTTTATTAACTCATTCAATGGAGAAGAGTCTGAACAGAGACGAGACGTCGTTTGAGACGAGAGCTAGAGAAAAGTAGCAAACGCAATTTTACAAGAAACATCTGAGACTATGGAAACATGTTTCTGCTACAGAATAATAATTAAAAAAAAAGGTAATAGCGACTTTTAAAATTACAGTTCTGAGAAAAAAGTTATTGCCAGAAAAGAATTGCAAAAAACACAGTCAGAATAGCGCAATATAAACAATGGCGAAAGAGAAAAACTATGAATTGTGACATTAAAAGCTGAAACTATACCCTTTTTATTTATTCCATGCTGGACACAAGCGTCCACACAAATGTTTTTGTAAGATTGATTGTAAGGTGTGTGGAAGCGATGAGCGAGGACTCAGTAGTGCAGTAGATGAGGTAGTTTAGTAAAACAAGAATATACAACAAAACCACAACAGAAACCACCCTGAGGGAGAAAAAACAGACTTGACTGACTTGACCACTAGCCCTAGACTCAAGACTGGACGTGAACAGGACAGCAAAACACCACCATAATACGACGACGAACCAGCACAGGACAGCAAACAAGAGGGATATAAATAGGGAGCATGAGGCGGGTAATAGATGGAGAACAGCTGGGGCAAATTAAACAATAACAAGGGAACAAGACAGGGGGGGTTACACAATGATATGACAGGAACATGCAGCCAACGCAAACACACACAAGCCGCGTGTTCACACCAAACAATACAACGCATAGCCAGTGAAAACAAACTGCGCGACAGCACAAGACATGAAAGCTACACAAAACACAACTCACGCGAACAAGGAGAACGAAACAAAACGTAAAACATAACGAAACAAAAGGGCACGAGCGAACACTTCACAAGTACAAACACACGGAGCATGAATGTCCAAATCCCCGCACAAAACCGAAACGGAACTTGGACATCACACCCCTCACACAAGACAAAGAACTAGGACAAAAAGCGCACGGCTTGGGAGAGATCCAAACCACGCGCTCCCATAAAACACGAGACATTACGATAGCGTCAGAGCTCTGCCACAACACATGTCGCAGAACCCTGACAGACTCATGCTCATTTGAGGAAAGTCCCAAAAGGATCCCTGAACATCATGCATAATTCAGCACAGCTGCATGGACATACGGAATAATCACAAACCCTCTCAACCGCCATTAGAATCACTCAAACCCAAACTCTCCCATCCCACGGGATCACAAACTCCTTCCCATCATATCCAGCTTTCTCTCCGGTCAGAAAAAAATATCATAGTCTCTCATGCCAAACATTCAGGTTCGAGTTTACGCGTTTCACAGTTAGTAGTGTTTTCAAAGTAATGGAGTTTCAGTCATTTAAACGGATTGATTTTTGTCAATGAGTTCAAAGTATCAATGAATTAAAAATGATCGGTGAGAATACTTCTAAATCATATCCAGGTACATACTGGCGATTATATTTATTAGTGCATATAATTAAAAAGGTTCAATTGCATTTAAACATTTTGCAATTTACAAAAAGGTCCGATTAGGTAACATTAACAACAATGAACAAAACATCTGGTTAATAAAATGTGTTCATTGTTACGTTCCCCTCCCGTCTAGGGTTAGGAGGGAAAGTAGCAAAAGTAAAAGAGCTAAAATAAAGTGCGAAAATAAAGAATAAGGAGTAAATAACAGCGGGAACACACTTCAGTCCCCTGTCCCAGAATGAAAACACAACATTGTAAGTCAAAAGAGAGGGAGAGAGATGGAACCAAAACACATCGTAGTAAACAACAATAAAGTAACTTAAGCAAATTATTAATAATAATAATAATAATAATAATAATAATAATAATAATAATAATAATAATAATAATGAAGTCCTGTGACGTAACTGTTACGCAAGCGTTTCGGAGGCAGACTCGCAGACGCAGGTACCAGAAACATAGTGATGCTTATTAGAGCAGGATACATGAACCGGGAAATAAACTCACAGTGTAAACAAGAACCGACAACTGAAGAGTGCACCATGGGAACTAAATATACTGACAGTGATTAACTAAAAGACAAACCCCTGTTATGATTGGTGACTATGGAAACTGATTAGTGCTGGTAAGTTCTAGAACAGAAAACACGTGACCACAAAAAGGCAAAATAGGAGTCCTGGGTGACAGTGATCGTGACAGTAACATCATTGTTAGTTCATGTCAGCTCAGGCTCATTAAATAATATTAAGATACAATACTTATGAATGTTATAATGTATTAGTAAAAGTTAGTACTAAGAGTCATAAATATTTTAGAAGTATTTTTCATTGTTTGTTCACGTAAAGTAATAGATAACTAATAATGTTAACAACTGGAACCTTATTGTAAAGCGTTAAAACATGTTTTGATTATTTTATACATTTTTCATCTCTTTAGTTTAGTTTAGTTTTTTTTTAATGGTTCCCTTACACTGAAAAAAAATCAAAGCAAATAAATAAATAAATAAATAAATAAATAAAGACACATATTTAAAACCCCCTTGAAAAAAGACTGGGATTGATCCAGTCGGCTAAAATGAATAACTTTTAAGTTATAAAGTTGCTTATACTTAGAATTTCAGTAAAATAATTCAATAATATGTGCTGTGTATTATATGCATATTAGTGTTAGTTGAGCAGACATGCAAACATTTTGATTAATAAACAAGGGTTTTTGTTTCTTAGAGCATTGGTATTTTTACTGCAGATATTTTTTTCCTCGTTTTAAGCATTTCAAATATATAAACGTTCTTAAAGCAACAATAAACCTTTATATGATCAACATATGTTTTTACATTGCTTTCGCTAATCAAAATAGGTTAAGCAATTTTCAACTTTTTTTAAAGTCAGTTTAATATGGCTTAAGCTGAAATGACCAAGCAGTCAAGAAATCCAAGTTGATTCAAATCAAAAATTGAAGGCAGCAACTTGTTGCATTTACTTGTAAATTTGACACTCCTGTGATATATGTGATATATATGTTACTTGCAAAATGACAGAAGAGAAGGATTTTTGTTTATTTTCGTGAAAGAAAATAAAGTTAATAGTTAAAACGAGAACAAATGTCTGGCAAAAAATTACATTTAAAATAAGTTTTTTTTTTCCTGACCCCATTGGAAGTGTTTTTTTCCCCTTCTCATTTTAAGCATAAACACACTTAATTTTGAAATCAAACCTCTAAACATTCTTAAATTAAGATACATTTATTTGAGATGCAAAGTGACACGATAAATAAGTGTTGTTTTCTGAGGAATCGATTAAAATAATGCGAGTTCTATCCTTAAAACAAGGATAAAAAACAAATATCTACCAATTGGATCATAAAATAAAACCAATTCAAAACTAGATCATTTTTTTTATAGTCCTGTAATATGGAATATTAAAAGTCGTGTAATTTTGATAAACTCAGAAATCCAGAGTGGTAATTTAAGAATTTGTACATACACTGGAAAACAAGACAAAACTACAAAGGAAGAATATAATTTTTTGCATTGTGCATTTCAAATGAGACGCATTATATGACGCATCGCTTATATAGACGGCAGAAAGCAAGGCAGCTCACTAGGGTTTGAAACAGAGCCCCTATTCATTTTTATATCATTTACAAGAGAATATCTCATTTATCATATTAACCATTCGCTCTGCCCTCAAAGTTCATGCTCAGCTAACGAGCCAATCCATTAATTCAGCCAGAACAACGAAAGATAGAGGCGAAAATCAAAATAAATCGCCTGGCCTTTAGTGCTTCTCACGTATTCAGCTGCAAATAACCTCAATTGACACCATAATAGGATTCATTCATCACTCCGGGCCATGAAGTGCTCATTAGAAACATTGCGCAGACCGTTAATCTGCGCATTAATAAAGCCAATCACAACTTATCAAAAGGAATCTCTTCATCAAGGCATTTCCTCGCAGGAAATTCCCAGAACAAAAGTTTGTCATCGTCAATGTACGTAAAATGGAGAATGAATATTGATGTTCCTGGATTTGGAGAATTATGCAGAGAGGCTCGACACACAAATAGATTTAAACTATCATATTCAAGAATTCTAGCCGATTTGCATTTGTTGTGAACTCCCGGTGAGACTCGGCTGAAAACACAACGCTTGATTAAAGACGAGAAGCGCTGGATGACATTTACATATGGGCAAAACTACAAAAAAACGGTGAGATTTCACAACATGACAGCAAAAGCATTGTTCAACCAAAAATGTAAAGTATGTCTTGATTTATATGATGGAACATCAAGTGCTTTTTTCATACAATGAAATGTATTTGTTTGACATGTTTCTTTTCTTTTTTCTGATTTATTGTTATTGTGTGATTTGGAGTATAGTGTATGCACTACATTTTTGACACTTTATATAATTATTTTGAGTTTGCAGCACTAATGTAACCATACAGCAATATGTATATTTTTTATTTTTTTAAAACACAGTAATTTTCAAGATTCTTTCATTAGAAGTTTCAAAAGAACAACATTAACTTGAAACAGAAATCTTTTGTAACATTTTACATTTATTTAGAATCACTTTAGATCAATTTAATGTGTCCTTGCTGAATAAATCTTACTGACACCAAATTTTGTATGACGGTTTCCAAAAAAATCATGTGGACACTCACAGGAATAAATTGCCATTTAATATACTGTATATTACAAAATAAATATATATACACACACACACACACACACACACACATAAATGTATTATTAATTTAAATTATTATAAGCTGTGAGAGTGTGTGTGTGTGTGTGTGTGTGTTATGTATATGTGAATATATGTATATGTAGGTCTATACACACACACACACACACACGCATACATGCATACATGCATACATGCATACCGGTACATAAATGTATTACTAATGTTAACTATTCTAAGCTGTGAGTGTGTGTGTGTGTGTGTGTGTGTGTGTGTGTGTGTGTGTGTGTGTGTGTGTGTGTGTGTGTGTGTGTGTGTGTGTGTGTGTGTGTGTGTGTGTGTGTGTGAGAGAGAGAGTGAGTGAGAGAGTGAGAGAGAGAGTGAGTGAGTGAGAGAGAGAGTGTGTGTGTGTGTGTGTGTGTGTGTGTGTGTGTGTGTGTGTGTGAGAGAGAGAGAGTGTGTGTGTGTGTGTGTGTGTGTGTGTGTGTGTGTGTGTGTGTGTGTGTGTGTGTGTGTGTGTGAGAGTGAGAGAGTGAGTGAGTGAGTGAGTGAGTGAGTGAGTGAGTGAGTGTGTGTGTGTGTGTGTGTGTGTGTGTGTGTGTGTGTGTGTGTGTGTGTGTGTGTGTGTGTGTGTGTGTGTGTGTGTGTGTGTGTGTGTGTGTGTGTGTGAGAGAGTGTGTGAGAGAGTGAGAGAGTGAGTGAGTGAGTGTGTGTGTGTGTGTGTGTGTGTGTGAGAGTGAGAGAGTGAGTGAGTGAGTGAGTGAGTGTGTGTGTGTGTGTGTGTGTGTACATACAAAAGGGACAGAAAGTTTGATGAATATCTTTGAGGGAAGACAAAAATAAATCACAGAATCGTAATTTTCAATCAGCTGACAGAAAAGTAAAGTTTGGATTGATTCACAGAAATGAGTTTTTAATCCTGAGGTTGCTCCTAAACTCCTGGCAGCCGCATATCTGCACATCATGTTTCCTCTTCCTCCGGTGGCAGGAGAATTTAAGACTCTGCTGACGCCGCTCAGCTCTCCTCCAGTCATCGTTATTCCTCTCGGACCATCACGTTTAAGAAAAATCGATCGCAAAAACACACAACGGCAACAGAATATTGGAAAGGTGTTTGATTGCCTCAGAGCACTGACCTGCAATTCATTTGAAACTAATTAACAGAACAATAGCCTGAAGCTCAGGGGACACGTCTTCCCCCGTCTGTTAATAACAGTGACTGGCTCAAGAGTTTCTAGTACAACTAGAGAGGAGAAACATCCACTTTGTGCTGACTTTGGCATTCAGGCCCGTAATGAACGGTAAGAAAACAGAGACGCCGAGTCAGCAGAGAGCTTTCAAATCACTATAAATAGCACAGCCTCAACATACATTACACACAAACAAACACACACACACTTGTTTTAAGTAACAAAAACTGTGCTTTATCTAAGGTTTGGATTGGAGACCTTAGACTCTTGAAAGGATCGGTGCTCAAGTTCTGGGCATTATCAGAGACGACAAGAACAACGGCTGACTCAAAACTCAAAGCATGAAATCAGGTGCATCTATGAGAAAGACGTGTCCTCACAAAACGGCAGATCAATGCCAACGAGTCTCAAGGTCAAGTGGGAGTCACGGAATAATCAGATTTTAATTACTTCAGCAGATTAAGCACTCTCTGGGAAATCGTCTGCCCGTTTGTTTGATGGACAGGAGCGTGAGAGACGTCTTCTGAGGGGTTGAAAAGTCTCTTTCACGAACCCTGTTTTTCCTCCATGCACCAGTCACTGGATTTGCAGCATTGCACAAACTATAATTTTCCCAAAGCCTGCGACTTTGGGAAATACCAGAATATCAGAATACCAGCAAAATTATCAATTATCTTGTCTGAGTGTCGTGGGCGTGTACAAAGCCTCAGATAGTTTCTCTCTGTCTGCCATCCTGGGAAACCGTTTCTCTCGCATCACGATTAAGCAACGCTGCTTTACTCAATACGGCTGTACATGGCGGTATTTTTGAAATTTTATTTTTTGATGAATATTTGTGAAAAATCCGCGATGCACTGAGACCGCGAAGTGGCGAGGGATTACTGTACCTACCTCTGTGAGCAGACTTTCAGTCTGATGAACTTGAACAAGAGTAAACTAAGAAGCCAAATAACTGACTCTCACCTACATAATATCTTGTCTTTGTCTGTAAGTCAGCTAGAGCCCAATCTTGAAAAACTTCTGAAAAGTAAGAACCAGCTTCATATCTCTCATTAGGTCACTGACATTGCAACCACATAGGCATTGAATTTTACATTGATCACTTGGGGATTGTTGCCCATTTAAATTGTTCATTAAAATGCAAAGCTTTAGAAAAAAAAACTGCATTAGTTAATCAGATTAAAGTTGTTTTATATTTATTTTAAATATTATGAAATAAATAAACCCATCTATAATTGAAATAATGCTAAAAATAATATCGATACAAAATAAATATCAGATGAAAAACTTAGAAACAAGAAACTACATAAAAATTTAATTGAAAAAAAAAAAAAAAAAAAAAAAAAGAGTACGGTATGTAATATGATGCCATTTACCGGTAAATAAATTCGATTTAAACATTAAAATGAAAAATTAAACTTATTTCAGTTATTTCTAATTTCTGTTTAAGTTTCTGTTTAAGTACTTAAATAATAAAACTAAACTTAAATAAAAATAAAAGATACAGAGATATTAAAAAAATAAAGTTAATGACAAAATATCAAAATTTCTGTATTTATGCATTTTATTTCTGCATTTATCAAACACTTTTATCCAAAGCAACTTGCATTGCATTCAGGAAAAACATTAACATTCTAATCAGTTCTTGCTTTCCCTGGGAATCAAACCCATGACCTTGGCATTGCAAGCGCCACATGCTCCTGTTAAAGATACAGGAAAGCATTTATACATTTAAAATTAAAATCTAACTTATTTCCGTCAGTGTTTCATTTTAATGTACTGAAGTTACTAAAACTAAAAAATAAGTCAAACTAAAGCTAGATATAAATATAAATAAATTATATATAATACAGAAATAATAATACTTTAACTAAAATTAAATTAAATTAAAATTAAAATTAAAACCGAAAATAAAACCGAATTAAAAAGATACTAAATACTATAATAATATCCTAAAGTAACAGTGCTCTGTAAGATAGAGAAGTCTTTTTCTTTTCACCCTGATGTTGTACTCATATGGGTTTGAGTAAATGATTTATGATTTCTGGCTGTTCCTTTAAAACATGAGCTGATATAATGGAATATTGATGCAATGATGGTCAGTCATATTCAGTTAACACACACATACGGACGGAGGGCGTGAGCAGGAAATGAGCTCATCTCTCACAGGCATTAACCCTTGTGTCATTCCACACTAATCGCTCTCCACCCATCAGTTCAGCCACACACAACACACAACACACAAACAACCATATAATGCGTAAAATACATAAACGCACACCATTAAGATGCTACAGGCAAAGAACTCAATTCTGGGCTATTTTGCTTCCATGATATCTTCTTTCTTCCACAAAAAGCGTTTAAGAGTTTATTTTATTGCACTTTATCTATTAACGTCTTTATATTTAAATGACGCTACATATCCATAAAAGGCAGTAGTTTTTTTTTTCTCCTGTCAGAAAAGTCAAAAGTCAGAAATCTCCACTTCAGCAGCTTTACTTTCATTCATATCTATATTCTGAAGAGTTTTACAGAGGGGTTTGTTCATATCATTCACCTTATTTATGCCACATTTTATTCCTAAATGTATTTCTTTCAGATTTATGGACTGATAAAAAGAGACATCCAAATATGTCAACAAAAATCAAACAAGAATTTTGAACCTGGCTTTATCCAATGTTCAGATTTCTGTTCTGAACATTATGCAAATGAATGCATATATAATTATACATGTATAATTTGCATATTTAAACATAGTATTTAAGAAATATAACACATGTGTCTTAATGTACTGCGATATATCACCTGGGGAAAACATGGTGATATCCATTAGTTACCATTTTCCATCTTGCTTTAAACGACATAAAGTGCACAATAGACTTTAGTCACGTTAGACGCCATATTGAATTTTACTCGATAATGCATTGGCACACATTATAGAAACGTCCTAGATCAGTGTTTCTCAACTGGTGGGTCACAAAAGAGTGCAGTCAAAGAAACGACAACAAACGTGATTCTTCGTTTTTATGATGCAAGACTTTTATTTTGAAATGCATTTAAAAATGCTAACACTTCTGTCAGATGCATTTTAAGGAAGATAAACACGTTGTCCTGATTCAGTATCTGCAGTCAGAAAATATGTTTTGTGAGCCTTTATGTCAGTGTTATTACTCCAACATTATTTTCGTAACTGGTTACGAAAACAAAATAGTCTGTTATAAAGAGCTTGCAGCGCACACTCTTCAATCGCGCGGCAAATTAAATTAAATTACCAAAAAGCATCAATAAATGCTATTCATCAGGAGCCGTTTTATTAACAGATCATGTTAGTATTCTGCATTTATTCATCATGATGACCCCAAAAAACCACTGTATTTTCACATTGTTATTTTGTATATTTTTAAATGACTGTGGTGGCTTATACCAACTTACCAACTTTCTTGTAACAAAAATTTGGGACTGCTTTTTAATAGCCTTGCCATATACTGATTATTCATTACATTTATGCATTTGACAAACGCTTTTATCCAAAGCGACTTACATTGCGTTGAAGGAACACATTGACATTCTAATCAGTTCTTGCTTTCACTGGGAATCGAACCCATGACCTTGGTATTGCAAGCGCCACGCTCTACTGTTCGAGATACGTTTGTTGGTTCCATGACCAAACTAATTGAGAACGACCATCCTTTTCAAAACATACAACTTTCAAAAGCTCTTTTATAGAGAATTTGTCCACTAAAAGTTTGCTTTGGAAAGAGATTTCATTAGCTGAACATTGTTAAACAACAGTACAATCCAATGAACGCACTGTATTCTATCATCAGCCTCATTTTCATTTCCATTCAAAATTAAACATGTCCCTGACTAAGGCTTATTGATCACTTCAATGGTGAAATGGTGTCTGTTCATCGGGTTTATCAAAGCGTGCAAACTTAACTGGTCAATGGTAAAAGCCCTCAAGTTGGTGGCAAAGAGCTAAACGATGGAGTGCTTTATCAAGACCGGAGCAGAACGGATGGAGCTTTTGTTCTCGGCTCTGAGTCCTGGGAGAGAGAATACGTCACCGCTGCAACTCATCGCTCTTTCTCCACGAACACTCACCACGATCAGACACGAGAACTGCCGCACAGAGGGCATGTGGAACACTTCAGATCTCCGGCGCTCTGCTTCTACATTATTCATGCACGAACAGCGTGTTTAGCGCTGACCAACATTCCTGAGCTTGACATTTCCAGAGTGCTTTGCATATTTCCGTCGACAGGAATCCGTCGTCGCATGTCACTCTCTAATGACCGGAATGGCTGGGATTGGGGAGGGGGGAATATCCCACCATATTCATCAGTATGAGCTAATTACAGCACGTTAATATAGACACCAGCTGCTGCTCAACATCTCGACAACAATAGCGCCGGTCAAACGGCCACTGCAATCAGCGCATGGGCTCAGACTGGATTATACAGCGCTATCCGACCCTACGGCACGACACACTAAACACACTCCGTTACATCAGTTCTTCACCATTGCTTTTGGGCCACTACTCAGATTTTACATCAAGTGGCAAAATGTCCTTAAAATTCAAAAAGTTACCATGAACTGCAAAGGGATTATGCAAAATTATTAAAACTACCTTCTGTATAGTTTAAGTAAGTTTTTTGCTTCTTCACGTGTCTCCTCAGATGTTTCAAGCTGAGAATGATTGTGTTTAAAAACAACTAAAGATATGGAAAGTGTTTCTCTTCCCTTATAAAAGTAAATAAATGTTTTTTGGCATTAATATAAAGCATTAATGGATAAATATAATGCATTAATATAAAGGTGATCGTACATTTATTAATTTGTTATTATTTACCTAAAAAATAAAAAATATTGTATTTATTTACTATTTTCCCCATGTATTCTTCTACAACATCAGAACAACCTGTGATCCACTTTAATATAATATAGTAAGTAATATATATATAAAATTATATATTTAATCATTTAAATTAAACTAATAAACAAATGTATATATATATATATATATATATATATATATATATACACACACACATATACATATATATACACACACACACACACATTTATCATTGTTTAATTTAAATGATTAAATTAGAATTAAATACAAAAAACTAAAAATGCAAAATACATTTAAAAATTAAGGTCTAATTAAAATAGAAAAAATATTTCTTCCAAAAACCATCTGCCAGAGAAATAATCCTGCGGCCATTTTTACAATTTTGTGTTTGAACTTTCATTTTGGAATAGCTCTGTATTTTCTAAAATAATCATGAGCATATTTATAAAAATCAGCAGACCAGGAAGATTTAAAAAGTTCATTCATAAATCTATAAGATCTTACCTTCATTCTGAGGAAATGTAAACTGGAAAACAGAGCAAGGGAAGGAATACGCATACGTCTATACTTACTCAAAACTATTTGAAAACAGAAAATTTGCTCAACTGATATGCCAGTCAGTAGATTTGATTTAAGTTTTGGTGATTTAAACAACAACTCGTTTACGTCTAACGCCAACGTACAGATCAAAGACGGCGAGAACGCCTTGAAGACGTCTGCACAAACGACTGAAGGGCCACACGGGGCGACTCCGAACCCGTCACTGACACCAGCTCTGCACGCCACCGCACTTCTGCATTTGCATTTTAATATCTCAGCAATATTTGATCTACTATACATCCTCGAGGGGCTATTAAGAAAGGTTAATTAACGTTGGGATTATACAACTCATTTTTTAATGAGATGAAGGGTCTTAACCCACGCTGGCAGTGGCACGGCGAGCTTCACGTGGGTCACGAGGGCCAGCGGGGATTACGCTTCGGTCCTCATACCTTCACATGCAAGACTGAGCCGCTGTGATTGAGAAGCATGTAGCGTCAATTAACGCTGGCAGATCGGCTGACACTCCACACACACACACACACACAGCTGGCACTGCGACGGCCCACAACCCAGCAGTCAAACAAGTGACCATGCTGGAGGCAGATGCAAAACATACTGAAAAAATAAAGAGGAAGGCGATATTGACTGAACAATAGTTTAAGGAGAGCCAAAGTTACAGAGACCGATTCAATTCTGTGAATCTGTCAAACTTTCAATGTCAGTGAGTCGATTCAAAGATTTGTTTGTATCATTTTTCATGCCTTGATTATTTTAATCTTCCTGTATTTTATTTCATGCCATAAATATTCTAAATTTCCTTGAGTTATTTAACTTTTCATACTGAATTTTACTTGCAATAAATATTCTGATTCATTCATTCTGATTATTTTACCTCAATTTTTTCTTATTGTAATTTATTTCTTGAAATAATATTCTGAATCTTGATTGTGTTAACCCACTTTAATGAATTTTATCTGCAATAAATATTTTGAATCTTTTTGATTACTGTATCTAATTTTGTTTCTTGTAATTTAATTCTTGAAATAAATATTCAGACTCTTGATTATTTTATCTTAAAACTCGATTTAAATATCATGCCAAAGTCAGAATTGTGCGATAAAAATTTGTAATTAAACGGAACCTATTTCAACCAAATAGGCGAAATATTGGATTTAAGAAGTAAAATACACAAAAAATATTGTTAAATAATCAAAGCATGCTTTTCATTCGATGAAGAATATTTGTGTGGTATATTTAATAACTTTTTTTTTTCTATTTTTATGAATGTTTATCTATTAATGTTATAATGTACATTTTACTTTGCTTAATTCTCTGTTGTTTTAAATTGTGCTTTATATACATCGATTACATGTATGCTCCACCTCTAATAACAGATATCAGTTTACTCTAAATTACAATTTAATATACATATAAATTATAATAACAATAATAAAATTGCATTCTCTTGGACGCAGCTTTGAAACGACGTGTATTATGAAAAGCACTATACAAATAAATATGAATTATTAATGAGTATTCTAATTCGATATAACAAAAAAAAAAAAAAAAAAAAAAAAAAAAAAAAAAAATATATATATATATATATATATATATATATATATTTTTTTTTTTTTTTTTTTAATTTAAATGATTTTAAATGATATATATAAAAAACAACATCTATTTTTACTTAAACATTTGAAAAACAACGCAAGACTTTCACTAACAGTTTTGAGAGATGATGCAAGTGAATCACATCAGTTCACTGAAATGGACAGCTATCATGAAGCTTAACGGCGTGATCTATAAGAAATAATTACCACAAGAAAATCATCATTGTATATCGCAACATTTATAAAGTAAAATCATTGACAATCCATCATGAATATTTGATTTATCATCCAAACGCACGTGATGTCATGCAGTTCTTTGGGGAGCTGAATGCATTCGCTACAGTCCGGACACAAAGGCTTTATCCCGAAGACTGTACTTGTTGCGTATCCATGGTGACTGGAAACAGGAGGCACACAAAACGCATCAGAGGAAGCAGCATAATCATGACTCAGGGGAAGAGAGCGACAAATGCGCCCGCGACCACCCACCTGCAATTACAGCGGATTCAAGAGAAAGTACAAAGAGCGAGTATAAGATGCGTGTCGCAGCTTTGAGTTCTGTGACGTCTCAGCGTTATACTGAACAAACTACACCAGGCACAGGACGTTAACATGACAAAAACACACACGTCTTTAACAATATACAGCCCTCCAGACAAACAATTCAATTCAGGAGCCACTGGCTCCTATAAAAGAAAGCAGAAAATTCATTCAAGTGGTGTATACATGTATACATAAGAATAAACATGCATTTTTTAAACAATTAATTTCAGTCATCTTGTCATCTTGTTTATGTCTGCCCTCCTTTTCAGCTTCAGGGCTCACTTAAAGTGGAACTGAATGTCTTTTCCAAATTTGGAACTACTGTATACAAACACAGCGAATGTTCCTGAAACAAACAATCAGATTTGGGGGACAAGTTTGCAGTTTATGGTCAAGTTTAGGCTTATAACCAGGGTTAGGTGATTCTACATTAGAGTTATTCACCATCACTTCCCTCTGAATCCTGGGATAAGTCATGGGAAGGATTAGGTTAACGGGGTAGGGATAGAGTTAGGACTGAATTGTTCCAGGATCAACAAAGTATGTATCTTACTTGATCCAGACCATAATTATGTCAGCATCTCTTGGCCATTTGAATGCAGTTTGGCCTCCTCAACGCATCATATGACTTACACATTAGTAACTTAGTAATTAGTAACGAATAGACTCTTTTTGTGAATCAAATCAAATTACAGTAATGCCTTGAGATACGAGCATAATCCGTTCCAAGATCGAGCTTGTAACTCGAGTTGCTCGTATCTCAAATCATTTTTTCCATAAGAAATAACAGAAAAACATTTTATCCGTTCCAGGCCCTCTAAAAAACTCCCTTATTAGTGCTAATAACAATGGAAAAAACATGTTTTTAATTGCTATAGACACACACACACACACACACACACACACACACAAAATTATAGTATATAAGGATTCCTGTGATATAAAATAAAATGTGGTTTTAATTATGAGTTCTTACCTTCGAGACGATACAGAGGCGGCTAATGATGGCATGTGCGGAGGAGGATGGAGGGATAACGTAGATTACGTAAATAACACAAACACAATACGGAAGTCAACTATGGCGGAAAAATCCATGCCAAAAAGAAACGAGTGCAAAACTGATGTTTGCACACGTGTAAATTACATCCGCGAGCGGATAACAGATCTACACGTGAAAAAGTTAGCTCATTTTAATCCCTAATTTGACATCTCATCTGCACTCAATTCGCGCGCTCGATCTTCTTGCAACTGCTGTTTTTGCTCGCGTGAACACTTATTTTAGTCGATGAACACTTGAAGTGAACGATTGAGTGGACTTCGGCGCGGACTTAGGCGAGTGCTCCACCACCTGTAAGCTGCTCGTATCTCAAATATTCACTTGTATCTCAAAGCAAGAATTTGCTCGAAGGCTTACTCGTATCTCAGAATACTCGTATGTCAGGACACTCGTATCTCAAGGTATTACTGTATTCTTAATATAATCAAAAACCTATGAATGGTGAATATCAGTGTGCTATCTATAAAAAAAAAAACATTCAAGTCCCCATTGTAAATGTTTGTTCTAGACAAAAGACTTCAAATATCTCACGTGTCTCATGTTGAGTTTCACGGTTTTCAACAACGCCTCAAACTGTAACTATAACCATGTCTGCAATCAAGGTCCGAGATCTCAATATAAACTCTTCGCAAATGATCCTAGCTTCTCTCCACATTCCTTTTAAAGCTCTAAACTCTTTCTGCAAGACTTGTGTGCATCTACTTTTTATTTCTCTTTAATTTGATGAGAAGCATCAGTGATAAAGTTGACACGTAACCTAAATAAAACATGAGAACTCAATGAAGTCTACAAAAAAATGAATCCTCGTTTCTAGGATTCTACAAACCCTCATGACCTCCTCATGTGTAATCTTCCTCTGAACGGCTGTCTTCAAACTTTGTAATAACTTCAGCTCATGATAGGAGCGTTAAGCAGCTTAGAGGAACGGAGGCGGGAGACGGCAAACCAGCCCCTATTACGCTTTTTTCAGATATTAACTCATGTAATACGTAATGCAGCGGTTTGTGAATGTAAAAGCCATGCAAAGTTTCAAAGGTCAAAGTGCATGAGCAATGGAGTTACTGTCTTCCAAAAGCAAGAACCGATTCTGAACTGCCTGAAACGAGTAAGATTCCAGTCTTACTTCCTGCTTGAACCAACTATGCATTATGCCAGCCTATGCTCTTCATTGGCTTCCTGTCACGAACGGGGATCGTGTGCAATACGGGACGAGAATACAGAGGAGACAAACTCACTTTAATATAAACGAAAACAAAACAATTTAAATACAAAATCAAAGAAGCACACCTGTGCATAAACTGAACTAAAACAAACTCACAGAACTCAGAAAGACATCCACACACTAAGCATAACCAAGACAGAGTCACAAAGACAACGTCAACAACTGATAAAGACAAGGGACATGCAAGAGGGTTAAATACACAAGGGAATGACGAACACCTGGGGAGACTAACGATGAAAGTGATGAACAAGACAGGTGCAGGAAGGGCACGAGAGGAAACACAGAAGGGACCCGGAAGTGAAACAACACCTGACACGACACACAGGAAGTGACAACAGACCTTGCCGACAGGAAGTGTAACATTGACTTCACAGGAAGTGCACAGATGATATGACAAACAGAACTAGGGGTAACAACGACGTCTACTTTGACCCGGCCTCAAACACTGTAGTTGTAGCTGAGACTGGAAGAGTTTGATTCGTGTTGTCTACATGTCAAGAAGACGCTACAAAAGCAAATTCACTTTGCATGCACTTCTGAAGGATGAGGACTCTGGTAAGACCGACACCATCAATTCGGTTCGTATCACTGGGTATCAAGTGCTGATGAAGATCCGGAGCTGAAATCAATAATGGGTGTTTAGTTTTCAACACTAGACCAATCACAATAGACTGGGCCATCTGACCAATCAGAGCGGGCTCTTCCAAAGGAGGTTTAGAGAGATGATTCTTTAACTGAACCATTTCAGACACTGAGAGAAAAAAGGTGCATATTATGAGAAAATTAAAGTGGTTTTTGACCTTGATGCATGTAAACCTATTATTAGAGAATTTAAAACAAAATTAGGAACCTTTAAAACAGCATAATGGGGCACTTTAAAGATGCAAGTGGTGTGCTAACTCACAGCATCATAGCTGAGCTTGAGCGTGTGTGATATTAGAAGCTTGCAGTACATGAAGCCCCACTGCAAATGTAGACAAGTGATCAGGAAAAGTCATTCTCACATGCAGAGAGCGCTGGTGCAAGCTGACATCATGCACTTGGCTCTGAAATCATGACCTCTTTGAGCACTTCTCCGACTGATTTAAATGTCAACATGACAAATGTGGCACTTCCTGGATTGAACCGCTCTTTTCCTTTGCAAGAAAGTCATTTAGCAGATGCTTTCATCCAGGTTTTCAAACCGGGGACCGCGAGAAAGCTCTATGTGGGAAAAATTGAGTCAAACAGCAAAACAAACAAATAAATAAAAAGTATTAAAACAATTTTAAACAGTAAAAATTAAAACAATAGCGATTTTTAAAAAGCAAAAATAAATAAATAGGTTTAATAAATAAATAAAATGTATTTATTTATAAATGAGCATGCATATAAATTTTTTTAGTTAAATTATTTTTAATTTTTATTTATTTATCTATTAAACCTATTTATTTATTTTTGCTTTTAAAAAAATCGCTATCATTTTAATTTTCACTATATATATATATATATAAATATAAATATAAATGAGCAGGCACAATTACATATCCAATATTGCTCCATACAATTATTTTTTTAATAATTATGATATTGACTGCTAATCTGTTTTAAATTATACAATTCAACTTACAAATAGTGCGCAAAAAGAGCATTTCGGAGGATCTTTACAAAACTTGACATGGCACATGAAGCAAATGGGGCAAATGATGACACAAGCTCTGAAGTCCAAACCAGTCAACATCAATGCACTCAACAACACAAGATTCTGTCCTGATTATCAATGACAGACATTTAATCGCCAGTAATCGTTTGTTTTCTTTTCTCCAAAAGCTAAATATCTAGGCCAAAATTGCATTGTGTTCCTTGGAAGGAAAACATGTCATCTGTCTGGCAGTTCCTGAAAAACTTTGATCCAGGACTGTTTGCAGCATTTGAAAAAGACATGTGTGTGTTTGGCTGGATTGAAACACCCCACACACACCATCTCAAAGATAATTGGCAAGCATCTGGATGGATGGATGATTGCCAAGAGCAACACAAACCAACCAACCTCCACTCTAACGCAAACAAATAATGGATGAGGGGTGAACGGCTATATGACAATCTCATCACATTTACTCAGCGTTTCACACTTCATTATAAGCTAATGGAGGGAGAAGAAAACAGATGACAGCCCATTAAAATTGTCATTCACTATCTGAAATGAGGAATCCACCATACAGCAATGCAGATTTTCTGTCTTGGAAATGCTGTGTAACGTTTGGGATTTCTGGGAAGTTTTCCGTGTGGAACAGCTGAGCTGGCGAGCAATTAGGAGGAGCTGACGTCCTGAAATTGCAGTCGGGTTTGGTCGCATGTCTGGCAGACGCATGCAGATTTACTGAGGCGGCAGAAACCGTGACGGCCAAATTCTCACTGGAAATCTCTCAGGCGCATCTTTGACAGTGTTTTCTGACCTTTTCTCAGAAAGTGATAAACGAATCACAAATTCTTGAACTTCTTTAAAAGGAACGGTTCACTCCAAAAATAATCATTTACTCACACTCATGTAATAACAAAACCCTATTATTCCTTTTTACATTTATGCATTTGGCAGATGTTTTTATCCAAAGCAACTTTTATCCAAGACTTTTTAATGTCTTGATTTTTGTTTTTGGGCTCTACTGGAATAGGGTTTCACGCAAAAATGAAAAATAAACATTACTTTCCCCATTGCATCTCGTCTCTTCCCAGTCTGTCAGAAACGCTCTGTTTAGTTCCCGTCTCTGTGAAGCCCCTCCTTCTGAAAAGCACACTGTGCTCTGATTGGTTGACTGGATTAGTTTGTTGTGATTGGTCAAGCTCTTCGAACGTGTCTGGGAAATGTCCCACCCTATACCATAATAGCGAGTTTCAACACACTACTAACTAGTGTGCGCCTTGGCCAGGAATTATTCAAATGAGGAATATTGTGATCCGTTTAACATTACACATTTAAAGCTGAAAATGTAACAACAAAAAGCATAAATGAAAATTATATAATTCTTAAAAATTATATAATTCTATTTTTTTTTTTATTATTGTTTAGAAACACACGCATGCATAAAATAAAGTGCTATAAGTGAATTTAGGGATTCCAATATGCATGAAAACGGATATTCATATTGTCATTTGGTATAGATTACATTTAACAGAATTATTCAATAATATGCGTTTATAGATTAACTTTTTTGAGCATTAGATTGCATTTAAAGTCATTTATAAAAATAGTGGAAATGAGCATGAACAATTACATATCCAATATTGCTCCATAAACCATTTTAAAAACAGTTTTGACTGCTAAGCCAGAGCGGTTTCTGTCCCTCCACTAAAAGTCCATGTTTAAGACACCAAAACTTAAAAGATACAAAAAGCATATAAATGCGTTATATAAAACAATGAATATGAATCGAGAGGTTTAATGTGATGGATTTATTTGATGAGCAATTTTAATGTCGGTTTTCACGGCACCCTTATGGACCGTATAGGTTTTGGTAACCTGGACTTTCAATGTATTTTTATGCATTAAGACTTATGGGTTCTGAATAACTTGAGGGCGAGTAAATGATGACAGAATTTAGTCAGAATAGTCTTTAATTCATGTTCTTGATCTTACTGTGAATAATTCAACCATGCACTTTCTTCCAAACCATAATCTTGTCTTTTTTAGTCCTATATCTGATCAACTCCTGATGGCTGAAATCAAGTTTCACCCCATAATAAAAACACAACAGAAAACAGAAGTAAAGCGGTTCACGTTGCCCTTAAAAGTCACCACAGACTTTTACCCTCTTGTGTTCAGGATTCATCTGCAAAGACCAGTAAGCTGGATTATAAGACTTATATCAGATTATATTAATTAGCAAAGAAGAAAATACAAGATGTTTGTCTTGAAGCTTTTCCCTCAAACACAAAAGGAGAAAGAGATGATTTATGGTGGCAACAACGAGCCCATTCCACAAATAACTGGGGAGCCTTTAACATGATGAAAGACGACATTTATTAAATTAATTCCACATGCTGACACCAAACAAATGAAAGTGGAGAACGTGCCAGACTCTAATTCAACCGAGAATAAATAATGAACTTCTTGCACACGGAGAAAAGAAAGGAAGAGACAGGAGGCTGGAATTTATGATTAGAAAATTACAATTTCTTTTGTGACACCTTCAGTCGATCAAGCATTCAGGAGTTTTAGAGCTGTGAGCCTGAAGACCGAATCCAAAAGCAAAGCGTTTGCAGGAATGACACATTTACAATGAATTAAATTCCTCTATTGGAAGTCACTTCGGATAAAATCTAATTGCACAGATAAACGTACATGTAATTCTGCTAATATATTTTTATATGTAGAGTTTAAAATGCACCATTATATCCACTTCAGTTAATCCAGTGGTTCTCAAATAGTGGGGACGTGTACGATCACACCGGTGTTCATTCGTGTCACATGATCAACCGCTAAATTCACACGTGTTTTCACACGATATCTGGCACTGATCCAGAGAAAGACGCGCTCAGAGCTTGTCATATATCACAGCAATTCAGTGTTTTCAACCACATAAGGTTTCTTTTAGGTTTCAAACATTTAAATACTCATAAGTACTGGCAAAACATTTAATTATAATACATTTTTAATTAGAAACTGACATGGTGTTTTATTCATATCAGATACACATTGTATTGGTAACTATAAACTTCACTCTGTTCTTCTTCCACTTCACTGGCCACTTACGATCACGTATCTCAGAAGATGTGACAGAAAAAACGTGCTGTAAATCAGACGGATCAGATTCTCCGAACTGCGGCACAAACTAACATGGCGGCGCCCGTCACGCTTCACAGATCAACAAACATGATCACTATAAAAATTAAGCGACAAAACACATTCACTTCCACATATCTGAGAATCTGAATATCAGGTAGTTGATAACAGAGCTAACAAGTTAGTGACTATTTTAAATATTTAAAAAAACTATCATACAGCGCTTTTTGTGACTGCGGTATGTCACGTGACAAGCATGACGCGTCGCCATGGAAACAATAAGGCGAAAGTCCAAAATGGGAGGAGGGGGGTGCGCGAAATGTTTACCTCTTCCTAGGGGGGGGTGTGACAGAAAATAATTGAGAAGCACTGAGTTAATCTAATGTCAATTATATATATATATATAATTAATGCTGTTAACGGATAAAAAAATAACTATAATGTGCCATTATTTTAAGGACTTAAGCCATTGGATTTATTTTGGGCTATTAAGTGTGTGTCCAAAAAGTAAAGAAAAGCTTATGTTACTTCAAAGAAACCCAGTGACGTTACACTCTGTGCTAGATTGCTCCGAAAACTAGAACAAAACATTATTTTCTCATTAAAATAGTTACATGAATCATGTTTGTTATACTTTTTTTTATTAAAGTGGAAATCTGTGTTCTAAACAATATAAACTTGACTGACAGTTTCAGACTTCATTTAACTAATTTAAGACTGTGTTTGCCAGGATACTCAAAGTGGGCAGTTTGGCATATTTTTGTGTTTTTGTCCATTTAAGCACAAAAGAGAACTGGAGCGGTTTTATGTGCACAGGTGTCGTTCGTGTGTGTGTGTCACTTAGACAGAAGATTTAGAAGACAGAAGACAGTGCACCAGTACAGATTCAAGTTCTTTATTCTTTTTTGCATCGTATCATGCTTGAATGACACGTTAATTTTGATATGCTACGGTAAAACAACACTGTTCACTAACAGACACAACAGAAAAGAGCACAGAACATCTACGCATAGATATGCTTATGTGTGATCTCTCAATCAGTGTTTCAAACGTGGAAAGACATCAATAAAACAGAGAGGTCATGCAGTGGACTAGAGGAATGAACTTAAGAAGGGAGCATTTCACTAAACATATGCATTAGCATTTATATTCATTAAATTTACTTTACTAACAGTAAATGTTTTAAGTATTTTAATATGTTTAAATAAGTCTGTCATGAAAACAAGTTAGTGCAAATGATTATATTTCAAAAATGAATAGGAGAAATTGTGCAATTTGCATGTTTTTGTGTGTGTTAATCGCAAATGAATGGATTAGTTTCGGCTTGTTGTTAATTCTAACCTTTATCATTATAATAATGAATGAAAGGGCTCCTTATTTATACACTTTACAGCATTAGCAGCAATATATATATATATTTTCTAAACAAAATGTTAAGTATGATTTATTTCATTTAAAGAGGGAGACAATTTCTCCCAAAAAATTTGAAATTTTGTAGCAATGTTGTGTTTAGTTCTCCCGTTGTACCGAACCATCATGTTTGTGCGTTTGTACATAAAAAAAATACATAAAACGTATGCATTTAGCAGCCTTTTTTTCCCAAGTGACTTACAACAGAAGAAAGTAATTCATTATAAAAGTGTCCCTCCAGTGAAAACGCAATTTACGGAAGATAGATACCACATATGATGTTAAGTGTTATTCTATGCGTTCTCATTTTTCATTCAGATAAATCACTACATGCATTCCCCATCTTTTAAGTCACGTCTGCTAAACGAATAAATGTAAATTTTAATCTAAAATAGCGTAATCCTTCTCCATAGAGGAGAAGACATTAAAACAGGCATCGTAGCCAAACTCCTTCCTCTCAAGCACGCTCACAATGAAAAGCATTGCGAGTCTCACAATAAACACATTCTAACTGAAGGCACCGAATCCCTCTGGGGCTTCACGCCATTTTGAGGGCCCGGCATTCCTTCGGCTGTGAACCACTCGATCCCAGCGAGTTATTTAAAATTCACCCGTGTCCCGGTGCGGCAGAGTCTCCATTAGCAGTCTGGGAGCGCAGCGGGGGGGCTGGAAGAGGAAAAATGAGCTGATGTGGAGGACAGAATCTCTGCTTCATGACATTTCTGTCATCATTTAAAAAAGAGCTTAAAATAAGAACTTGTTTAGAAGATCCGGATTCCAAAAATGATCATAACAGGAGTCCATATGACCATATCAGGTCTTCAAAAGTCACATTATGCTTTGAGAAACAGACTGGAATCGGCATCCTGAGACTTCAGAAGAGGTGAGGGAGTGTTTGGGTATTTTTGGAGCTTGACAGTCATGGTTGTGAAATGCTGTCATGTGGAAAAGAGCCGTGTGAAGATTCAAAAATGTGAGTGTCAGTACGGCACAGAGAGAAAAAGAAAAGCTTTTAGAACATAAGGATGCAAATATTGACTGGATTTAGATATTTGGGATCAGCTATTCCTATAAAGAGTACTGCAGGAGAGCCGAATACAAAGTAGACGTCAGCCCATCATCCGTCCTCATTGTGAAATGTGCCGTTTGATTGACGTACAGGGCAGCCAGTCTGACCTCTGACCTTTTCTGACATACGGGTCATTGCACAAGAGCACAACGGCGCCAAGTGCTGCTAAACTCTAGCAAGTTAGAGAAAAAACCTCTGATTTATTTATTTTAAACTTAAGAAAGGGTATAAAATGAGTGGAGGAGCTGAACAAAGTGAGAAGTCAAAAACTTCCCACTTCCATACGGAGTGAGAGCTGGACTTTCTTTTCACTATATCGTTTTTGAAGTGTGTTTGCCTCAATCTGCTGTCTGTCATCACAATACCGAAGAAGGGAAATGTGGAGCGGCATTTTCAGACTGTTCATAAAAAGAGAACTGAGAAGAAGAAGGGTGAAGGAACTCAAATCTCAGTTGTCGGACAGCATAATTTTGTAAAAACTGTAAAAATTGTATTGTTAAATATGGGTTCATGTAGTTCTGCTACACCAACATATATTGTGCATATAAAGAATTCTCAATATATTCATAAATAAATATACGTTTTGTATTTTTATAGTAGGCAGATCATTTTGACTTCACTCACAAGCTAAAAAAGTGTGGTACTCCTGAACTACTGTATCATATTTGATACACATAAATCAGCAAGATCAAAACCTGTTGCACAATCTACTACAGGCCTTCTGTCGTCTGATCGACAGTTTTAGCAAGTAAAAGTCCTTCAGTACAATTGTAAAACCCTCTACCGTCAGCTCTTCAGTTCATGTGCCTTTAGCTGTGAAGTCTTTACTGATTTTTTATTGTTAGTCAAATTTCAAGACGAACACTTATATTTACCTGATTATCCATACAATCAAATAAAATGCATGTTCAAATATAATTATCACATACAATCCATCAAGCTTTTGAGGCACATTTATTTGTTCATCTCTCAGTCATCATTGTGTTGCTTTATATGTTTTGAAACATGATCATAAATCTAAGCATATCAATATCTTACTACTATATTATTGGCAGATATAAAGTGATATGTATGATATGTACATGCATTTTATGCTGTAAGTGCTCACTGATTTAATTACATCAGAATTTCATCTTACTTTTTGGCCAAATTAATTTCAGCATCTGCATCAAAATGAATATTTTAAGCCTCTGAATAAAAAGGAAGCTGTTATTATCCCTCCATATTCTCACTGTAAAGCCCAATGTATCAAATGTGATACTCAATAGCAACAAGAAAAAAGTTTTTTAGAGAAAATGTGTGCAAAATGATATTTCATTTGACTTTAAAATATTTCCTGTCAGCAAACTAGCCTCATCAGAAAGAAAGATTTTTTTTTTTTTAAATCAATGCTAGCAGCAAGATCAGATACTGCATGGCGTTCAGATGAGCACATCTGACACAGAGGTCACCTGTGTGACTAATCGCACTTGACCTTTGTGAGTCATTAAGAGACTCAGCATGTTCTTGTGGACGCTGATGACAGGTCACTCTGAATCGAGTCCAGTAGATGATGAAGTCACGTGACGCTGAGCGGCATCAAGCTATAAATAAATCCAGACTCTTTTTTTCTGTCCACTTCAACATGGGAGATACTATTCCGTTCATTCATCCGAGTCGCCTGCCGTCGAATCACACGGAAAACAATGAGCTCCTCTGTGAGGGAGAATCTCATCCAGCTCGTCCTACTCTCCAAAATCAAGAGTGAAAAGGACATTTTACTTTTGCCATTTTTAATTTTCATAATTCTGTTTGATAGTCATTCCTCATATATATATATATTGCTCGTATCTCTAATCATTTTTCCCATAAGAAATAACAGAAAACAAATTATTCATTTCAGCACTCTAAAAATCTCCCCTATTAGTGCTAATAACAATGGAAAAAACATGTTTTTAATTGCTATAGACACACACACACAGAAAATTATAGTATATAAGGATTCCTGTGATATAAAATAAAATGTGGTTTTAATTGTGAGTTCTTGCCTTCGAGACAGACGATTCAGTAGCAGCTAATGACGGCATGTGCGGAGGAGGAGGAGGAGGAGGAGGAGGAGGGATTACGCAAACACAATACAGAAGTGTAGTGTATTGTAGAGACTAAACGCACAATAATGTATGCCTCAGAAGCTCATATTTATTATTATTGAACACTCATAACTCGTGCTGCTCCCAGCTTAATACTCGTGAATCACTCGTTGCCCCCGGTAACCCCCGCTGTAAAACCAAGCTGCCTCTAGTGGAGATCATATGCAATTACCCCATAAATGAGGCGCTTGAGCTGCTCCGAGTGCTCATCTGCCTAGTGTCGGCGTCTGTAAGCTGCTCGTATCTCAAATATTTACTCGTATCTCACAGCAAACCTTTGTTCGAAGGTTTGCTCGTATCTCAAGGTATTACTGTATCTGCAAAAGTAAAATGTCCTTTTCACATACACATACATTATACACACACACACATATATATTATTTAATAATTAAAATCTACAAAAATAAAAAGGCAGTACAACAAATGCCACAATGTATTAATATTTTACAATTTAAATAAAACATAATGACTTACTCTGTCATGAGACATTCAAATAAAAATACAAAAGAATAAAAAAGTATTTATTTTAAGCTAAAAATTCTACGAAGTGTGTAAGTGCATATGAAAAGCACACTAACCCAACGGATTCTTCAACTAACACTGAAAATAAACTCTCTTCAAACACTTTTCACACTTTCACTTGTTAAGGTTAAGGAGTAAAATATTTTCAAGCTATTTGCATAACTTGACGAAATGACATCTTGATTGGAAATGCATATAATATTCTTTTGGCAAATGATATTTTCCTCAACTTCTTTGGTACTGCGACAAGAGTGAAGCAATAAATCAACCGGAGAAAGGCATTAGAAAAATAGAAACTTCATATTTCTGATGTACAATGAAGAAAGAATTCACAAATAATAAAAAAATGAGTAACACTGAAATTGAAACAAAGACTTTCTGAAATGTTTATGTAAAACATCCTCAAATAGGTTTTATTTAAAACGTACAAAAATTCAGTGTAGTTTGAATAAACAAAAGCGCCATTAAAGAGACCAGCAGGGGTTCATGGAAAAACTGTCTACTTCCACATGAAGACGCATCCAACAGGATCACACACACACAAGCAGAGAGAGACAGAGAGAGAGAGAGAGAGAGACATTTCTAGAGAGGTCAAATACTTTCTGCTTTCTCAGACACACTTCATGCTCAACAGGAAACAGTCCCTTTCCTTCTGAGATTCTTTACATGTTTCCCCTGCGGCGGCAACCATTTATAGCCAACGGACCGAACCACTTCCCATGAACACAGCGCTTCTGAATGCTACAAATCTTATTTCAACAAACTGCACGGAGACATCATTTTATGACAAACCAGCTAAAGATAAATCACTATTAATGGACATTGCCAAAAACAACCGCTGAAGCATTCAGCACAGCAAACATCAAAGTGTTTATTTAATAAATACATACTATTTATATACGTTTAAGATTTTATATAAAAAGATAACCAATTATAAAATGTATATTACACGTCAGGTATATTTGTTTGTTTCATATTATATAAATAAATAAAAGGCTTCACACGTCATAAATAGAAGAAAATACTCCGAAAACACATTTTCTGAAGAAAGTGACTGCATGATGTTTTCCAAAAAAAAAGCAAGAGCTATTTTGCATAATCTTTCATTAAAATGTAAACTTTTAATCATCATCAATCCCTCTAAACACCCGCTTTTCAAGTTCAATCAAATCCCGATGAATAAAATCCATCCCATCCTACTTTATTCTCACTGAAGATCCGGTTTCATGTCAGATTTCAGAAGTGCGATGGATCGTGAATGTCAAGAGAGATTTTTGTGCAGCAGTAACGGACTTAGCGAACACGACTAATGAATATTTTGAACAAGAAAAGGCAAAAAATCCTCACTTTGTCACTCGCTCAAGAGTTTGAGAGACTCCAGGCATTAAACTTGCAGCACAGCGAGGCCTCGTTTCGCTGACGGAGCGTCTTGTAACATGACACGCAGGAAAAAGCCCAACTAGACATCTGCAAACCTCTGTGATCTGTTGAATTTTACATGTATTCAGTGATGGTTGTTGTTTTGCATGCGCTGTATTTTTGATGCAGGCGTAACGCGTGATGTTAAACTGAGCCGGGGCTGTACAGAGAGAGTGACGGGCTTCCCGCACACTTCCACTTGCTGTGGGTCTCTAGGGAGGAACACAGAAACACAGACACGCTCATCCAGGCCTAACCAGATGTGACGGCTGACCACGGCAGAGAAAAGACGAGAGCTGCATCCATCCATCCATCCAACACACCAGCACTCAGGGTTATATAAAGATCTCAAACGCTCCAGTTCAACATCAAGTGTGTCATTTATTGATGTTCAGATAGTTTCTGCTGTTTGAAGTCATTATGAAATCAAAATTAACAATGGAATATTGTTGCATTCGTTTTAAATGATTTATCTGTGCACGTTATTACTATTTTAATTGATGTGGCCTCATAATCTTGAATCAAAATAACTAGCAGCGACATCACTTCTCTTTTCTGATGACGCGTTTACTGGCACAAACTCACATGAAATCAAGCAATAGCAAAAGTCAACCATCCAATCAATTGCACATGGACAAAATCAAGCCCCGCCCTACATTTTCTCTTGTTCGAGAAGCGGTTTCACTCAGATATACGATATACCGGAATACCTTGAGATTCGAGCATAATCCGTTCCAGGATCGAGAACTCGAATTGCTCGTATCTCAAATAATTTTTACCCATAAGAAATAACAGGAAAAAAATTAATCCGTTCCGGCCCTCTAAAAAACTACACACACAAAGAAAATTATAGTAAATAAGGATTCCTGTGATATAAAATAAAATGTGGTTTTAATTATGAGTTCTAACCTTCGAGACAAACGATACAGGCATGTGTGGAGGAGGAAGGGATAACGTAGAATACGTAGGTTACGTAAATAACGCAAACACAATACGAGAGACTCGTGGGAGACTCGCAGGAGACGCCTAGGTGGGTCAACTATGTTGGAAAATACATGGCAAAAAGAAACTGATGTTTGCGAGAGCGGATAACGGATCTACACACGGAAAAACGGGAGCCCGCGAGCTAATTTTAATCCCTCGCGTGCATGACATCTCCAAATATATGCCCCACACGCACATGCTCGATCTTCTCTCCACTGCCGTTTTTGCTCGCACAAACACTTTTATTTTAGTCAACGAACACGTGAAGTGAACGAGTGAGACGGCGTGGGCTCCGAGTGGTCGAACACCTAGCGTCAGCATCTATAAGCTGCTCGTATCTCAAATATTTACTTGTATCTCAAAGCGAAAATTTGCTCGAAGGCTTGCTCGTATCTCGGAATACTCGTCTGTCGGGACGCTCGTATCTCAAGGTATTACTGTACGACAAAAAGGCGATGACAACTGACGTTTTAGTGATCAGAGTCACTGATACTCTGACTTTCTGATAAGTGAAACAGTGACTGTTTACGTGCACATCAAATTAAATTTAAGATCCATATTCAGTTGACGTATTAGCTAAAACGCATTTGGCAAACACTTTTATCCAATGAGAAAAAACCTTTCGTCGCATCCAAGGTTTGCATTTAATCAGTTCATGCATTTCCTAGAGATCAAACCCATGAGCTTGGCATTGCTAGTACCATGTGCTACTGTTTGAGATACAGAAGAATACAAAAAAAAACATGAAAATAATCAACAAGTAAATAACTTATGGATTGCAATGGGACGTGTAACACTAAATCAAAGCTTCGATGACAGCCTGAATACACAATGATTTCGCTTTTGATTAACATTTTGAGAAATATGATTTTAAGGTTCGTCTTTTAGAATATAAAAAAAACCTACATGATGTCTTTAATATAATACTCTGGGAAACATGGCTCAAGAAAAATAATCACATTCAATAATGGCTGTAACAGTGAGAAAGAGCCTCGAAAGCATTACATTTTGTCTTCCTGTTCAATGTTCCTTCCAATATCAATTTTTGGGTCTCTTTCCAAAGCCAACGCAATAATGGATGGAAGGGTTGGAGCGTCGGCACAACGAAACATTGGAGAACAATGAAGCATCTCTCCAATGATCACAACTGACACTTCAACCCCAGAGACTTACACCATCGCCTCAAATAGCAACATCCAAACAACACATCCCAGCATGCACTGCTCCAGTGAAATCCATTAAGCCACAGACAGCACACACCTACACCAAACAAGTCATATAACATCTCACGACAGTTACATTAACTGTGCCTTCCAACACTCCCAAGGGTTATGAAAGTCAAATGGTTGTATTTTCCCTTACCTCGTCAAAGCCGCTGTCTTCTTTCTTGAAGGCTTGAGGGGGAGAGAAAGAAAAGTAATATCAGGCTTTCATTTTACTGACTACTGAACAGTGAATAAAAGAATGAAAAAAAGTGTCAAAAAGTGTCTCTTTAATGCATTCATTCTGCTCATGCAAATGAAAAACCAAGAAAAGCTGTAATTGGTTGAAATATTTTTCCAGCCACAGATGTAAAGGGCCAGTCACACAGCGAAAACGCATGAATCACGCACGAATTACGCACAGATTTTCGTTTCTGCGCGGCGTGTGCGTCGTATGCGTAATTCGGCGGTGGAACGAACGTGGACCGTCAGTGATTGTAAGTGGATGTGCGTCGAAGGCGGTTTGTGAGTGATTTTTTATTCATGAGTCGCCGTGCGTAGTTTATGCGTCCAGTATGCGTAACTATGCGTGGGACACGCGTCGGCCGTCAGTGCTTATGCGTCGGAACTGGTTCGAAACCGCACACGTCCACGTCCATGTCCGTCCACTGACGTCCCACCTTCATATCACGCATGAACCGCGCACGTATCACGTTCATTCCACTGACATCCACTGACAATGTGGATTCTGAAAGTGCTTGTACGTGGAACGTTTGCGAAGCGTGCGTGTTTGGACGCGCTCCGTCAGTGATTCATGCGTCGGACGTGCGTCGAATGTTCGTGGAACACTTTGGTCAATTTCTCGACGCACAAGCACACACAAACCCAATCTGTGCGTGATTTGTGAGTGATTCGTGCGTGATCGGCTGTGTGACTGGCCCTTAAGAGAATAGGGTGAAGAGCATGTCCACATTATGTTTAACACCAAAATATATTTATAAAGCATTTATACAGTGTATTATTGTCATACAAGGGTGCGTGTGCGATGCGAGGAAGAATGATGAGTTCCCAACGGAAACACTTTATTCGAAAAAACACAAAAACCGAAACACTTCAAAGAGAGAACGGCACATGTAGTGCAAAACTCAGAAATCCAATACTATTAGGGAAATCTAGGAAAGACACGGAGGGAGCACGGCATTCACACGTGAAACAACATTAACGATTCACAAAGACAAGGAGAACAGGAAGGTATTAAATACACATGAGGCAAATAGGAAACAGCTGACAGGACATTAGGTAAGTGATTAGACAGACGGGAGCGTGAAGGACCTGGAAGATACATAAAGGGACCTGGAAGGGAACAATGACAAGACAGGACCGTGACAATTATAGGCTTCTATTCAATTCAAATTCTTTTGAATTTAATACAGCCTCATCATTTGGCGGCAGGTTTATTAGGCTGCTGTCACTTAAGAGCTGACGCAGATACTGTTATACATCCGTGTTTACGTTCACTTAAAACGTAACTTATTGTGTTTACATGAATACTTACCAATACTGGCATTTTGTCGTTATTTTGTGTAAATTTGACTGTTAAGTACAATATACAGTATAAGCAATGAAAAATAACTGAATTGAGTACGGGAGGCAGGAATGAGCAATGGGTAAATTTAGGAATGAGTAAAATTATGCGCAATATGTGCAATTCAACCACTGTAACAGCAACAATATTCATCTGGTGCAAATTGAACCTTTTAATCAAAAATCTTGACACCCCTACATTCAATAATGTATTGTGGTAATCAACATTATATCACAAACACTCTCAAGAGAACGTTTCTTTAAAATACAAAAGATCTGCACAGATTAAAGACACAGATCTTGCTTAATAAATCCTCCCACAGAGAGATCATTTAACGGAGGCACAATCATGCAAACGAGTGTCACTGTTAACCGAGCGCCGCTGCGGAGCATCTTTCTTGCATGTCCCTCGCAAAATTATTTATTCATGTCACTGTTGTTGTTTCAAGGCGACGAGCCATTAAATTGCATCCTTCTCAGAGGAAAACTGAGACAGAAACTGCAGAACTATTATAGATTTCACTTCATTCACTTTACGGAAAAACAACAAGGAAAAACACAAGTAATCGCTAATGATTGAATTATATGCTTCCTGTTTGACATTATTGCACCATCAGCATGAAAGCAGCTTCACTGTCTTGGTGAGCAGATTAACTTCAATGCAGTCTGAGTCTCAGAATATCCTTCCCACACATTTAAAAGAAAAAAAAACTTTCTAAAGGCTTCAGATGGCACAGAGTCTAAAAACAGCCGACTGGCAGCCTGATGAAAAGATAATAATGCGAAATGAGCGATGCATCGGATGAGAAATCACAACTTCAAACATACAAACGCGTTAGACGCCAAAAACATCCACTGCGCTATATGAGAAGACGACACACCATAACTCTAGCCTACACTGTAAAAAAAATATTTTTCATTGTTGTAAATAGTACAAAGATTATTGAAGTACGTTTTACAAGTAAATAATAAAAAGATTCATGTTTAATTTTGTGTCACTTGGCATTTATTTGTAATTAATTATGAAATCTACTAGAAATTTCTAAGTGACAACAAATGTTCTTTCATTGAACAAAGACAGAATACTTATAAGTGAGAGATTTGGAAGGTTCTTCATACATGCAGTTGATTTAAATATGTTGATGACGTGCATAATATGACATTATACTCACATATGTATAGAAATAAAAGTGCATTTTTTATTAGGTTGAACTAGTTTTATTAAAATCTTATGGTACAGAACTACATACATACATACACATACATACACACACACATATATATACACACACACACCGGTACACATATGTGCACATGCACTATACATGCGTATATGTGTGTGTATGTATATAATATGTAACATAAGCGTATATATATATATATATATATATATATATATATATATATATATAGATATATGTGTGATTATTATTATATATATACACACATATAATATTTAATTGATTAATTTATTTGGCTAATTTATTTAACTTTATGAGAAAATTATGCTTTTTGTAAAATTCACCCACATGTACCAAACCACTTCAAAGAACTATTGTCTTCTCTGTGAATGATGCAAAAGAAATTGTGTTCACAGACAGCATGATTAACCCGATTTTGGAACAGAGCCCGTATGAATTGCTCCTGTGCAAACACACAATCATCAGCCCATCACTGCTGCTTTTAGTGTCCTTTAACAGAACAGATGAATGTAGCTCAAGCATGATGAGACACATGACTGGTGAAGTCAGCGTCTGTAGGATATAAAAGCCCCTAGGCAGCATCTTTAACCGCCACTGCAACAAAACAGCCTTTATGACACTGACAGAAGACAATCAGAATCAGAATTCAAACCACACGGACCAGCTTAGTGCCATAAATAGTGCTCAACAATCTCTCCTTAATTGGTGACATACAATATACAACTAAAGTAGCATTTCTCAAATAATTTGGTTGAGCTCATGATGAAATGTGACACATAAGGATAAACATCTGATGATCAAAAGACTGAACCTTCATTGTCTAAGAAAGATCAAAACTAGGGATGCATGATATATCAGCCACCATATCGGTATTGGACGATGTATGAGTTGGCCGATATCTTAAAGCCGATGGATTATTTCCCTCAGCTGAGATAGTTCAGAAGCGCACTGTTCACTGTGACGATGAATTGCTTGAAATATGATTGAAATAACTTAAAAAGATAGGTTTAAAATTTGGATCTAAGTTTCTCAACCAATATATCGGTTGTCGGGTTTCAAATATAAAGTTTCGGGATCGACCAAAACCTTTATATCGGTGCATCCCTAATCAAAACTCAAATAATATATCTGAGAAATAAAAACAAGATTGACGCATCATAGCTTTTCCAAATTCTTTTGAATAATGACAAATTGTTGCTCGATTAAAAGAAAAATGTTGCATTACTTCTGTTTAGGCTTTTCAGATGCTCTTATTGCACTCACCGCAAAAACATCTCATTTATATATTTGATTTTGTTTTAATGCGGTTAAGACTAAGTCCAAAAATAAGCAACATTATGTTAACAGTGCATTTTTTCAACAGATAACAGTCACACTTAAGCTTGCTTTATTATAAACCAAAAGCTTCAATATCATCCGTCAACAAATTTGAGGTTAAATCAGATTTCTAAAGGGAATTTAGGAGCTAAATATAACATTACTTTACACATAAATAACTAACAGATAACAGAACATTGATTTGAAGCACAGGTCTCAATTTGATCTGCACAAGTGATGAGATCCTACGACTCGTGCGCGCGAGCGGAGAGATCCTACGACTCCTGCGCGCGAGCGGAGAGATCCTACGACTCCTGCGCGCGAGCGGAGAGATCCTACGACTCCTGCGCGCGAGCGGAGAGATCCTACGACTCCTGCGCGCGAGCGGAGAGATCCTACGACTCCTGCGCGCGAGCGGAGAGATCCTACGACTCCTGCGCGCGAGCGGAGAGATCCTACGACTCCTGCGCGCGAGCGGAGAGATCCTACGACTCCTGCGCGCGAGCGGAGAGATCCTACGACTCCTGCGCGCGAGCGGAGAGATCCTACGACTCCTGCGCGCGAGCGGAGAGATCCTACGACTCCTGCGCGCGAGCGGAGAGATCCTACGACTCCTGCGCGCGAGCGGAGAGATCCTACGACTCCTGCGCGCGAGCGGAGAGATCCTACGACTCCTGCGCGCGAGCGGAGAGATCCTACGACTCCTGCGCGCGAGCGGAGAGATCCTACGACTCCTGCGCGCGAGCGGAGAGATCCTACGACTCCTGCGCGCGAGCGGAGAGATCCTACGACTCCTGCGCGCGAGCGGAGAGATCCTACGACTCCTGCGCGCGAGCGGAGAGATCCTACGACTCCTGCGCGCGAGCGGAGAGATCCTACGACTCCTGCGCGCGAGCGGAGAGATCCTACGACTCCTGCGCGCGAGCGGAGAGATCCTACGACTCCTGCGCGCGAGCGGAGAGATCCTACGACTCCTGCGCGCGAGCGGAGAGATCCTACGACTCCTGCGCGCGAGCGGAGAGATCCTACGACTCCTGCGCGCGAGCGGAGAGATCCTACGACTCCTGCGCGCGAGCGGAGAGATCCTACGACTCCTGCGCGCGAGCGGAGAGATCCTACGACTCCTGCGCGCGAGCGGAGAGATCCTACGACTCCTGCGCGCGAGCGGAGAGATCCTACGACTCCTGCGCGCGAGCGGAGAGATCCTACGACTCCTGCGCGCGAGCGGAGAGATCCTACGACTCCTGCGCGCGAGCGGAGAGATCCTACGACTCCTGCGCGCGAGCGGAGAGATCCTACGACTCCTGCGCGCGAGCGGAGAGATCCTACGACTCCTGCGCGCGAGCGGAGAGATCCTACGACTCCTGCGCGCGAGCGGAGAGATCCTACGACTCCTGCGCGCGAGCGGAGAGATCCTACGACTCCTGCGCGCGAGCGGAGAGATCCTACGACTCCTGCGCGCGAGCGGAGAGATCCTACGACTCCTGCGCGCGAGCGGAGAGATCCTACGACTCCTGCGCGCGAGCGGAGAGATCCTACGACTCCTGCGCGCGAGCGGAGAGATCCTACGACTCCTGCGCGCGAGCGGAGAGATCCTACGACTCCTGCGCGCGAGCGGAGAGATCCTACGACTCCTGCGCGCGAGCGGAGAGATCCTACGACTCCTGCGCGCGAGCGGAGAGATCCTACGACTCCTGCGCGCGAGCGGAGAGATCCTACGACTCCTGCGCGCGAGCGGAGAGATCCTACGATTCTTGCGCACGACTGCTGAGAGATCTTACGATTCCTGCGCACAATCTGAAATCAAAGCCCTTTACAGACGAAGGTCTCCTCAAGTTTAGAGGATGTCAGACACTGACAATGAATGTAGGAAAACAATGAGAAGAGTGTTTATGAGACCGCACTGATCGATCACACATTGATCACATGTGAACCTTTGAGAGAAGACAATCAGATACTGCAGATTTAAAGTCCAGCAGAAGCCACAATCACTGCATTTTCACGACAGAAGACCGTCTGTCCTACAGCCCTTTAACCTTCATATTCTATTCAAATCCATTCTTTATTCTATTCTGATCAGCCGCTTCAGGAACAATCATGCAACATCTGTTCTTCACATGCACAGCTGTTTCAAACGCATTTGATGCATTTACAGAGAAAACAAACTTTCCTCGGACTGTCCTGCAGAAATAACGCGTTCGTGTTCAATAACAGCGTGGGATGATGGACACTCACCGATGCGACTGAAGCTCTCCGACAAAGTTCTTCTTAATTTCTTCATTTTGCCGATTTTTTCGGCAGGTTGAGCCGCTGGCATTAAATCGCACATGAGTTTGAAATCAAGGAGTCAATGAGACGCGTAGATAACAGTTGTGAGCAAACACTGTCCTTAGAGTAAGTCGAATGCCTACATATCGGGAGACAATGTAATCCGCAATAACGTGACGAGTGGAAACTTCAGGACAACGTCTCTACACGCCGCGTCTTTCCTCTGGAAATGTGTGGATGTCAATTTGGGGATTCTCTCCTTTCGCTTGGCGAGAGTGCGGATAAAACCCTGAATTAGCCCCGCCCTGCAAGTCAGCTATTGGCTGTTGAATGGAAGCCTTATCTTTCATTGGTTGCATTAACTGTCAATCATCTGTAGAGTTCCGCCTTGCCTTATAATGGGAGCCAGGCGTCCTCAGGATATTTGCTTTTGTATAGTTGTAAATGGCTTTTTAAGGACCCAAATATTCCATACATTGATTCCATAATTAAAACTGGAAAAGATAAAAAATTATAAAATAAATTCACTCAATGCGTTTTGTTCTGTTTTAATATTGTAATTTACAATATTGAGACTAATACTAAAGACTGTCATTTACATTTAGTACTACTACTACAGTATGTATATTCATATATATATATTCCAATTAATATAGCACAGTATCACTGTATGATATCATCACTGTACTATAGTAGCAGAGTAATATTTTTTAAAGTGTAGTATTAAATAAAAAATAAAAAAAATAAAGAAATGTTACATTTAAAGAAAATGTCACAAATAATAATAAAATAATTATTCTGAGAATTTCACAATGCAAAAAAATAAAATAAAGCATCAGTATCTTTATTCCAAATAAAACGTTACTAATATAAATGAAATATGACCAGGTTTGTGTGCGTCTGTTATAACGACAGGTTTGGAGAACGTCTCTCTCTGAGCCGAATGGAAATGCAGTGGGAATGTGGGAGGTTGAGATTCTACAGGACAGTCGTATCTAATATAAACATTCCTTAATCAAGCTCCCTGCCAAGGCAATCACACGCCTTGCTTTACCGATTTCTGCTGCTCAACGAGATTCTGATGAACTCATCACAAAGCTGTTAGTAAAACACGGTTCACAACCCCTGTCACGTCCATAATCTGGCGTATCAACGAGTAAAACGCGACTTCATGCGTTGTGTAAAGTGTCTCTATATCACAGGTGGTTTAAAAATGTCAGTATTCTCCTGTATCGTTTTCCTTGGGATAACGTGCACTGATGAATTATTCAGAAACACTATAAGAAAGTAAATAGGGTCAGTGTTGATTTCATGTTCGCTTAAATCTTTCATGCATCTGCTGTGCTCGACTAGTTCTGTTCAGCATCGTTAAAATGCAGCTGATGAGCGAGATCTACACTGGATGAGCTTTGCAGAGTCTGCTCAAACATTTGCATTTCCCTGCTGGATTTTGTTTCTTTGCAGTCCTAATGAATGTAGCGGCCACAAATTTCACTGTTATTCCAATTACAGCACAGGATGAACTGCATAACTAATGTGCTTGTCGATTGTTAACGTTGCACAGTGGAACAGGTGTCATGAAATAAGAGAGAGAAGAATGATTTTCTGCTCAGCGTGCAGTTATTAAACGTAGCGCTAAAGAATCATCATCATTATCATCTGGTGTACGTTTATGTAGCAGCTCATGGTTTAGTATGGAGAGCAGGAGCCGTTGTGACCGATGGAACGACTGGGACATTAAACTACTCGCTCCAGGCGGTGAGAGGGAACATCGCCGGATGTGATGCGAATTCCACTTAACTCTTCTGTCCAGCTAAATAATCGTCAGTCCACAGAGTTTCCATGATTTAGAGATTTAAAGCAAACAAGCACATATTTCTTTAAAAGTAGAAGCTGTTTTTATTAGAACATGTTTTAATAAGAACACACAGTATAAATACAAACGTCTAAGTCATTCACAGAGTGATTTAAAAAGACGCAACTGAATCAAGAAGTGGAATAATTCAGTAAAAAATGAAAAACGTCATCATTTACTCCGCCTCGTACGCTGTCGGGTTTGTGTCTGGAATGTATGAACTTAGCTCACAAAGAAAGATTCATATAATGCATTTTTTACCGCATATTAGTATAATACTCTTACGATTTCTGCTGTACAATATGGTAGTAGTAGTGTAATAGTATGCGGTTAAAAATTCAGCAAGTGTCAAATCAGAGCAGAGAGAGAGATTAAGTCTTCTGAACTCATTTGATGCTTTGAGCAAAATAACAACATTAATAGAATTATAATAGAATTTTCAGTGACTGAAACTCATAGCAAGTATCATATGATTCCAGAAGATTTGCACTGGATTTGGAAACGCATACTAGTATAATACTCGTACTACGTTTACCTCATCTTTCTATGGCAGAAATATTAAATAGTATGCGGTTCCGAAATCATCAGCAATATAAAAATAGCATTCACATCAATAAGCTTTATGGCATATTTACTATAAATTATAGTCGGTATGAACTGCTGTTTTGCAGAAAAGTTCAATTTTTGTAAATTGTGGATCAATGAGACCGGTTTGAATGACACGAGGTGAAGTAAATCATGACCGAATTTCCATTTTTAGAGAACTAGAACTTACACTTTCTAAAGAAAAACAAAGAAACAAAATAATTTCACTTCATTTTGGCCGTTTTCATCAGTTGCTTCTAAAGCAATTATAATGTGATTCTGTCATGTTTAGAACAAAAAGAAAAGAAACAGCTGCTGAATTCAGAACCGCATATTAGTATAATACTCTTACGTTTTCTGCTGTACAATATGGTAGTAGTAATGTAATAGTATGCGGTTAAAAATTCAGCAAGTGTCAAATCAGAGCAGAGAGAGAGAGATAACAAATGAAAGTGCTGACAAGGTTAATCGCAGTTTCGGCTGCTATCTAGCGTCATCTAACCTAAAGTGATCTGACGTGTCTCAAAAGAGCAAAGCAAAGCATCTGGTGAAGTGATTCCTGGACGTCCAATCCGTCGGTTTTACTCGTTCTCGAACTTGCTGTACGGGTGGTCGGAGTCTGGGATGAGACCTAGAAAGAAGGATGAGAGACATTTTTATTTACAATCATACATTTAACAGATGCTTTTACCCAAATTATGGGACTCAAAATAGAGGACCATAAACAATTCGACAATTAAACCGGTTCTTATTCATAACCATGGGTCATATTTTCTGTTGGTTGTGTTTTTTATTTTGAGTGAACTTCTTTCACCTCTGTTGCTCCAGGGAACTGAAGCTGTAATAAGTTTTATGGTGATTTTGTGTAGAAATAAACTTCACAGATCTATTCCACTCACACACTTTGCTCGGAGTTAGTTTTGCAAAAGGGCAGATGGGAGAGGAAAAGCCGCTCAACTTTCACCTCCCCGATGGTTAGGAGGTGCAGCAGGTTTTCGGAGGACGTGATGCGTTTTAAGCAGACGACCGCAGCTCATCCGTAACCTTGGGTCGACTCGGACATGTGCACCGCTGAGAGCAGCGGATCTGACGCGTGACACACAGGGTCCTTAACGGCCATGAAACTCTATTCAATATTTTTTATTGAATAAAACAAGAAAACGCTTTGCATGCATTTAATTTAAATTCCATAATAGTCACTTTTATCTTAAAACTTGTTTTAAGAGAAGACACTACTTGTGTAACTAACAAATATCACCATCCTTTTCTTTATTGTAAATGAATCACAGTACATTAAGACAATTGGTTGTTAATGAAAATGCCATGCTTATTTATGCAAATGATTCATAGTGTGATAAATTATTTGCATTCATTGATAACTGATCTAACATATTAGAGAGATTTTGGATCTCTTTTTATCACTCAATAAATTAGAAAACACTGTCATTTTTACTGTAAAGTTGTGTGTGTATAAAGGGGCTAAAGTGCAGGAGAAAAAAGAAAACTCATTGCCTTTAAAGACACAGATTGATATTGAAACTTACAGATGCAAATAGATAAAGTGCAATAAAATAGACAAAAAACCTCAAAGCATGAAACAAAGAAAACAACATTAAAAGCTAATTAGCCAAAGTCAATTTCTACTCTAATTGGGCATTCTGAGAGTTAGTTTTGAACCCTGTTGATGCGCAATTGTATTAAGAGTGGGACACATGGGTAGAATCTCACACCGAACGTCCTTTCGAGGGCAGTGTGAGTGTGTGTGTCCGTGTGTGAGAGCAGCGGGGTCGGAGATACCCGTTCCCTGACGTACAGACTGCTGAGAGCAGGAGAAACACAAAGGAGGCCTCCATCCATCATGCTGTCATGTCGTCCATACACACACACACACGATTCACCACAGGACACAAGCACACAGCAGAGCCAATGAGGACACACACGGCCCAGAAATCATCAGTCATAATAGAGCAGCATCACCACACACTCAGACAATGACATCAATGACTTTTATATTGTATGGAATAAGCAAAACTTAGAAAAATGATTTTTAGTTTGCAACAGGGTATGGAAACCGTTTCAGTTTCTGAGGTCACCGTAACAAATACCCTAAAGATATTTTTTATTTCCGCACCATTAAAAAATTTGATATGCTAAATGGATCTCACAAAAACAGAAAATGCATGTATAAAATTGCTCTAGGCATTAACATTTTTTGACATGAAATGCAACCCTGGACTACATGTTGACAATCCAGAAGATTATTCACTTAAAATCCTGCTGTAGTCAATCATTTTATCCCTTAAAACCTATGCTTGATCACAAATGACAAAAAAAAAATCCCATGCCATCTTCATGCCTTAAAATAGCTGAATGTAACTCTACAGCCTCGTCTCATTTAGTATACACAGATTCATGAATATGTAAATTAGCCCCGCCTCCACTCACTCCCACCAGCTCAGAGATCCACTCATTCAACTTTACTCAAGTTACCGTAGTAAACTCTGCACAATTATATCTCTTTACAACATCAGACACATGACCTAATTAATATGATTAGCCTTTTGCTCGACTACGTTATCAAACAACTAATAACGTGTTGCTAAAGTCACATAAACCATGTTCCCATCAGATCTGCCTTCTGAAAATCAGCATCCTTACAAACGCTTATCACAGAATGTCAGTAGAGAAAGGCACTGAAAAAGATGATTAAATATTACATTAAAAATATATTGCGCATTAATGTTAAATTAAACGTTATCGTACACTTATGACTGAATAAAATCATAAGACATAAATCTTCTACAAACTGCTTCATAAAATCCATGACTGAACCTTTTGAAAGCACAACACTGGACGAGAGGGTCACATCTAATTCAGCACAATGCAGACCGCACTCGAACGTGTGCAGAGCCAGCGATTGGACAGTCTTGTCCTCACATGATGTGGTAAAGCCCTCTGAGTGTGCTCACATCCTTTGATCTTCTCTTTACTTTGAACACCATCTTCACCGGCTCACCGAGAATGTCAAACAGATGCGCTGCAGTCACACCGATGCATCTGCAGGCTGTGTGTTGCCATTTGGACTCCATTATGCTATTTTATACGTTCCTAATTTTGTGTTGGAGGTCTTCTAGAATAGCTTTACATTCATCCAAGGTAAAAAACAAACACCTCTTTTCTCATAGTGTTCTGAAACGGTTAGATAAAGGATCCAGAGTCTCTAAACCCCTCCTTTCCAAGAGTCTACTCTGCTCTGATTGGCCAGTTGGAAATGAAACACCCTTTACATACAGTGGAACCCGGTTATGTCGACGGCCTCGGGGGTTGCAAAAAAGCATTGAGATAACCGATGATCGAGATAACAGAGGATCGAGGTAACCAACAGCCAATATGACGATTTATTAGATGAAGCGATCGGCATGCTATAAAAATGTACATACACTGTATATGTTTGCTAACAACAAAAGGCATATGTGCACCAACTAACAGCAGAGATTTACCAGTATACAATAAAAACACCTTCCATTCTCCATACAAACCTTCAATTATATTCTCCAACATTGCAAACACAATTTCGCTCACAGTGTAAACAGTCACAACAAACACGTAATTTCGCTCGGACACAGTTCTGATAGTATTGCACACGCGGTTACTACGGTTTCTTTACAAAATCTAAAATGCTTTGTTGCTTCTTGCTTTTAACGGTCTGCTTGAAAACAAATGTTTCTATCTGTAACGACGTCTTTGATGTCGGTGTGAATGTAATCTGGGAATTCTGGACAGTGATGGTGAACTCCTGCCGTAGCATCGGCAAGGCTTGATTTTTCCGCCAGTTCCGCGAGTTCTTCTGCGGCTGCGCGGCGCTGTGAGAGAAGCGTCACTGGAGTGAGTGACCATATGGACCGTGATCCACGTGCAACGCAAACTCAGCGCATGCGCAGTGAACTCGGTACGATCATTAGTCACGAGATAACCATGTGAAGTGGCGACTTTGTCCCTCTTTTGTGTTTGAGATATCAGGGTTCGGTGACATTAAAGAATCGACATAACCGATAAGAAAATACTAAGATAAATAGGGAGTTTGGCGGTTCCACTTCAAAAACATTGACTTAATAGGATTGGCGAGTTAACCATGACTTGAGATAAGTGAACACTGTATTTGGATTTCAGCTCTGGATCTTCCTCAGCACTTCGAACAGTATTGAACGATGGTGTCGGTTTTACCGCAACAATCCCATCCTTTGAAAGTGCAAGCAAAGTGAATTTGATTTTATAGCGTTTTCTTCACACGTAAACAATGCAAACCAAACTCTTCCAGTCTCAGCTACAACTAGTGTTTGAGGGCGGGTCAAAGTAGACGCCAGTGAACATTATATCCTGGCTTTATGCAAAGTTGTTATCAAAGTCTCAGGAAGTAAAACTGGAATTACTGAATACTCAGTATCAGTTCAGAATTGGTTCCTTCTTTTGGGAGACAATAACTCCATTTACCAAACTTGGAAACTAGCAGACCTTTTACATTCACAAACAGCTTTATTATACTCTACATGAAAAGTAATATCCGAGAAAGCATAACTGTGGCATAGTTTGTTTCCATGTAGTTTTACATTATGTCTTCTGAAAGAAATGCTGTCTGCCGTTTCCTCGTATTCAGGTCATTTTCATTGTTCTTCCGCGGCATGAACCCACACGTCCAGCTTCCTTCAGCTTCTCTCAAGGTCGTGTGTATTTCCACAGGTTCGTCCTCCTGCCCTCCGTCTCGCTCTGAAGACCGTGTTCTCGGTTTCTCTCGCTCTCACGCACCGCAGGAGCTGTGATCTGAGGCGCTAAATACATTTACATTTCCCCTCATTCCTCTGCAGCACTGGGACGGGACCCGGGGCTTTGCCACCCCATAAATTACGGCTCTTCTCGGCTTTCCACCAGAGCTAATTGGCACAGACTTAATTAAGCATGAGTCAACCAGCCAGCCAGGTTTTTTCAGGAAGCAAAAAGGTGGAAAACAAAAGAAGAAATTCTGAAGAAACGCATCTCCCTCCTCAAACCCTCACAGTATTTTGGCATCTGCGATTTTAGTATTTAATTAGCATATTTTCCCCATTGAGACAAATGTTCTGCCTTATATATTTTTTTAAATGGTACGGTTACATGTGCAAATCAGGCATTATAAGCCCCACTTTTCCAGAAATGGAAACTGAAATCTGAAAGCCAGGTTCAAAACACTTGGTCGATATGTTAGAGTTAAAGGTTCTCTATCTCTTTTTATCGGAAAATACTGTAAAAAATAAATTAAAATAAATAAATGTAGGTATAAAATGTTCCATAAATCAGGAGAATGATATGAACAAACCCTGCTGTAAAACCCTTCAGAATATAGATATGAATAAAACTCAAGTTTGGTGTATGTAAAGCTGCTGAAGTGGAGATTTCTAACTCATTGGCCATTGAAATCTACATATGCAAAGTGCAAAAATAAAAAAGACTTAAACCTTTATTTTGGATGTTTCTTAGTCTGAAAGAAGACTAAAGATCCTAAAATTAACCAGTGCATGAAAGAAAAAAAAGCTTTTGCGTGTAACGTCTTGCCTTAAGATCAGACAATTCTGAGCCATTTAAATTATTAAAAAATAAGTAAATTAATTCTGATTAAATATGCATGTGGCATTTTTTGTTGCAAAGATAATTGATCTTGCATAACGAAATGGAAGCACATGTTGGCGTCTATGTCCATCTGCTAAAAGCTAATCAGGTCTTGATTCATAATGAATAAAATAATTGTGTTTTTGACAGAGTAATTAGTGCCACTATCCAGAACTGCAATCAGTAACTTTTGGCATTAGTATTACTATCACTACAGCCTCTCCTCTGCATTACATTCAGCCAGAGAAGCATTGATCAGCAGTCAATCGTTTGAAAAACGGCATATGCTGAATCAAGCATTACTGAGACCTACACAATAAAGCAGATCAATAAAGACAACCAGAGCTGACATGATGACCAGAGTATATGATGTGCTGTAATCAGAACATTACAACTGGAGACGCGTTAACTACGTTAACCTAATAACGAAACTACGATCTTGCAGAATTGAATTCTTTCTAGTCGTGTCTTTCTAGTGCAGATCAATCTGAATCTAACCCACAATTACTGGTGCAATTATCTCCAGCAAATTCTGCCACATCAACGACCCGAATGCAAACAAACTTGCAAAGTGTGCAACGCCTGTGTGACTATATGACCGGACAGACGTTTGGACAAACGGACTGAATTTGTTTCTCGAGGTCTTAAAAGCCTTCCGCACCTCCAGCTTCTGCTTGATAAATATGAATTGGGCACATAGGTGTGTGTATATTTATTTTAGCTTTTATTTATTCGGGTCAGTAAGATTAAAACAAATACTTAATTCTTCAAGGAAGCATTAAAATGGTGAAATGCGAAAGTAAAGACATGTTTTCAGTTTCAAATAAATGCTGTTCTTTTGAACTATCAATTGAGAGAATCCCAAAAGAAACAATGTATCAAGAATTCTGCAAAAATATGCAGCAGCGCGACAGTTTACAACATGTATAATAAGAAATATTTGCTAAGCAGCAAATAATCCTATTAAAATTATTTAGAGACTTTTCAAAAAAATCTTACAGACCCCAAACTTTGACAGCAGTGTATGAATTTCTTTGTGCCACTACATTTTATTGCACCAGTTTGTATGTTTTAAAGAAGACTGTGAAAGTTTTCATGACTCAGAAAAGAGTCCTAACGAGAAGACTGGGAATAATAATGATAGAAGTACAGGACTGATGTGACTCACCATACTTCTTGCGGATTTCATCATGCTTCGTCTTCCTCTCCGCCCTCCTGCAATCGACAGTAACCGCAGATTAGTGACTGCTTTCTAGGTTATGCAGATTTTTCCAACTTCTACTGAGACAAACATCAAATTTCTGGGAACCAAGAAAATTAATTGTCATTTGCATCATTTGGCTCATTTTGGGCTGTATTTTCTTGCAAAATCGTCTATGACTAGTTAATGTCAGCATGAGACTATTTCTTCCCTATAGTGACATATATACAAGAGAAACAGCTTCTCAAACAAGGACATTGATTTTGTCCATGGGGAATTGATTGGATGTTTATGACCCTCACACCAGTAAACATCTTCATGTCGCTGTAAAACAACAGGAAATTATTATGAGGTACACAAATTTACAACAACACCACAAAACTAGCCATGAATAAATCACCTATAATAAATAAATACTAAAAACTGCAATATACCATAAATAAATTTACATTAAAGCATTTGGCAGACGCTTTTATCCAAAGCGACTTGCATTGCGTTCAAGAAACAGATTGAGATTCTAATCAGCTCTTGCTTTCCCTTGGAATCGAACCCATGAGCTTGACGTTGCAAGCGCTACAATTGCAACGTCAAACTCTACTGATTGAGCCACAGGAAATAAGTTGCTATTTTTAATTCTAAGACTTTTAATTAGACTGTCAATGTGGACAGGTTATGAAACCATGCACACATTAACACAAGGTAAAGCAAGAAAATTCAGGAGACGGTCCAACACTGAAATGATCATATTTCTTATCCAGACTATGCAACGTTCATAGCTGTGCATGCATTGCATTTATTTTTGATGCCGTCCAATAGTTTGCACAAGAAAACAAATCAAACTCATAACCTGGATTCAATTTCAGCAGCAAAAATCACAGAGCTGAAAACATGGCAAGTCCTAAAAGAGCAGCATATGGGCTGCAGTAGAAGTTCATGTCTTTGTTTAAGCCCATCCATTCCTTCACTGGCTCACAGTGGGGCGTCGTAAATACAAGCAGCAGTGTTTTATGGGTGTGCAACAACCTGAACGACACCACTCGCTCGCTCTACATCATTCATTCTTTCTACACTCCATAAAGAAGATGGGCCGAGCCGGAGCCTGCTCTCCATACGAACCCACGATCGCTTCATATCTGCACAAGAGCACGGTGTAAATCAGCCGGAGCTTTACGAGCAGCTGATCGGAGAACAATCACCGGAGCTGTTAGCCATCTGTTGCTGCTTCCACGATCCTGCACAAAGCTTCACCGGTTGTGTGTATCGACTGAGGGATCCCAGATCTCAGATCAGATTTCCACATTAAACTGGAGCGCTAAATGCTCAGACCAACAGCGAATAAAACCTAAAGGGATCTTTATCAAAAGGCACAGTGAATAATACCATGATTTTTTAAACGTTTTTGAAAAAAAGTTTCACCAATGTTGCATTTATTTGATCAAAAAGAGAGAAAAAATTTGTTAAATATTACTGCAATGTAAAATAAGTACTTTAAATATTATATAATATGCATGCATCATTTATTCCTGAATTTTCAGCATCATTATTCCAGTCTTCAGTGTCACATGATCCTTCAGAAATCATTCTAATATGATGATTTGCTACTCGAGAAACATTTCAGATTTCACTTAATTTCAATTAAAACCATGTTTATTAGGATTCTTAAAAAAACTGCATTTTAACTGAAGTTATTCATATTTTTACTATCACTTTTGATTAATTGTATACATTCTTGCTGAATTAAAGTATGCATTTCTTATTGTCTTACTCTCAACCTTTTACATTTCTCCTCAATTTAAAGATGATAAAAGATGATCAATGTTTCAATAATTCTCTAAAAAAAAATTAAGAAATGACTCCAAATTCATACATTCAAAGGACATTCATACATTCCCAGAATGCACCATGCTACTGTTTGCAATAACCATTCCACACTGTTGTGACAGACAAAACATACTGAACAAAAGCACATTTGTACGTCAGATGCATCACACACACAATCTGTCAAGACCCTGCAGAGATATCTGATCTTAGTTAATCTGAGCTCTGGAGTTCAAAAGGAGATTTCTGCTCCCCCTCGAGTGTCTGACACAGAAGTGACCTTGTTAGTGCAGCACAGCTGCTGAAAGACCCCACAGACATATTTACACGCAACACACGTAATGAACCGATCGAGCCACACACACACACACAGATTACGTGACAGGATCCCCTTCAGATCAACAGGTGCCTGCCTGATCCCAGGCGTGAGATTTACTTACCGCTCATCTGCTCGCTGTCTGATCTCTTCCCTTCTCCGGGCAAACTGCTCATCCTCACGCTCAAAACTGAAAATAAACCAACGCAAATCACTATTTTTCACCACACTGATTTAATAAGAGAGATTAACATTACATATTCCACCTAAAAAACAAACAATAATCATTAAATAATGTCCCAAAGCAAACTAATCATAATGTTTCTTATAAATAGGCTTTTTTTGCTAAATAAATTCTCTTTATTTTGAGTAATCTGAGCATAACCTGGTTGTTGCTCATTAATAAAGCTTATTGATTCATTAAGTAACAAGAGATTTTACAGCTCGCATGCACCTGCGGTCGTTGCCCACAGTTTTACAGTCGAGAGATCAGCTTGAACAGACGTTTACATTTATGAAATGGATTGTTACGATTCTCAGTTGTGATTGGAGGAGCATTTACAGATTACTTACAAAATGGTTTAGATCCTCATCATTTGAGCGAGCGCTTTTTATATTCAAACAAAGAATGTGACAGTAGTTGTGCAAATGTACAGATACAAAATAACCAGTGCAAACACACATGCATACTAACAGACAACATGTCAAATTCATTCCGGTAACTCCTGTATACTTGTATAAAATATACGTGTATGTGTGCGTGTGAGTGTGTGAGAGAGAGTGAGTGAGAGTGAGAGAGAGTGAGTGAGAGAGTGAGAGAGAGAGTGAGAGAGAGAGAGAGAGAGAGTGAGAGAGTGAGAGAGTGAGAGAGTGAGAGAGTGAGAGAGTGAGTGAGTGAGAGAGTGAGAGAGTGAGTGAGTGAGAGAGTGAGTGAGAGTGTGTGTGTGTGAGTGTGAGTGTGAGTGTGAGTGTGAGTGTGTGTGTGTGTGTGAGTGCGCATGAGAAAGAGAATAGTGTGTAAGAATAGAAGCATTTAAGCCAAAGAATATCTAAAGTAGTATAACAGATAAAAGAATAGTAAAAGCAACTCATTTCTTTTAGGTCGAGGGGGGGGGGGGGGGGTGCACCTCGACACAAGCACAACACGGCCCTAAATGTCAGCAGAGAAGGCGTCTACTAGAACAATCCTGTGTGATCTTGTATATTACATTTATAGTACAGATTCACCTGTAAATGCTGTTTATATTAAGAGACACCTGTAATCATATTTATAGCACACTCACCTGTTATAGTAATAACCATCTGTATATTTATATTCATTGTACATATTACCTGTAAATCCTGTTATAGTAATAACCATCTCCATATATATTCTGTACCTGCACTTATGCAACCATTGTATATATCCTGCACTTGCTGTTATTGCACTTCTGGTTAGACCTAAACTGCATTTCGTTGCCTTGTACCTGTACTTGTGTAATGACAATAAAGTTGAATCTAATCGGCACAGATCCTCAGAAAAGACCACAAGAACCAGACCGGTCCTAAGACCAGCTTCAGCTCCAAACCTCCGCGATGACTCCCATCATCAAGCAGAAGGAACTGGAAGAAACGCACTGCTCAAAAAAAATAAAGGGAACGCTAAAACAACACATCCTAGATCTGAATGAATGAAATAATTCATAATTTGAGCAGACACATGCACATTTGTGGCCGGCTGGAGGTCATTTTGCAGGGCTCTGGCAGTGCTCCGTCTCATGCTACCATTAGAGTGAAAGCACTGCCAGCATTCAAAAGTGACCAAAATATCAGCCAGGAAGCATAGGAACTGAGAACTGGTCTGTGGTCATCACCTGCAGAACCACTCCTTTATTGGGGGTGAATTGCCTATAATTTCCACCTGTTGTTTATTCCATTTGTATAACAGCATGTGGATTTTATTGTCAATCAGTGTTGCTTCCTAAGTGGACAGTTTGATTTCACAGAAGTGTGATTGATTTGTGCTTGATTGTGTTGTTTAAGTGTTCCCTTTATTTTTTTAGCAGTGTATTCTGAATGCTACCGATCCACAACCTGATTCTGACTTCTTGACGCAGCCTGAATCATAACCACACCGTGTTTGTTCGTTGGCTAGAAGAAAACTGCATTTCATATGACATCAAAATGGCAGCTGTATTTATCTGAGAGAATATATTATATTATATTATATATATACACCTATTTTTTTAAAGGTGAATTTGTGTTGTGATCAAGTATTTTTCCGTCATCAGCAACAAAACCGCATTCATTGGCTTCATTTCGGCAAGTAGCAAGTAAAGGTTTGAATGACATGTAAAGACTTTCCTGGTGCTTAGATCATATTAAACACATTCAAGAGAGTTTGCTAAATAAAAACGTTGTCTAGTTGCACTTAAAGCAGAACAGTTTCGGCTATATGAACATCTCACCTGGAAAAATCATTTCTGAGACCAGATTGTGAACAACTACCGTATTTTCCTGCATATAACCCGCGCCCTCATATAACCCGCGGGCTTTGGGGCGGTGGAGCAAAAATCATTGGCATAACCCGCACCCATAGATTGATGAACTTTTCTGTGCAAGTTCACATTTCGAATTTCGAATGTTGCTCGCATGACGTCAATTATCATAACTGTTCAGCTCGGTACACAGTGCTTGTGCACAAAATTCAAACAATAAGAAAACAAACACAAGTCAGAATCAGAAGAAACAGCAGTGTCTCCAGCAGCAGCACGTCCCTTAAGAAGCGATTCTACAGGTGTTGATCATCGGATGAGATGAGAAGTGCCCGCCCTCATGCAGCACAGCCAATCACGTCTTCTTGCATGATTGACAGGTCAGACAGCCTATCAGCGCCAGCTGTCAGAGTGACAGTGCAAGCGCCAGAGACAACAACCCTCGCAAGAAAGAAAATACTGCAAACAAACCCTTACGTCCTTAGGGACGTAACAAACATGTAAAAATGTGTGATATAGCCCGCACCCTTATATAACCCGCACCCCCTGTGGGGTTTGTAAAATCTGGTATAACCCGCGGGTTATATGCGGGGAAATACGGTAGTCCTAGAAAATGGCATTTGCATCAAATCTGCTGATAATCAGCAGTTTCAGGACAATAACCTTTACATCATCACTGAAACTGAAACAAAGAAACTCCAGCCACATGAATTCCCCGTCGATGATAAACCACAATAATCATTTACTAGGAAAGATCTGTGACAAAAGAAGTCTGTGTTTAAAGAGACCAGTCAGTCTAGCACAAAGCAGAACATCCCATAATCATGCCAAGCTCACATGAGCGGATGGAGCGTGTCTGTGTTTTTGGTCACATGAGACGTGTGACTGACATGAAGCCGGTGAGCAGATGGACGGCTTGTCTAATGAAATCATCTCTGATTGACTGACTGACACGCAGACATGCCAAATACAAATACTGGCTTCCTTAATAATTGTTTTCTCACTGGGGAAAACATCAATTCTCACATTATTCTTCATAAATAAATAGATCTACTAACCCTATAAAGCTAGTTAAGCTACACAAGTTAAAGTCTCTGAATGATCAACATGATCAAAACTGCAGAAAAAACGGTTTCACTATCTAATCATATGACTGATACTTTGTACTCGTTTTTTAGCAAGTAAAAGTCCTTTTAGTACAATTGTCTTTTTTCTTTACTGATTTTTATAAAGAAAACGTAAGAAATACATTTATATTGTTAGTAATATTTCACAATAAACAACTTAGGTTTCCTTGATTACATAATTTTCAAGTGAGAGCATCAAATAAGATCCATAAGGAACACTTCTTTGATCATCTTGCAATTTATTATACGTTTAGTATAAAATACAGAGCATTGTTTTCATTGATTACATTACAAGCTATCAGAATTGAATCTTTTTGGCCATATGAATATCAGCGTTTACACCAAACTGCCTTTTTTGCTCAATTTGGGCCTGACTTTTGTCTAAAGGTTGAATAAGCTGTTAAAAATGAGATCTGGCAGGCTTTACAGAGTTAATATTTTATCACACAACGCATCACAGCTCTGAGGTGGAAGTGAAACCTGATGGTGTGAATGTGACTATTTAAAGAAAAGAGGCAGTGATGCTGAAATGAACGCCTGCATAAAGCGTCTTGTGTTCATTTGTGAATCTGGTAAGGATGGGTGGGTCGTGTGTGTGTGTGTGTGTGTGTGTGTGTGTGTGTGTGTGTGTATCACCTTGTCGAGCGTCTGCGTTTACAGCAGCAGCAGCAGCAGCACACAGTGATGGCCAGCAGCAGAACGCCCAACACCACAGCCATCGCGATGATCAGAGCCTCAAAGTTCACTGGCACGACACAAAACACAACGGTGAAGCTCATCCACACTTGCTCAAACAGATCTATCGGTCACTGCTGACACCTGCTGGACATTTACTGCATGACTGAAGAGTTGTGCAATTGATTTTACTGTCATCATGTGAGCATGAGCAATGTGATTCATCATACAGGACTTAAAACAAGAGTTCATACAAACATGATGTAATTTACACAACATTTGTTCTTCCCTCTTTGGGTCTGATATGATTTCACTTTCAATTCAACATTATCCGAGATGTTTTCGGTAATGCACGGTTTTTAGATCCACATGGTTATGAGTCTGAATGTCTTCGCAGTGATTTTGTAAACATGAAACTGACTTTAAAATCTGGTCAGACAGTCAGAGAAACGTTTGAGACTTTCATTGTAGAAGTGAGAAACTAAAGTGAGGAAGAATATAAAGCCAGCCGTTCCTCGTCGCTAAAAAAAGCGATACAAATCTTGATGTTGAGTTATTTTGTGATCATGACAGTCTGAATGTACATTAAATCACACTTATTACATGACTATTTACCAAATAATTAAATTATTTTAGGTAAATATTGATTTGAGTTTAAATTATTTATTATTGATATTCAGAGGCTGCGAAGATACAAAACTACGGAACCCCTGAAGGGACATGGTAAAAAAAAAATAAAAAATTTATATATAACATTATTAGTCAAGTATTAGCCTGAAAAACCTTGCATTTGCTCGTAAAACCTTGAAATTTACCCCAAAAACTTTATTTGATATTGTGTGTCCCTTAAGGGGCTCCGTACAATACAATATTTCTGTTGAATTAAATAAAGCTGAAATAAAATAAAATATAAATATTAGATGGAAAACTTAAACTCAAAATTAGAAATGTTGCCTTGGCAAATGAAATATATGCAAGTTACTAAGTATTACAATTATTAACTGAAATAAGAATATTTATTTTAATAAAGAAATAATTTTAATGTATAAATATATAAAAAACAAAAACTAATGATACAATTAAATAAAATGAATAATACATTTATTTGATTTGAAAAAAAAAATAAAAAATGAATTTGATACAAACAATCAAATAAAAATGAAAAAATAAAATAAAATGAAAAATGTTCCCTTAAGTTGGCAACCACCTGAAATAAATTAGTTAATATTTTAATTTTTTTATATTTAGCATTTAACTTTAACAGTCCATGAATATTGCTAACATACATAATGACAGTAGTGCTTATTAAAAACGCTTATTTATGCCGTGTTTCCCTGGACAAAGGTCATCATTCAGGAATATTTAACCACTGAATACCACGACTGACCAATCAGAATCATGCATTCTAGAAATCCGCATAACAAGTGAACAAGTGACTATAAATAGCGCCGTAACGCTTTAAAACAACTGCTGCCCTGTGATTTCAAGGAAGTCCAACCGAGGGACTTTCAGCCCTGAATGCAAATCTCTCTTCACCAGTGATCAGCTCGACAGCTGGCTGTATCATGGAAATCGTCATGTATATCGAGCATCTTTAAGATGTTAGCATGTGTTGTGTGACAGAATGCGAATATGAATCAAACTCACCCCAGCAAACGCCCCAGCGCGCCTGAGAGAGTTTGCACACCGACGCCGGCGGGATCACGTACGACACGGGATAATTTGTGCAGCTGCTGTTGGTCTGGCACCACAAACACTGTCGGAAAAAACATTCACTATTATTATTATTATTATTATTATTATTATTATTATTATTAAAGGCAGCTTTCCTGCATCTCAATCAGTAGAGTGTTGCGCTTGCAACGCCAAGGTCATGGGTTTGATTCCCAGGGAAAGCAAGAACTGATAAGAATGTCAATGTGTTTCATGAATGCAATGCAAGTCGCTTTGGATAAATGCAGAAATGCATCATTCTTCAGGAGTGACAGTGTTTTAGTGGAAATACAGCAGCACAAACATTAAACATTATCATCAGTGCTTTTGTTGAACCATGTGATGTTTTGTGCTGTTAGTTGGTTTGTCCCGTCTGATCAAACGGCACAAATCAGTCTGACATCAACATTTCAAAAGATGAAACCAAAGTATAATCATCATAAAAGCACAGACACAAATTGTTACTATAGTGATTGTTTTAATTAACATTTTTATTAACAAGCACAATTAAGGTTAATGCATGTTTACAGTAGCTGTAAAAAATAATAAGTCCTCCCAAATTTTAAATATTTGACGAACTATGCTTTTTTTTTAGAGTGTCTTTTTTATATTAATAATACAAATCAGTTTGATAATATCAACGTCAAAGGAAATATGAAAATGGACTTCAGTCAATCACTCGTTAAGTAACTTTAGCTCATTTTCCTGTCTTTGTGTAAATAATCCAGTTATAATTAATAAAATCAGTGTCAGATTAGTCCGATATATATATTTCCCTAAATTTACATTTTTGAAAAGCTCAGACGGCAGCTCAGAAAAGGTGATAAAAAGTGAAGGAGTCGTATATGATCTTACCGAGACATTGGCGAGGCAGGTTTCACAGGACGTCAGAGTGTTGCATGCTGGGACGAGGATAAAAACAGATTCGTATCAGAACAAAACACTGAACTGACATTCTGAAATTAAAGAACTGGATTAACTGGAGACCCAGATGCAACTTTACGGCAAAATTATGCATAATTTTATTTTAAAGATACAACTGATATGAAAACCTATGGAAGTGCAAATTAATAATTATGACACGAATTTGAAATTATAACCATGTCATAGTTATGACTTTTTAAATCATACATTTGTGTCACAATTATGACTTTTTATACCACAACTTCTCCTTTTTATGTCATAATTATGACTTTATACGTTATAAGTAAACCGTGTGGCAGAAATGGGCTTCAATAAATATCACATACTGGATTATAAATCACAAAATGGCATAAAAAAGTAACAGCTGACAAATAAAAATCCTTCAAAAAAACTTATTTTCCCCATTGACACTCAAATAATATGCAACTTGTACTTATGCGTTATTCATAAAAGTCTTGTTTGTGTTTCATAAAGACGATTAACACCACTGACATAAATGTTTAGTTTTCTATTAAATATATTACATGAACTATGACTACATAGTAATATGTATTATTTATACCCCAATCTCGCCTTTTTATTACATAGTTGTGACTTTTTATAGCACAATTTCACAAATTCGTGTCATAATTGTGACTTTTTACAAAAAAAATATATTAAGTATACTATATGAACTATAACTGTATTGTAACATGTAAATATTAATTAAGTGGACATGCTAAAATAACACTTAAATATATTTATTTGATATTACATGCATTTTCAAGCTTGACTATAGAGATATGAAAAAGGAAGACACAGGGAAGTAAAACATACGTTTGTGAACAGGTGGAGGAGTTGCTGTTGTTGTTGTTGCTGCTGTTGTTGTATTTATTGCTACTGTAGCACTAAACACGACACACATCAGCAGGAGGATCGACCCAAACACTCGGGATTCATCCATACTGGGAAGGATTTGACCGTCGACTCGTATTTCAGCTCTGAAATCTTCCTTTCGGCAAAGCGGAAAGCTCAAAAACCAAACCGCAACATCAAATGACGGACGCTGACAAAACACGGAAGCGCGAAGACCCACGTGACGCGCCGCTGGTGCTTTCAAAATAAAAGTCCCGGAAAATCCCCCAAAACCACGTGTTTTCAATTAAATTTCCAAGCGGTTCTTTCTCAGCGCAAGATTGGAACAGCTATACATTTCCATCTTAAACTCTCAAAATAGTAATCAAACATGAAAATCTAAAGTAGTCAAAGTATTGAGGCCTAAAAACTTTTACCAAAATTTTGGTAAATTTTTCTAGGCCTCAATACTTTATACATATATGTAAGATTTGTATCAGATGTAGTATCAGAACTGAAAATACATGAATGGGTTTTTGTGTTAGATGTGAACATATGCATATGAACCATTAGGTGAACATGGGCGCAGATATTTGTGCGAGAATTACTTCCCCCTTTAGGGTGGGGTGTAACTACCCAGCAGAAAAGTGGCTCTATATTTGGTTCGGCCAACTATTGTTACACCAGCTAAACAAAGAAGAGTACGTCCATAGGCAGGGCGTGGTGGGTGCGGTTCAAGCACGCACATACCTGAAACCTGCAGGGCCCCAATGTATTCGTGGTAAAACTTGGACAACTGACCATATATAGACTTGGTTCTGCCATGTATAGAAATTCCTATATGATCTTATCATGTTTGAGATTCCTATATGATGTTATCTATATTCTCTCATTGGTTGACTCTGTTACTCCCCTAAGACATTTCTCTATATATTCAAAAAGATAAAGAATAAAGTTGAGAGACAACTTATCTCCCTCAGCGCTGAGTACTTATTCATTCAACCGTTAATAAAAAAAGGACTGGAATGAGGCACGCCGGGAAACGAATCTAACAATATATATATTTCTCTCAACTGGATATGAATTTTGTGGTGGCCAGTGTTGGCGAAAGTTACTTTGAATAGTAACAATATTGTTACTCCTTTAAAATGTAATTAATTATTTGCTTGGTTACTTTTTAAGAAAAGTAATGTGTTACACTACTTTGTGATACTTTTGCGTTAATTTTTTAACTGAAAAAGTAATCAGATATTTTCTTTAAGATATAAAGCAGAAGTCAAACACAGTCTGGGTTATAATAAATAATATTATTTTAAACAGAATTATATTAAATAATATCCTGGCTTTTCCCAAATTTGTTGAGTTTTTGAAGGTGTTTGGTTTTTGTAAAAAAAAACTAAATCCATATTTAAAACTTTATAAGCCATAATCACTGGCTTCTGGCAACGGCTTCTGGTAACTTCAATGCCATTCAATGACTCCAATTGTGTTTGGATGAAAGAAGAAAATCATATACACCTAGGATGACATGAGGGTGAGTAAATTCTGGGATAATTTTCATTTTTTGGTGAACTATTCCTTTAGCATACCAAAGAATGTAACAAGGAAGAAGCAACTGTATTGTGTGAAATCTGTTGATCTCACTTGGAGCCTCATCATGTGCTGAATACCTCTGAAACAACAAATACCCAACATACTTACATACGCTGAAAGTTACCTCCGTTTTTGGTACAGAAAGTAATCCGTTTACTCTGTAAACCTACCCGGGTATGTCACATAACCTGCTCTCTGGAATATTCCCCAGGCAGATTTATCTACTAGCGTTCAGTGTTGAGTGAAATGTGTAGAGTGATAATGTGGAAATTCAACAAACTTTAAAGATCATTCTCAATGATTCTCATTGCATCATTCTCATCTTTCAGGAGAACCAGGTGCACGAATACATGCATAAATTCACTGACGCAAGAGAAAGTGAAATCCTCCTCCCTACATGTATTATTCCTGGGAAGAGCCAAGGTATTACATGTGACTGAAAGAAGATTTAGGGTTTAGGATGACTTGAGAGTGAGTAAATAATGGGATACTTTTCATTTTTTAATGAACAAACCCTTTAATGAGCAATTGTGTGACTTACTGTATTTGAGACAATGAGGAAATGAGACTGTATTATTAAAGTCAACCCATTATCCCCCTTTTTAAGCCATTTATAATACCCTATTTAAATGACCATTTTTGAGAGGAAACATGCTGTTTTTGTGCATGTGTCTTTAAATGCAAATGACCTGTGACATTGCAGTTCTTCAAGTTTATTAGCTGCATGCGTATTAAAGCCATAGCAGTTATATGATTCTGATATATGGTTTACTGAGCACATACATCTGGAGCAAGCGCATAGAAAGCAGGCACATCCTGCGACTATTAAACTAAGTACGCTTTCACATGTTATTACACTTAAACTGTCAAAAACACACAAAGTTCACATAAACACAGTCGGTTATGTCTGTGAACTCTAAGACTGGAAAAAGTGCAAGATGCCGAGCCTTTGAATAATTAAAGGACTTGTTGGGAAATTAACATTTGAACTCTCTCTCTCGCAAAATTTGCAAAATCAGTCGATCACCTCAGTATTGTCTTAATCTACATCTCTTCCCCTTCATCTCCAAATAACGAGATGCTCTGAAACACCCAAAAATCTATATTGTTTAATGTGAACAATTATCATACAACACGATACATGTTTTGAAATATCTGTTACAAAGGTCTCTCTTCCCACACAAGTAAACCAAAAGGTGTTAAAGAGTTTAAAAATGTTTGGCTTACTGTGTGTGTGTGCCTTTCCCAGACTCTTTTATACAAATGACCTCCCATTGTTAGTTCACGTTTCCATTTGAAAGTGGTTTCTCTCCTGGTCTGAGTACTTAAAGAAATGTTTCAAGTGTTTCAGGGCGAGTGTCCTTGCCATTATGTATTTTTCTACGATAAGGTATGCATCTTTTACTTTATTTCTGAGCATTTGATGTTCTTTGATATATTCTTTGATTGTCTTTGAATTAATCTTTCCTGTAGCTCAAACAGTAGAGAGTGTGGCTTGCAACGCCAAGGTCATGGGTTCGATTCCAAGGGAAAGCAAGAAATGATTAGAATGTCAGTGAGTTTCTTGAATGCAATGTAACTCGCTTTGGAGAAAAGCGTCTGCCAAATGCAGAAATGCATCATTCTTCAGGAAGTGACAGTGTTTTAGTGGAAATACAGCAGCACAAACATTATCATCAATGCTTTTGATGAACCAATGCAAGTCGCTTTGGATAAAAGCGCCTCCCAAATGCATACATGTAAAAGATTAAGTAATTTGCATGATACATTTACCTGACTAATAAAAAATTGTTACATTTGATTTTATTTGATTGTGTTGCATCCATTGTTACCAAAAAGTTGCGTGAGGTTAGTAATGGACTAAAGTCTAGTTTGAGTGAAGCATAGAGCACAAACTGAGATTTTACTGAGAGAGTTCAAGTGTATTTAAACTGTAAATGCTAATAAAATGTCCATTAAGGACAACAAAATGTTGATCGACCGATCTAAATAGGCTGAGACTTAACTCTGTTTATCGTAATATTACATGGGAAACCACGGCATGACTAAACCAAAGCTACTATCAGAGAAAGTAATATTTGTGTGCTTATATCGGAAGTAGTGTTCATGACCTCTGACTAGAGATATGGATACTTTAATTCAATCTAGTGGTACTAAATAAAATAGAGAGAGCAAGCATGGCCCTCTAAACAGTTTAAGTACAATATCTCTGTCCATTGACCAAGACAAAAAAATGTAATCGTGGGATCTGCGTTATACGGCTGGCGTGAGATTCTCAGCGACATCGGTATCCAAATAAACCAGACTAATAAGATTCAAGATTCAAGAGTTTTATTTGTCACATACACAGTTCAAACCGGCAGTGAAAAGTAAACAGGTCCGCTCCATGGACAGTGCAAATAACAGTTAAAAAAACACAAGAAATTAAAATAGAAATACTATACATATGTAGAATTATGAATAAATCAAGTACAAAATAAGAGACGTGGAATAAAATAAGTGAGATAAACTGTGAAGTAAACTGTAGACTATATAAATAAATACGTGGTTGACAGAAATATAATGTATATAATTACTATGTATATAATTACATAGTAACAACGAGACCATAAAGTTCAGAGTAAAGAATAAGAGTAAAGAGTTAAATAGAATAATCAAGTGTTTTATTATAAATGACCAATTGGCATTCCACCCTAAATTCGAGGTCATGATAAATTGGAGTCAGATAAAGACGTAATTAAAATTCAACTACAGTAATACCTCAGTTTACGAGCGACTTGGTATATGAGAAAATTGGTGTACGAGCATGGAGGGTCGAATCGGTGTACGAGCATTGTATCGGAGTACGAGAAAATGTTTCCCTCACCCACACGCATTTTTTGTCTGGAAAAGTCCTAACGCTCAGTATCCTTGTGCGCATTTTTACTGGAAATATCCTAAACACAGCCTCTCATAACACAGTCACGCGGTTCCAACCCCTTTATCACCCCTTAACTCGTTCATTCTCTCAGCATCGCTTGGTTTGGTTCATCATTCACCACAGTGATACTTTTATAAGTGATTTACAGCGGTTTTACCTCCTGTTGTAACATTAATTAATTGTGATCGCTATTGTTTCACGTAGTGAAATATACACGTAGAGTACCTCTAAGCAGTAACTGTCACGGTTCATGAATTCATTGTCTCCTAGTTCTGCCCGTGTGTGTGTGTGTGTGTGTGTGTGTGTGTGTGTGTGAGAGAGAGAGAGAGCACTGACACACCTGATTCTCATATCATCTGCCTATTTAGTTCACTTCTCTCCACTCTTGTTTTGTCAAGTTCTTCGCTCATTCATGTCCGCGGCTCCCGCGTGTGATACACCTCTGCATTATCACTTTGTTTGTTTTCTGCACTATTATAATAAATTCACTCATTTGCACTTGAATCCTTGGTTTCCCCGCTCCCCCCTCCTCTCCTCTCCTCCACTGCTGAAAGCTGAAGTGCATTACAGTAAATTGTCAAGTATTTTTATAGTTTAATTGTCAATTATTAATTAATATTTATATGAGATCTTAATGGTTATAATTTGAACTGTAATTAACAGAGTAAAACCAAAAAAATATTTAAAATGGGCATTTGTGGTCATGTGGAACGAATTAATTGATTTTTAGTGCATTCTTATGGGGAAAATTGTTTTGGTACGATTGTTTTGGTTAACAAATTAAACTCGTAAACCGAGGTATTACTGTACTTTGTCCACAAAGACCGATTCCGCGGTAATCCTTCACCCGCTTGTCGGAAAGCGTCACTGAGCCGATTGAACAGGGCTTACAGAACATAAACAGCAGGGAAAGAAATCGCATGTGTGTATTAGATCTGTGTATTAAAGTGAAAGCAGTGTAATATACTGTACCTACTGTTGCATGCTGAGAACGAAACAAATGATAAACAGAAAGTCACTCACTGCTCTTGACTAGATAGCATTAGTAGAAGTTTAAGAAGCAAACGTTTCTCACGTGAATGCTGCTGTTAATTCTGCTGGCTCATTCTGACACGGCGATTATGAGTAATGGGGATTAAAAAAGGAGTGGGTGTATTGTTACCATTATAGGGTGGTTGTGTACACACACTGCTGACATTTATGTTCAAACAGCATGTAAAAGTGAATTTTGTGTAATAGGTCCCCTTTAAATGCATCATTGAACTCACTGAATCTTTGCAATTGAGGCAAGTGTGTTGACTTTGAAAAGTCTACTTTTGCAAAGTTCTGCATCAGTAATGAAAGCAACAAGAATATTTTTGAGCAGTTTTACAGACATCGTGTGTGTTTCTAAGAAATTGATGCATTGGTGTATTGATTCAGTCCTAGTGTGAAGTGATAAACACTAAACGCTTGCAACAAAAGAACAGATGTATGAGGAGGAAGCATTTAGAGAGGAAATAGGTTAAAATGTGAGCGTGAGTCACTGCTGAGAACATGGTGAACTTTACCTTGTGTAATAATGCTAATAAAAATTACATGAATGTCACAATTAGTTTTTAATGAATATGACAACATTCCTGAACGGTAATAAAAAAAAAAAAGATAGCAACTTTAACCATAAAAGGCTAAAACGCAACACTAAATTCCTGTACTATATTTGGAGAAAAACTGATCTAGCCTTACATTTTGTGTGATTTTGCTGTAAAATGCTGTTAAATGTACATTTTTTAGGTAAAAGGAACAAATCATCTTTTAATTTATAGTGAAAATTACTAGAATTCTCTGTGTGACAGTTTATATTTGATAAGATTTGATAATTATTACTATTATTTAATTTCAAATTATAATTTCAAATATTATTATTATGTTTCTTCAGTCTATTATTGTTATATTGTGGTGGATTTCAGGATACATTATAAGTGCAAAACAGATTTTAGTAGCAACATGGCTTTGCTAATTCAGGAGAAAAGGGTTGTTGGATTTACTGATTTTAAAATATTTTGTTTTATTATTAGATTCCCAGGGAATGTATGAAATGATTAAACTGATACCATGAATCCAACATGAAAGAATAAAAGCATCTGTGAAAATGTGATTAAAAAAAAGAAAATATTTTTTTTATGATGAAAGAAATGCTTGTCTACTTTTAAGTTGAAAAAAGATGATATTTGAAATGCTGGTTTACTAAATGACTAAAAGCATCTTCTCTGCAAGGAGAAGTCTCTGTAAGAATCGCCCTTTTCTACTTTATCTTTTTTTGGGAAACCATGCAGAGTAAACTGCATGCATGACTATAGTAATATAGTCATACATGCAGTTTATTACAGTAATACATAATACAAAGCTCATGGATTTGAATCCATGTTCACTGAATACAATGTAAATTGTTTTGGATAAAACCCAAATGTATAAATGCAAAGATGCTTGAGCAAGATCGTCATGGAACAACAGGTCAGCATTACGAAACATGCCAGACCTCCAGTTTTAACTTCCCTTTAAATCAGAAAAAGACCAAAAAATCCCCAGGCAGCCTCTCTCCAGTGGCGTGGCTTCATCCCTCCGGCTGGAGTGTGCGCTCATGGCTCTGGACGCGGTGATTGGGCTCTTTGCTGTGATGACTGGTAAGGGAGATTTTAATACATCCGTCCTGACCTGCATCTGTCAAAATCAAATCAAAATCAGAGTATTATGATCTAAAAGATGTTAAAAACAAGATATACTTATACTACAATGCTAACCCTGCGTTTCATTCTAACATGCTCTCTTTCCTCACATCATTAAATGAACTTCAGAATCAGAATGGGCTTTATTGGCAGGTATGGTTGCACATCATAAGAGGAATATGTTTTGGTGACAGAAGCACAAACAGAAGGACAGTGACCGGACACGGATAATAAAACGAATAAGTAAATAGGAAATAACAATATACAAAAAATGTTTTAAACTTGAATCAGAATGGTAATTGTCACAGTCTCGTCTTGTTTCACTTCCGGGTCCTGTCTATCGCGTCAATCACTAACCTTGTCAAGTCCTGTCAGGTGTCCCTAATGTGCACTCTCGTTAAATACCCCCCTGAGTCCCCATGTGCTTGTCGTTTGTTGATACTGTTTTCCTTGTCGAAGTGTATGTCTCTCTCTATGAGTGTTTTTGCACAAGTGTGCCGTTTTCTGTTCCAATTTGAAGTGTTTTGCGTTTTTTGGTTTAATTAAAGAGTTTTGAGTTGCACCCTTCTGTCCGCCACCTAAGAGTTGACAGTAAAGTTCATGAAATGCATGTGACTGAATTTGTGCATGTGCGCTGAGAAGGCAGACTCAGACACAAGCACTTCATAAATTCCCTTTTCTATATTCGGACTGTGTTGTGAAATGCTCTGGTCGTCCGGTGCTGATCTGAAGTGTTTTCAGATACATGTGAAGAGAAAGAGCATAAAAGCAGCGTTTAATCTTCTCCATAGGACGATCACTCTTATTCTAATCATCACTTAATGAGACATTATTATGAGCAACGTTTGGCGATGAGATGTGATTTTCTAATGTAGAGTCTTGCGTCTCTGAATTGGCTTTAAAGTATTGGTGCAATAAGGTTAGTTAATGCGTCAGTAATACATTTGTAATAGGGTTAATTAATATTTGTTAACAAGAGATCATCAAAAATTTAACCGTTAATTGTTCATGTTAGCATGTTATAAAATAATTTGATCTGATACAAGTTTTGATGTGATACTTTATGATAAGGTTCCATTAGATAACATTAGTATTAATTACATTAATATGAACAAACAATGAAAAGACTTCAAAAGCATCTATTAAGCTTGGTTAATGTTAATTTCAGCTTTTACTAATTTCAGCTAATACATGATTAAAATCAAAAGATGTATCTGTTATATTATTTAATGGGCCTGAGCCAACAATGAACAATTGTACTTTTATTAATTAACGCAAGCAACGATGAAAAAACACTGTAAAAATGTATTGGTCATTGTTAGTTAATGAATCAAAATAACAATAAAACTAAATTGCAGTAATGCCAAAAACAGACATCAAAATTAACATGACAATGGAAAAGACAAACATATTAAAATTTATTAAACTAATTCAAAATACAAAGAAAATTCTGGGCAATCAAAGTAAGCAATTTTTGAGAAATGTTGACAGTGAATCAGACCGAGCCCTAAAACATACTTGCAGCCAATCAGCAGTGAGGGGTGTGTCCAGTCATGAATGAAGGGGGCGGAGCTATCAAGAAAGGGGCATGTGTGTTTTGATGATTTCAAATGTCAACAGTTTCTCAGAAATTGCTTACTGCACCTTTAATGAGACTAAAATAACAATGATGATCATGCAATTTTACATCTAAAGCAACATTAACTATTGAGATCTTTTTGTAAAGTGTTGCCATTTTTAATACCGCAACTGTTGAAATTAAAATGAACTAAGATTAATAATTGCTGAAGTAGCCTATTCTTCATTGTTGGTTCATGTTAGCAAATGGGAGCTGTTACTGAATTATTTTATTTTGGATCTGTGAACCGTGTTCCTCCTCTGTCTTCAGCAGGCCTGTGGAGGGGGACGCCTGCTCTCTCGGTCTCTGCCCCGGTGAGAGTGTTGGCCCAGGAGGGATCGTGTCTCGTGCTCCCCTGCTCCTTCTGTCCGGTTCCATCAGAGCGGATGGACGTTCGGCTCAAGAAACCCCAGACTTCCTTCTTAAGTAGCCTAAGATCGACGGTCTTCAGCACTCATCGTGGGATACGATTCATCCAGACTTTAATAGGCGTGTGTCCCTTGTGGGGAACCTCAGCTCCGGCGACTGCTCCATCCGCATTGACAGAATCAAAAAGGAAGACCAGAACACATATGAGCTGCAGATGAGGGAGCAGGGTCAAAGGTCATGGGCCCTGGGCACCAAAATCAGCGTCAACGTCACTGGTAGGCTAATGTTTAATGTTCTTTTCTTTTTTAACTAAAACCATCAAGAAAAGGTTTAAAAATGTTGTTTAAGAAATTCTAAATATAAACTGAAAAAAAATAAATATAACAAAACCTAAGTAACTCAGTTATCCAAGCAACATTTCTGCAACATTTTCGTTTTTAAAGAATTTAAATAACTAAAACTGAAATGAAAATGTATAGAAATGACAAAAAACACAACAAATTAGTCAAATTAATAAGAAATTTGAATAAACTATATATATATATATATAAATAATGACAAGCAAACAGCATTTCTTCAGCTTTAACTGAAATGAAAACAGAAAATAAAAACAAATTCAAAATATTAAAAACTATACGGACATATTTAAAAATAATTCGTAAAAATGACAAAAGCAAAAACATTTTCATAAATAACTAAAATGAAATTGAAAATGTAAAATAATTCAAATAAAAAAATAAAATGAAATAATTCAAATTATAAATGAAAACTATAGACAAAAATGTATAATAAAAGGCCAAAAAACCTAATTATTATTACTTTAAATAACATAAAAATGTTAATAGAAATTCTTAGAATAAAAACTCATTCAAAATAATATTAAAAGTAAATGCCAAAACAGACAACAACATTTTTTAAATCCTCATTCAAATTGGAATGACAATGGAAAACATAAACATAAAAACTAATTCAACTAATTCAAAATATCAATAAAAACACTAATATATTTTAATGGAACAGCTTGTTCATTAATTTGGGGTTTTGATCAATTAATTTGGTTTTAACAGCTTTTTTTCAGAAATCACCTGCCGCACTTTTAATGATACTAAAATAACACTGATGTTCATGCAATTTTACATCTAATGACACAGAATCTGTGTATGAATCTCTCATGAGTGTGTCTCATCATCAGGTACGCCGGAGCCGCCTGAGGTCACTGACCCGGGGCCCGTGAAGGAGGGTCAGCGGGTCGTGTTGAACTGTTCAGTGAGGCTCAGCTGCCCGTCCGAGCGACCCCGTCTGCTGTGGAAGTGGGAGAGAGGAGATCAGGACGGCAGCAGCATTCAGGGAGACACAGAGCTGCAGCGAGACCCGGGTCAGTTACCGCTGATGTGGTCGTCACTGGCCTTCACCGTCCCGCAACACACAAACCCCAGAGTGCGATGTGATGTGGAGTATCTGAAGAACAGGAGATCCTCAGCCATCCGAGAGATCCTCGTTCACTGTAAGATGTCAAAGATCCTTGTCCACTAATCACAAACAAGCAGAAAAGTCGTGGATATTCAGTGGTCACGTCTGAGTTTGCTTTCCATGCAATTTTGAGAAACAGTTGCAATTTTAAATGTTATAACAACATCGAAAGTGCCAGTTCTTAACCTTTTTGACTTTATTGTCAAAGACAATATTGATTTTATTATTTATTTTATTGACAATATTTGAAGACCTTGAAATAGATTTCTGGTAATTCTGTTTTACTGGCAAATCTGCTCATTTTCAAACGTTTTTATTTATAAAAACTAGGGGTTGCCATTTTAATGACTTTAATTAAATATTTAAATATTTATATAAATATTATAAATTATATTTATTTTAATAATATTTTGTTAGAATAATAAAAAAATATTTTCAAATTCCAGAATATTCTTTATGGTTTACATTTTTTATTACCAACAAATTTACATGACTTTTCTAGTCGATTGTGACTAGTTTTCATTTATTATTTCAATGAGTTTCTTATATTTTAATAACAATTTATTTTCCAACAAATATATATTTCTAAACACAAGATATTGAGTGATGTAGTTGACATAACTAGAAAATTTCATGTGATTGTATTAATTTCCATGACATTTCTTAGTCTGTAAATCACAGAAATTCTCTCATATATCCAGGTTTTCTGTGAGAATCGTAGTTCTGAAATAAAAAATAGCAGTTCTGTTTAAAATAAGAAATATGAAACTGTAACATTGAGTCCTATGATGAAGAAGATAGATAGAAACATTGTTTATCAATCAAAGAGACTCAGATAATCCAATAGAGGTGAAAAAAAGAGACAGCCTATAAAACGCAACAAAGGAACAGAGGGAACTGTAGGGCTTAAATAAATACACAAGATGATCAACTGAAAACTAACGGGTGGGATCTAATTAATTAGTAACCAATGAGACTAAAGACTGGCGGGAGCAAAGAGTCACAGGAAACGGGTAACAAATTAAAAGTCCTTGAAACAGAAACTAAGAAGGACTAAAATAATTGTAACAGATACCAGCTGACATCTTGACTTATTTTAAAGTTTGTCTAGTTTTATTTTAAATCATCTTGAGGTCTCCTGTTTGAGAACCACTGATCTAAAGCTGTGATGTACGAAACCCTTCTAAATGTTTCTGCTCTCCTCACAGTTCCTCCCAAAGACGTCTCCATTCAGGTCCTCACGGTGTCTGTCCGGGCTGGAGGAAATGCTCTGCTGAGTTGCTCCTGTAAGGCCGACCCACCGGCGTTTGAATACCAGTGGTCAACCATTCAGTCGGAAAACGTGGTGATCCTCCCCAAACGCACTCCCACTGTCCGCATCTACAACGTGACCCGAGACACACGCGCTCAGTGCACCGTTTCCAACAGGCTGGGACGGGCAGCGTCTCCCCTCACGGGCCTCAATGTGCAATGTGAGTCTAAAACACTTCATAGTCATTATTCCCATTCCTGTGGAACACAAAAGGAGAAATGTTTGAAGAATTTTGCATTTGTGTAAAAGCATTGAAATATAATATAAAGGTTTCATTTTAGCACATCAAGAGAGTTGAACTAAATCAAAAAGAGAAAAATTGCCTTGGCAACTATTTTAAGTTGTTTATTATTAATTTTACTCCAGTTTATTTTATTTTAAGTAATGCATTTTGTTTGTTAACTCTAATAATCCTGCCATAGAAACCTGTGAAACATGATACAAAATGGTTTAGCTTTCTTCTGCTTCTGTGCTCTTTCCTTTATAGTGCTGTTTTGTTTGTCTCATGTTGTACATGTCCATTATTATAGACCCTCCTGTGATTCTGTCCAACTCGTCCTGTGAGTGGGACGGGGCGCTGCTGTCCTGCTCCTGTGCCGTCGACTCGAACCCTCGTCCTGCTGTCACCTGGAGCGTGAACGGGTCTCACCTGCCGGATGGATATAATGCTTCTTTTTCTTATTTCAACCACATACTGACGGCAGCTCTCAGCGGGATCGCAGACGCTCCTCTGCCGGTGGAATGTTACGCAATCAACTCGCTGGGGAACGACTCTCTCGTACTGTTTGAGGCTCATGATGGTACGTTACACCTGAACAAATATGAAGATTCTGTCATTATTTACTCATTGTTTCAAACCTCTATTCTGTTATTTATCCGTGGAGTCTTTGTTTGCAATGATTCTGTTACTGATCCATAAGATTTGCACAGAATGGGAACAATCAGAAAGTTTTGGACATCCTTCTGTTTTAAACTATTAAATATAATAGTTGACAATAGTGATACTGTAACAGAGACTCAGGTTGAGTGAGATCCATGTGCGGTTTATTAAAACACAGCCAGTTCATGGGTTGGAATACCAGGGCAAACAACAATATCAGAGGCAGAGCAATGAACATGGTCAAAACAGGCAGAGGATCAGAGCAGGCAGCAAACAGCAATGGTAATGGTCAAGGCAATCGCAAGTGATTGGCAGGCAGCAAATCATTTTTACATTGTACCTCAAAGTAGAGTCAAAGACAGCCAGAACAACAAAGAGAAAATAGCGCTCAGAAATGCAGCCAGGGCAAACAAGACTTCACGAGAAGGGAATCGTCCCACATGGGGTTTAAATAATCTGAGTGATGAGGAACAGGTGTGCAGTAATCATTCTTCAGGATGAATCGCTTTCTGTTTTCCTCTAATTGTACGTCGCTTTGGATAAAGCATCTGCTACATGAATAAATGTAAATGTAAAATGTAATCAGTGCAGGAATGTGGGCTCTTGGGAAATGTAGTCCAAACTAAATGCTAGTAGTCAGGCGAATGAGAGTGAGAACTCAGGTGGCAGATTGAGAAATCTTCACTGACATTCCTGACAAATACTGTACCTCTAACTACCAATAAGAGTGTAGTAGAAACAGCTCTGTTTAACACAATTTTAGCATTTAATTCCATTACATAGATTTTTCCTAAAATCAGGACAGAAAATGTGAAAAAAAAGTTGAAAAATAGCTACAAATGTCTAGAAAAGTCATGTAAATTTATTGGTAATGGTGTAAAACCTTAATAACATTCAGTTATAATGTTTAGAATTTCATTATTTTATTATGTTTTTTTATTTAATATTTATAAATTAATATAAATAAACATAATTTATAATATTGTTTTTACATAAATGTTTAAATATTGAATTACAAATTGTAAAACAATTGCATATTCTATCTGATATTATGATACTTTGAGATGCATTGTAACGAGGATGTTTTTTCACAGGTCATCTGATATGGACTCTCATACCGACAGCATGTGCAGTACTTTTTCTTCTGCTGCTGAGTCTTCTGATATTTTACTGCTGCTGCTGGACAAACAGACAGTAAGATCCTTGTCACTCATTTTTTATCATGTGCTTATCTCATTAAGAATTCTCCTGATTAAATGTTCATAACACCTGAGCTTTTTTCTTGTTGAAAAGGAGACGCGTCATGGCCTACAGACCTCCTGCAATACACCCGGAGAGTCTCGGCATCTATCAGGAGCGCATGCCGCTCTACATTAACTGCAGTGAGGTCACGCACATCTACACCAACGGCAGTTACCAGCTCATCTATCAGAACTCCACTCCACTTTTTGTGCGAAACAAACAGGTAAAAAGATGACGGGCGATGAGGTGGCTTTCCTGTACCTCAATCAGTAGAGCTTTGGGGTCTCATTTATAAAGTGTGCGTACGCACAAAACGGGGCTGGAAACGTACGTACGCCAGTTTCCACGCAAAGGTTGTGATCAATGAAAAACAAAGTTGATGGGAGAATATGCAGACCTTAAAGCAAACTTTGAGCTGTGCATTCACACATTCTGGAGACAGAGGGAATTGGTGACACAGATGGTTAATTTTAGTTTATTTTTTGGTGTATGCCATTTTTTACTTTTAAGCGTACGTAAACTTTTAGTAGGGATCCTACGCACAGTTTTATAAATGAGATCCAGGGAAAGCAAGATGTGATTCAATGTGTTTCTTGAATGCAATGAATGCAATGTAAGTCGCTTTGGATAAAAGCGTCTGCCAAATACAGAAATGTAAATTAAGTTTGTTTTGTCTGGTTTGTTAGTCTGGTTGCTTGACGCAAAAGAGACATAGTTGCAATAATCGCTAAGAATCCGCACAACTGTAGCAATGGATGACTCTTAATAGGGCTTTACACACTTAAAAAATAGTTAACCTTGGGTCATTCTAAACCCTGAGTAAACAAATCTTGGGTTTTCTTGCTTCAAGTTTCAAACTGGACATAATTTACCCAGCATTAACAATTAATCGTGAAGAAGAAGACAATAAGATTTACATAGTGCTTTTCTTGGTACTCAAAGTGTTTTACATATTGCCAGCAATCATATCACCCTGTAGCCCAGTGGTTCTCAAATAGTGGGGCACGCCCGTGGGGAACATGCTTTTTTTGTCAGGGAGTAGGTTTTCTTGCACTGAACAAGAGCAGCAGATATGAAGTTCAGATAACAAACCCTTCACCCATTGATGTGTACGATCACACCGCTGTTCATATGTGTCACGTGATCAATCGCTAAATTCACACGTGTTTTCACGCGCTATCTGGCACTGATCCAAAAAAGACGCGCTCAGAGAACTTGATCATTATAAAGGTTTTTTTTAAGCGACAAACATTCACTTCCACATATCTGAGAATCTGAATATCAGGTAGTTGATAACAGAGCCAACAAGTTGGTGACTATTTTGAATAAAAAAGAAAAAAACTAAATAAATGTGAAACATCTATCAAACAGCGCTCTTTGTGACTGCGGTCTGTCACGTGACAAGCATGAAACAATAAAGTTGCCATGGAAACAATAAAGCGAAAGTTCCAAAAAAGGGGGAGGGGGGGCGCGCGAAATGTTTACTTCTTCTTAGGGGGGGCGCGACAGAAAATAATTGAGAAGCACTGCTGTAGCCCAAGACTGTTGCCCTCTGAAGCTAAGCAGGTTTGACCCTGATCAGTACCTGGATGGGAGACCTCCTGGGAAAACAAGGTTGTTGTTGGATGAGGTGTGAGTGAGGCCAGCAGGGGGCGTCACCCTGTGTCTGTGTGGGTCCTAATTCCCCAGCGTAGTGACGGGGACACTGTACTGTAACAATCACAATCCTTCAGATGCCCTGACTCTCAAAATCCCAGGATGTCCTTTGTAAAGAGTAGAGGATTAACCCCAGCATCCTGGCCAAATTTGCCAATTGGCCTTTTCTTCCATCATGGCTTCCTAATCATCCCCATACTCTAATATCTCTCCACCAATAATCATTAAAAAACTCAGGATTTCTTTTGCAAAGTGTAGAGGTTTAACCCCGGCATCCTGGGATTTTTAATGATCAGGGGTCTCATTTATAAAGCGTGCGTACGCACAAAACAGGACTGGAAACATACGTACGTCAGTTTCCACGCAAAGGTTGTGATCTATAAAAAAACAAACTTGACGGGAAACTGTGCGCACCTTTAAGCAAACTTTGAGCCGCGCGTACGCACATTGTGGAGACAAAGGGAATTGGCGACACAGATGGTGAGGTTTTATAAATCTGAATATATTTTTTGCCGTATGCCATTTTTGGCTTTTGGGTGCACGTAAGCTTTTAGTAGGGATCCTACGTACAGTTTTATAAATGAGACCCCAGGACCTCAGTTTAATATCTCATCCTTAGGATGGATATTCTGGGTATTCATACGCTGACGTTTCACATTGTATGTTCATTAACTCTGGGCTTATGACTTATAACTTCTTTTTTGCATATTGGCTGTACACAACCTGCTTATCAACAATCTGAGAGGAATCACAACAGCTAAATACCATCTGTCCTTATAAAAGCCATGTGAAATAATGATGACGACTAGTTGCATTTGATGTTGAAATGCAGCCGTCTGTGTGTTGCAGATTTATAAGAGACAAAGACGGGGGGCCAGACGACAGCGAGAGCAGCGGGAGAGACAAATCGCCGTCACAACAGACTCTGACACGGCCATCTATGTGGAGGTCATATGATCACAACATTAACATCTTCCTCAATGAATCCTCATGGAACAGAAGGAAACTTACCTGTGCGTGTTTATATAATCATTCTGATGATTTTCACTGAGAACTGAATCTGTGCTGGCGCTGTTGTTTCTGTATCAACTAACCTCCAGAAATAAAGAAATAAAATACAATGTTGTTTGGCATCTCAAGCTGCAGTGTGAAGAATATGAAGAAATGCATATTTCTGATATTGTGAATATTTAGAATAATAATAGTTTTTAATGTACATTTTATGCATACTGTCGGTTGAATTACAAACTGCTGGATTTATTGAACTGATCTCAGACAATTGCCTATATCTGTTTTGCTGAGAATTGCCAGATACGGCAGGAATTATTGTAAAAGATGAGTAAATCATCAGTGAATAGAGAAAAAGTGGCTTCATGACAAACTATGCTGTGTGTTTTCAAAATCAGTGATTTTCAATTTAGTCTACTGTCATTTCAGGTTATTTTCATGAATACTGCGCTATTGAAAGTCACATTTGAGAGCTTACAAAGAATTTCCTTTAACATGTGCTTAAATTAAGTCATTACTGAGAATTCTTCATCATTGAAAAGTAATTACACATCAAAGGTGGTATCTGTACATTCCAAGGACAGTGTATTCACGAAAAGCTATAAGACATAGAGGTAAGAATTGAAAGTATTTTATGTCAATCCTGAGGACAATGGAGCAATTGAATTATGTGTTTACTTAGGAAAAAACATGCCTACAGCTGAGACTGGAACAGTTAAATCTGCAAAAGGGTAAATTTCTTTAAGATTGATCTCCTCATGCCACCAAGAAAATGGGAACATTGTTAGTCTGATAAGTGACAAAACCTTAAAGCTGTGCATTTTAGCAAACATCTATGTGGAAGTCTACTGATCAGCGTTTCAGTTTCTCATTTTGTACTCATTTAGCAGGGAGAAAGAGAAAGGACACACACACACACACACACACATAAATGTAATGTGTGCGTGTGTATGTATGAATGTGTGTGTGTCTGTGAGTGTGTGTATATGTGTGTGTATCTATATACAGTATGTGTATATAAATGTATATATTTATGTGTGTGTTTGTGTATGTGCATATATGTGTGTGTGTGTGTGTGTGTCTATATACAGTATGTGTATATATGTGTGTGTGTGTGTTTGTGTATGTGTGTATATATATATATATATATATATATATATATATGTGTGTGTGTGTGTGTATCTATATACAGTATGTGTATTTAAATGTATATATTGATGTGTGTGTGTGTGTGTGTGTGTGATATTACTTTCCAACACTGAACTCTTAGGAAAATTAATTAATTCATGTATAAAACATTCCTTAATATACGACAGCTCTCAATGCGTAACATTTTAATATTTATGTATGATTTAGTTTACAAGATTTTTGATAATTTCCACATGTATTTCTGAATGTTTTTCCATTAAAGCGGACCTTTAGTTTGCTCTCGTTTCCGCCGATGGGCGGAAGTGATGTCACGTGTTGTGAATTGAGAGGGAGTTTGGATGAGTCTCAGTGTTTTAGTGTTTTATTCTCCGCATAAACTACAATAATCCTCATAACTGGGTTCTGCGGGCTTGTGTCTTCGGTACAGTGTTCCTGATGTAATTCAGTCGCACGTGTGAGTGTTTTCAGCCCTGTTTCTGCTGCTTTAATCAACGCTTTCATGCAGAGCTATTGTTTGCTAAAGTGAAGCATGCTACTAACTTAAAAACTGCATAAACTACAGCAGAGATACTGCAGACCATCACTTTGTTACCTAATGATGCTCTCAGTCTCGTATTATTATTATTTTATTATGATGATGATGATGAAAAATGACAGCGAGTCTAACAAAAACTCAGTGTAAACAAATTAAATTAATATTATGCAACATAGTAACTGTTTTCAAGTCTGTCTCTTTTACATAATGAATAGTTGATTTCTTAAATTATTTTGCATTTTTTATGAGGCCAAAACACACTCATCATGCAAAAGTAGAATATAATTAAAACTATGGTAGGTTAGATTACAGCAAAAACGTGGGCAAAAAATCCAATTATTTATATGTAAATGTATGTATTGTTACTCTTTTTGGCATGATGTTTGTGTGTATTAGTTGAAATCTGACCTAGTTACTATACAACTTATTATGCTGGTTCAGATTAAAACCTGCTTGAAAGACATGATTTGTGATCAAGTATTTATTTTTGCTTCATTAGAGAATCAGTCTGAATGAATTTTATTTTAAACTTTTATCCACCAATCACAAGTAACTGGAAAGGTGGTGGAAAAAAACACTATAATTTATTGCTCAGAAGTTTATTGTGGATCATCAGTGTTACAAGTATCTTGAGTTATGTAATCGCATTAATTTTTAGTAAAGTAATGTAGTACTCTTAAATATACAGCAAAAAATCTGAGTTACTTTTTCAAATAATTAACGCAAATGACTTTCCATGCATTGACTGACGCGTCTTCTGTCCTCATGATGAGAGGAATCAGGAGTCGTTGTGTGTGAACTTGATGATTATTGTAGATCTAGATGAAATGTGAGCATTTATTAATCTCAATTGCACAAAAAAACATTCAGTTTTCCTCAAAATGAATAAAATCTGTGACATCAGAATATTATGCAAACCTCCAATAGTTAAAACAAATATTTCATGCATTTAATCTCACTGATTGATGCTCTTGCCGCTGACCTTCAATGATTCAGTTCATCATCTGCAGAAATGACTTTAGATGTTTAATTTTTATTGAAGTAAATGTTAAAGTTTCTTCTCCTGATCCAGAAAGTTTTTTTTCAACCTGCATTTCCTTCAGCCTTATTTCAATTCTGGTCTGAAAGGGACTTTAAATTTGCCATAAAATATAACTTTTTTTTTGTTATTAAAAAGTATAAAAGTATTTCAAAAAGTAACTAATGCAAAGTTACCTGAGTAACGCAATATTATAATTCATTACTTTTCAAAGTAACTTTCCCCAACACTGTAGATCATAGTGTTACGCAGGTCTACTGCATCTTTAAGCTTTTATTAAAATAATCTTCAGTATTAATGAAATACTTCTTTTGTTGTTCAGGGTTTTCAGGATTTATGACGAGTGTTGAATTTGATGAAGATGCCTGAAATCAAACTTAAGCATGTCGTGTCTTGCAGCAGTGAGGACAATGTAAGTAGCCTTTTATATTTAATCACAAAAATAAGATGTAGTGGCTTTCCAAGAAACTCAAGGCCACTTTACAATTAATGTACAATAATCTACACAGAAGAGAAGACTGTGCATGTGAGGACACAGAGATCAGTGAAATGATTCTGGGTGAAATGATTCCCAAAACTTTGAATAAAATGTAACTTTTAACTGAATAACATTTTATTCAAAGTTTTGTGAATCATATGTATATATATATGTATAAATGTTTTACTATTATTAATTATATATAATTTATATTTATTATTAATTATATACATATATAATTAATAAAAACATATTTATTATTAATTATACATAAGCATTAAATAATAGAAAATACATATATATATATATATATATATATAAAAATGTTTTAAAATTCTAATGTATAATGACTTTTAATACTGAAGTTTAATTGCGAGATTTAATGAAGAATGAAACTAATCTAATCATGTGATCTTAATGACTAAATAAAAGTGTTTCTATTTATGAGACTTCAATTATCAATCCTTCTGCACAGACTCACAAGGCGGACAATCTCTTGAGCTCCGACACATACAGGAAGTGGAAAGCTGCGAGACCAGGGGAGAAGCAAGTTTCAGTCATTCTTCAAGTATGACTTTTAGCTCTATTTATTAATATTTAATCATTAAAAATATGTATTTATTAACTGAATAAATAAAAAATAAGTATTTTTTTTATTTCAAAGATAATAACTGAACACCACTTGCACTTATTTTTAATAATTTTTATTAATGATTCCTTTAAATGACATTTTTGTTTTTCCAGTTGGAAAAGGAAGAGCAAATCCACAGCATAGACATTGGAAATGAAGGCTCTGCTTTCATCGAGGTCCTTGTTGGACACTCCACGTCAGTCAAAGATCAAGACTTTGAGGTGCGTCTTAAAGTTGCAAGCTTTAGCAGCATCAAACGGTTTAAATTGCATTATGTCAGAATGCCTTTGTTTGTTTATCCAGTTAAGCTCAGATAATGTACATTATTTCAGGAAATTAGGTTAATCTTTATAATATCTTAATATCGTCATGCCTAATAGTTGCATTAGAGCTGGACGAAAATATAGAACAAACTAGCAGCTGATATTTGCTATGTTGTTTATAATGCTTGACGAGTGTGCTGTATGCATGCAGATAAAGTCAGATATTAAACACTGATTTCCAACTGTATATAAAGAGCTGGGTGAAAATATACAGTAGTTACATTTTGTGAAGAAAAAAAAAATCTTTTCGTAAAATCTTTTAATTATGAACACCTAACGCTCTCCTATAGTAGATCAACTTGTGAGCACAATATGTATACTTGATTTTTGTTTATTTGTGACACCCATTTAACACCCACATTTTTTGTGCTCTTATAATTGCTCTTATAGTTACCAACACATTCAACATAATACATCTCTGCACCGCCACTTCACACGTCACACAAATAACATCTTGTAGTGGTTGGCGTTTTAGGTTTTATTAATAATAATTTGAAATCATTTTTACTGTTTCTTCAAACAAAGCAGAGTGCATATTATTTATTTTCTATCCTGACTGTTTAAAAAAAAAATTATATTGTATTTTATTACTTTTTTTGTCCTGTTTGGTGCACCGTTACTATATTTAAATGCTAAATTAAGTCTGACTAAACTTAATAACGATACATATTGTTGCATTTTTGTATATATTCTTACACCTCTAAAATATTCCATTAAAGGCATTTGTAAAAAATTATTTAACTTTTATCCAAATATTTCCTTGGCAACTAGATAAAATAAAAAATTCGGTTAACATTATCTTAGCTCAGGTAAAAATGTTTTTTTGTTTGTTTTAGTTAACTATAATAGTATCTGTATATTACATTCTTGTATCTATTTTAAAGGTATAGTTCACCCCAAAATGAAAATCCTGTCGTCATTTACTCATACCGAAGTTGTTCCAAACCTGTAGGAGTTTACATTTACATTTCTGCATTTATCAAACGCTTTTATCCAAAGCGACTTGCATTGCATTCAAGAAACACACTGACATTCTAATCAGTTCTTGCTTTCACTGGGAATCGAACCCATGACCTTAGCGTTGCAAGCGCCGCTCTCTACTATTAGAGCGACAGGAAAGTTTCTTTCTTCTGTTGAACACAAAAGAAGATCATATGAAGAAATGTTGGTAACCAGACAGTTGACGGGAGCGATTGTCTTCCAGTGGCCTCCAGCACGCCTTCAAATATCATCTTTTGTGTTCAACAAAAGAAAGAAACTCGTACAGAATTTATTTGTAGGTGAACTATCCCTGATTCAGACTAATGTATCATTGTCAAAGCTGTTGTTGTTAATGTGTCTGTCTTGTGATCTGTTGTAGGTTCTGTTGGTCACTTCGTCCTTCATGTCCCCCACAGAGAGCCGTAACGGCACGAACACAAACCGCGTGCGCTTCTTCGGACCCGCACAGCTGGTGAAGGCCACGGCGCAGGAGAAGTGGGACTGCGTGAAGATCGTGTGCAGTCAGCCGTACAGCAAGGTAAACTCGGCCCTTATCTTCTCTCATGACAGCTCAAGCCCAAACGCCCCCCACATGAGCGTACGAGAGTGAATTGCGAGCCTTTGTTCTCTGTTTGTGTGCAGTCAGTAGCGTATGGAGTAAGCTTTATAAAGCTGCATTCTCCTCCGGACGGGGATGATGTTCCCATCTCTACTCCACCGGTGAGTGCTGTTCCTCCACGGCTCGTGTTCAGTGTCCTGCTGTCTGACAGTGTCTCTCTTCCTGACAGAAACTAACTAAACTGGGTCAGTTCCGTGTCAAAGACGAGTCTCCTTCTTCTGGCTCTAATATCCAGCCGGGAAGTCTGTTCTTTAGCAGAGAGAGCACTGCTAAATCCAGCCCAGCAATGAAAGGTGGTAATTCATATTACAGATCTACATATTTTATATATATTTATATATACCGGTATGTATGTTTTTTTGGGTTTTTTTACGTTTATGCATTTGGCAGATGCTTTTATCCAAAGCAACTTATATTGCATTCAAGAAACACATTGACATTCTAATCAGTTCTTGCTTGGAATCGAACCCATGACCTTGGCGTTGCAAGCGCCACACTCTACAGTTTGAATTGATTAAAGTTAAAGTGAATTAATGATATACAGCATTTTAGCATTTTTAATTATGTATATAGTCAGACTCCATATATTTCGTTTATATATATATATATATATATATATATATAAAAAAAAATTATATATATAAATGTTATTTTATGGCTGTATATAGTACTCTTTTTTTTTTCTTTTTTCTTTTTTTTAACTCTTTTTTTCTTTTTTTTTTCGCTCTATTTTGTCTTTGTTTAAAGTAAGATCAGTATTATGTATCAACTCAAATCATGACATTAGTGTATCGTTACATCCCTTGCATATTTTGTGCAAATGGACCAATATTGGGGGGGGGGGGGTTGTATTAAATTCATACAATATAAATGAATATAAATATATTAATTTATATTGAATTAAGTGTTACTGTTCCCAACAAAGTAAATCCATTTTGCAAACGTACGCAGAAAGTCAATGTTGTAATAATGATAGTCATTATTTCTTTAATCATTAATTCATTAATTCATTTTTTCTCTCTCAGTGTCTCCTCCGAATGAGAAGTTGAGTTACGCCGCCGCTGCTCTGAAGTCTGAGGGTTCGTCCACTCAAGTGTCGTCCAGCAGCACCAGCACACAGCAGGTACTGAACCCTTCATCCTTCCCATGGAGAAAAACACTGTTTGATCCAGATTTAATTATTCAGTATGCGCCCTATCTATTTAGACATTATAAAAGGATTTTTGGTGAAGTTTTAGCATTTTTTTTAAATGTTTTTTTTTTTATATACTGAGATGTCAGATATTGTAGTAATATGAGTTGGTAAGATGGGCGACAGGGAAATAAGAAACAAGTAAAATCTTTAAGAATACTATTTTAAAATGCTTTAATTGAGAATATAAAAAATTCTGTTATAGTTTCACCATTTATTTTGCATTTGTGGGGGGTTGTGTGTTCTACATTGTAAATGTTCAGATCTAACCGCTATTTATCTGTGTTCAGTCATTGTGACTGATTGGTTTTAAATAAAAAAACATACCGTATTTTCCGCACTATAAGGCGCACCCAAAAGACTAAACCATTTTCAAAAATCGGCTGTGCGCCTTGTCTGTGGACTGATTTCTAAAAATCTATACCATTGTTTTTGTGTGATTTTGATAAGCGCTCAGCTCGATTGACTGTCGGACAATTTCACACTGACACAGGGACAGGAGGACGCTGGCAGTGATAAACCAATCACAGAACATTACATAATACCATATGCTTACCTCCACCATGGTGCTGTTGTGAGGAAAAACCTGAGAGATTGAGCTGAAATCTGACTCCCCGTCGCTCTGCGCTTCCTGGAGCATATTCCCTTATCAGTCGATATTGTTTTCACACAGCAAACACCCAGAACGCACAAGTGAAGTAAAGTTAGTTTTGTTTTTGATATTCATCACACATTAAGCATAATATGGCAATAATTATAAAACGACTCACTCAAAAAAAATCTTAACGTATACTTATGGATACATATGTCTTAATGCTTCACAAGCTTCTTTTTCGTTATTTTCGATCGATATAATGAGCAAGGAGTCGTAAAACCCGTCTGAATGTGAGTTTCACCTGGAAAACTCGTCTCTTTGCCGAGCTGTGAGTAAGGGACCGTGGGAAAAGTGCAATTTTCTTCTAGAGAAAGCTATTGGTAAAAGAAAGGTAATTTTGGACATGCAATTCCCTTTTTGAAAAGACAGGTTTGAACGTTGTCCACTGTGTCCCTTTAATGAATGCCACTGGTCTCATGTCTACACGCACTTAACAAATTATAGCAGAAAATGAAAAGAACATGCACTTTTCCCACGGTCCCTTACTCACAGCTCGCAAAGAGCAACCCTTCCTGGCGAGACTCACATTCACACGGGCTTTACGGCTCAGTGCTCGTTATATCCAGCGAAAAAAACGAAAAGGAAGCTTGTGAAACATTAAGATATATTTCCTTTTTGTAATAACGTTGTTAAGATTTTTTTTGTGCGAGTCATTTTGGAGTTATTACCATTTATCATTGAATGTGTGACAAATATCAAAAACAAAATTAACTTTACCCCGCTGAACGCGCACAGGTTGAGTACATTTAAATTAATACACAGAAAATGAAATAATGTGTATAAAGGATGTGAGATGGACTGAAACTGTAAACTTCCTGAGCTTCATCAGGATGAAAGATAAAGACACCAGCAGAACTGTTGATTTCATAACATAATTCCTGACTCCCGTCGCGTGTATTCATTAATCCTTAGGCATATTCCCTTATCAATCGACTTTTTTAACACAGTAAACACCCAGAAAAGAGAACAGAAGTTTTGAATACACTTAAATTAAATAATGAAATGTGTATAAAGGTGTCATCCAACGAGTGCGATGCAGAAGCAAGACTCGGAGAATAAATTCCTAACGCAAGAGCTTTATTCAAGGAAACACAAAAACCAAAATACCTGAAATACAACAGAAACGGGCACTTCTTAGTGGAAAGAAGGAACATCCACACTCATGAACCTAGAAACCTTCATAACTGACAAAGACAAAGCAGCAAAAACAGCTGAGGAGATTAGACACAGATGCGCACACGCATAGACACACACTTTCACATACAGAGGAGCTTAAAAGACCTGGAAGATGCATAAAGGAACCTGGAAAATACAATTCAGGTCCTTCGTGTATTTTCCAGGTTTCTTTATGTATCTTCCAGGTGTTGCACAATGCCATGTGCGTCTGTTTTAACACAATTCATATTCTATAAATTTTTATTTTGGATTGTTCAAAAAAGTTAAAAAGTACCGGTAAATTAAAAAAGTCCTTGCATTCCATTCGTTCCTATGGGAACAAATTGACCCGCGAGGGAAGGATTTGTTACTACTTTAAAACAATGTTTCGAACCAATATAAACCCCTGGAATCCAGTCAGTTTTGTGTGTGTGTGTTTTTACCCAGTTCAAGTGCGACAAAAATGCTCAGATGGGGAAGTCCTCAACACTCAGATGAACTCTTGATAGTAAAAAAAAAATTTGGGGGTCAAAATGACCCGAGGTAAAGATGAGAGTTCAAAAGTGACCGTATAGACATTTATAACGTTACAAAACATTCAGTGCCGTTTTTTAAACGTTCTGTTCGTCAAAGAATCCACAAAAATTTGAAGCACAACAGTTTTCAACTTTAATAATAATAATAAATGAGCTCCTCATTTCAGAATGATTTGTGAAGGATCGTGTGACACTGGAGGAATGATGCTGAAAATACAGCTTTGATCACAGGAATAAATTACACTTGAAAATACATTCACGTAGAAAGCAGCTATTTTAAATTGTAATTCTAGTTCACAATAGTAATGTTTTAGCTCTTTTCAAGTAAATGCAGGTGAGCTTGACCAATCATAAACCTTTAAACACTCTCTCTCTAGGTGTAAAGCCCTATAAAACTGTATTCCTGTCCTCTAATTAACGAGTAGCCCTTTTTACTTCCTCCTTAAATTAGCTCCAGCACTTTTGCTCCCCATTAATCTTCTCTCCAATGTGAACACGGTTCCTAATGCTATTGTTTTTTTGCTGAAGTGGCAGATATTTTGTCGTCACCTGCAATGGATTATTGACCTTTTTATGGCGTTCCAGAATTTTACCCTTATAATAATTGGAAGTGGAAAAACTGAGTCTCAGCAGGATCTCAGATGAAGATGCTGCACCTGCTGTAGGACCTCAATGATCCCTTTTGAAAGTATTAAAATCACAAAGAAGTCCAAATTTACGCTTATTTTGGGGGAGTATTGCAGTAATAATAAAAAAGTATTATTATTTAAATTCATGTGCCTCATAATCTTTAATCAAAATAACTTCCACTTCATCTTACAACCTCTTCTCTTTTCTCTTCCCTGACTCTTATAATGTGTTTATTGACGTGAGGTTGGAGAAAACTCACACATGAGATCCATAACCAATCCATTCAATCTCCCACGGAATAAAGTCCCATCCTACTTTTTTCTTTTCTTTTTTTCCTGATTCAAGAAGCTGTTTCTCTTGGATATACGTCACAATATGGAAGAAAAGACTGATGTCTTCATGCTGACTTTATGTTTGAATAAAACAGAAAAAAGTCTGAGCATTAAAAGAAATGGTTCTCTCAAAATAAAATGTTATTGTCTCCCTCGTGTTTCAAACCTGTAAGACTGATGGGTGAGAGGATGGTGCTTGTACTTGTCAAGCTCCAAAGCCGGAGTAAAAGAAAGTCAGTTCTTTGAGAAACACCAATTGATGTGTTTCCTGTTGTGTTTCTTGTAGGCTTCTGTGAAGCGGAAGTTCGAGTTTAGTAAAGAGCGTCTGGAAGCCTCCGGTCCGCCGCCCAAAAAGCCCAGTTCATCTGCCTCTGCCGAACCGAACTCTGCCACCCCAAAATCTAAAGCAAGAACCACTGGTAAATAACAAGATTGTGTGATATTCATTCAACACATGCAGTCGGTCGTTCTCAGAAACTAGGAAGTGTCCAGGGATTAAAATGATGATTTCTGGATTGAAAAAGTTTTAAAGGTTGATTCTTCTTCAGGGTTTCTGCTCATTTAAACCAATAAATCTCTGTGACTGGATATTTTACTGGATATATATATTTTAAATATTTCAGAGCTTGGAAACTACAAAAATGCATATTCATTATAAAAATGGCATAAGATTTTAAGACTTTTCAGGACTAAAAATCACACTTTTAAAATGAATCTTCCTCATATGTCCAGCTTTTCCAATTCTGATATATATATAAATAAATGTATATAAAAAATAATTAATAATATATAATATATATAAAAATAATATATAAAAAATATATATTACATCGGCCTGCATCATAATTGCTGAATGAAATCCAATACTTGTTTCTTACTAGTTTTGAGGTGCTGATTCCAAACATCTTATACTATCTTGTAATCACCAAAAAAACAAGTTTCCTCTGAGTCAGGTTACAATTATTCATTCAGTTTTCAGCCGATTTTTGCATACATGACATTTCAAGGTTCGAAAAAAATTTTTTTTTATTATATTTTAGGTTATATATTTAATATATATGGCTTTATGGTATATAAGGTTCCATTATTTAACTTTAGTCAATATATTAACTAACGATGAGCAATACATTTGTTCATCTTTCACCTCTTACCTTTTCTGACACATGGGTCACCGCGCAAGCGAATATTCACAATATAACATAGAAGTTATATTGTGCAATATGGGTTTATGTAGTTCTGCTGCACCAACATATATTGTGCATAAAGAATTCTCAATATATTCATAAAAATGTTATGTATTTTTACCGTAGGTTGATCATTTTGACTGTCATTTTATAAGCAGCTCACAAGCCAAAAACGTGTGGCACCCCTGAACTTCAGTTAATATATGATTTAGTTCGTTTACAAATGAAGTTAATTAACAAGAAGAACATTACTGTAAGGTGTTAACAGTTAATAAAATAAATGTTTATCTACTTTTCAATTGTTTTAAGTCATCTTTAGTCCTTCTTTTAAGAACCACTGCACAAACTGAATTCTCCATGGTGAATCTGTAGCTTCTCCAGGCCAAAAGTCATCAGACAAGAGAGAAAGTCATAAATCCAAGCCAGAGCCCAAGCCCAAACCCAAACCGAAGCCCAAGTCTGCGGAGCCGGTTGCTTTCAACCGCATCCTGGAGGGAGTCGTGTTTGTCCTGAGTGGCTTCCAGAACCCCCTCCGTGGAGATCTGCGGGACAAAGCCCTGGCCATGGGAGCCCGATACAGACCCGACTGGACTCCAGACTCCACACATCTCATGTAAGCAGCCGTGCATCTCACTCATGATGTGTGTCAGCATTCAGGGACGTTGTTCAGAGCCTTTTGTCTCTCCTGCAGCTGTGCGTTTGCCAACACGCCCAAGTACAGTCAGGTGAAGGCGGCTGGAGGCATTATCGTCAGGAAGGAGTGGGTGATGGACTGTCACAAAACAAAACAGAAGATTTCCTTCAAACGGTGAGACGAACTGCAGAAAAGAGTCAGTGCTCGTTTTTGTTTGTCATTTGTTAGTGAATATACATTTTTCTAACGTTGCACTGCATGTTTAATTGGCTCGTTACTGCCTGCAATTGCATCTTTCAGACCAGTGTTTTTTTTTCTTAAGTAAAAATAACGTTTTTATTTGAAATTTTACGTTTTAACATTATAAATGTCTTTACTGTCACTTATGAAGCCTCATCCTTCCCTCGGGTCATTTTGACCCGAAATGTATTTTTTTTTTTTAATCCGAGATCAAGACCTGAGGACTTTAGTCACATTTGAACTGTGAAAACATGAAAAATTAAGTTTGTTGCTTCGAAATCCTTCCCTTGCAGGTCAATTTGACCTCCATAGGATTTTCTTTTTACTTTCTTGAACAATCCAGAAGAAATGCCGTCTTGCCAACTAACTGAATAAGAAAATGTGTGATTACTCAAATCACTAAAACTAAACCTGAAATAATAAGTTAAAGCCAAATAGAATTTTTTTAAAACAAAGCAACAAATTTAATAAAACAAATGAAAAGTGAAAATATAAATATAAAAGCTACATCAAAACAAAAAAATTAAAAGAATGTTTTTTACTAAATAGTTCTTGTACTAACAGTATAGAAATATTGAAATAACAGCGATTCGTTTCTGAATCATTGATTATACATTTATGATAGAATAGGTTTTCTGACAGTCTGTGCAAAAGATGAAATTTAATTATGACCGTATTGTGCAAGAACCTCCTAAATGAACCTTCGGGATCTCGACTATAATACGGCACTGATCGATCTGGCCCTGCGTTATTATCTGAGTGATATTGAGTCCCACCGGCTCTGATGATGTGCTGCTCTGATGATAGTGTGACTACAGAAGTTGATGGTCTCTTTAATGACTCTTCTGATTGTGCAGTCCGTTCAAAGCATGCAGCGATGTGCAGCAAAACGTGTCCTGAATAATGATCGACTGAAGTTACTTCTCTCAGCTAAAGGCACACGAGGTCCGAGTGTCTTTGAGACGCTGCTGCTGAAGAGTTGATCACTGCAGATAATCATACAAATCATGTTTTTTCAGATTTCCTTTCTGCTGTTTGAGCTCCGGTGTTTCTGCAGGTTTTTTTTTGTTCAGGCAGTTTAATAAACGAATGGCTCATTGGTTTGCTAGTCTGTGCAATAGTACCCTATCAAATATTTACCGTTCTATTATATAACATTATCAATATTGCATTAATTTATTTGATGCAGTTTTTGTTCTTCAGATATATACAAAATATCGCTGCCGTTTTTGATATTGTTTATCGTGTAGGTATCGTTATACTGGTGCACATAAATGAAAACTATTAAATAGAAGTTATTGACAAACAGTATGGCAAACCTGCTGTGATTTATTATTTATTTCTTGCACTTTAATATTTAGAATCTACTGATATTTACAGAAATACTTTAAGTTAAAGTACTGTAGCAGCTAAAACTGAAATAAAATAAGTTGTAATATATATATTTATGCCTACAAACTACTATTTTTTTTACTATTGTTTTTAAATCAATTAAACGTGATTAGTCAAATCTAGCATAAAGGTTTGTGTTTATATATATATATATATATATATATATATATATATATATATATATATATATATATATATATATATATATATATATATATATTTATTTATTTATTTATTTATTTTGGTGTGAAAAGTGTTTGCCCTCCTTTTTGGCATGTTTGTCACTCTTGAATGTTTCAGACCGTCAAACAAATTTAAATACTTGTCACAGATAACACAAGTAAAACACAAAATGCAGTTTTCATATGAAGGTTGTTATTAAGGAAAAACAGAATCCAAACGCACATGTCCATGTGTGAAAAAGTGCTTTTTAAAATTTCAAATTACTGAAATATATTGCATTGTTGTTTTAGCTATGTTGGATTTTGCCCAGCCCTAATGATTATCATAAATGCTGCTTGATAAAAGGCTAGTGTTAAGTCCAGCATTGAGTGTGCTTTGTGTGTTTATCCGTTTAGCAGTAGTGTTGATTGGTTTAGTTGGAGGCAGCTGTTCTTCCATGCCTGGCTCTCCATTGTGTCTGCTTTGAGTGCCCACCTCACATTATGTATTCTGTATTTAAAAGCTGCATCTGCCATGGGTAATTAAAGCGTCCACTTCCTTTGAAGATGAGGAGGGTGTATCTGTCTGTACACATGTCTCTCACACAGATCAGCTCTTTTGTGTGTCTGTGCATGTTTTTTCCCAGCATTGATACAGGCGGGAAGTGTGTTTCTATCCTACTAACGGAAAACCATTCCCAAAACCGAAAGAGAAATACTTACTTAAGAGAAAGAGAAATACCACTTAAGTGTGGATGCTAATTGTTCATGTTCTTCATGTAAAGTTTGTACAAATATTTCACCTAAAACTTAACATAATTTGATCAAATTACTGTATCCTTATCAGTACAATGAAAGTGGATGTTGATTCATACCACAATGGACTCGATATTTATAGTCCATATGACTCCTATTCTATAATCATGTTAAGATGCCTTTTTGGCTGACCTTAATTTTGGTTGGAAAAGAGCATTCTGGACATTCTGCTAAACATCTCCTTTTGTGTTTCACAATAGAAAGTCATGCACATTTGAAACGAAGTGAAGATGATAATAATTATGACAATTTTCTTTTTCGGATGCATTACTCCTTAGATGGAGGAAGTTTACAAAATGTAATAGTAAAGAATTAATACGTAAAAAAAAATACCAGGTGATTGTTTACTTTCCCTGAATATTCATCAATGCCTCCAAACTTAATTAAGCTTTTGCCCTTGATTTTTGGACAACAGACATTTCTATCCAGTTCCAGCCGAACTCAATCTGTTGTTTCTTATTGTGTGTTTCAGGTATCTCATGGATGGAGCCGAGTCCAGTTCGGAGAGTGAAGCAGAACAGGATGAGAGTGAGGAGGAAATGCAGAAAATGGTGATTGCTTTCTGTCATTTATATGTTTTAGGAATCATGTCATAAGAACATGAAAAGCGTCTTTAAGTGGGCTTCACATTATGGTCTTCATGTAAAAAGAGCAACATAACCTTGGTGCGGCGTGCTGTTGCCATAGAAACATCCTCAGATTAGTTGACTTCCCGACATGCATAATCGACTCGAAAGCAGGAAACACATCAGTGACCAATTGCATAAGCATCGTTTTTCTCATGCCTCCCTAGAAAACACCAAAAAAGAGGCATGTGTCCCCCAAAAAGCAACCGATTAAGGAAGAAGAGGACGAGTATGGTGGTTCAACAGATGCTGAAGGCTCAGGTAAAGACTGAATAAAATAGAGATAACCTGAGTTTTATTTTGATATTCTAGGTTCATCAACTGGCCAGAATTTTGGGGTCTTGAAGGTCTTGATGGTCTATAATGTTTTAAGAGCTCGTTGTACTGGGGAGCGATTAACATTTAGTGCTTTGTAAGTAATTAGCAAGATTTTAAATGTGTAATAAGGAGCCAATGCAGTTGATCGAATCAGGTGATATGGTCGTACTTCCTGGTTCTAGTAAGAACTCGAGCTGCTGCGTTTTGGGCCAGCTGGAGTTTGTTTATTAAGCGTGTAGGGCGACCGCCTAGTAGAGCATTGCAATAATCTAGACATGAATTCATGAAAAATACAGTAAATAATAACAGAATTAAAATTTTTCGATAAACCATTTAACAATAACTAATAATCTGGTTGCACAAAAGTCAGTAAAGGGGCACTGTAGCAGTGTTGTTTTTTTACGTTTGACATCAAAACCAAAACACGTGCACAAGGCATTGAAAAAGCAGACGTGATGTCAATAAAGTTATTTACATGCAAAGCAAGGTCAGGGTAATGGGTGATAATGTAGTGACTTCGATTTCATTTTGACACAACGTTAAGGACCTTTCACCTTAGAAAAACGAGTGGCCTTTAAACACCTACGTGCCTACTTACACATTATCGCCTTTTTAAGCTGAATTGGTGTAAGATTATGCAGGTAAACAAAGACAGTCATGTACCAACTGAGCTGCCTGAACACGGCAGAACGGGTAAGGTGTGTCAACTACATGCCTGCCTGAGGCTCATGCCCTCATTGAAAATCGTTAATGTCAACCTGTTTGCCGTGGGGCCCCGTCACTCCCGCAGGGGGAGGGGCCGGGTTAATGAAGTGCGTATAAAGCAGCACTCCAATCCATCAGGAAAATTAAAGAAATGGAGGGCCAGAAGAGAGCAGTAGGATTGCAGAGGCTGGAAGTGCGTTATACTTGCCCGGAGCATTCGGAGAGTGGAGACTTGGGCATGTTTCTCATTTCTATGTAAATTAAGGGGCCGCAAGAGCTGGCGTGATCAAACCTCGCTCTGCTGGATGAGTTCATGCAACTTAAAACCATTGAGAGAGGAGATGGTGAATCATTGTCCATGAATGCTGCTTCGTGAACTTCGTTTGGGCTGAGTGGTTGGACGGCATACTGTGTAAATGGTGCAGAGATTTTGATTGAGCATTTATTGCACCGATGGATGCAACGCAGTTGTGTTGCGACAATTCAGATCGGCCCAAAACAAGTCAACATGTGGAGATGCTTTTAATCATAATAATGTGTTTTATTATACTGGACCATTTTGAGTGTGTTCTTTTAATCTCAAATGTTGTATGATGCGAGTCTGATATTCATTTGTTTTGCTTTGTCTATCAAGTCGCCCCAAAATTAAAATGGTAACACTTTACAACAAGGTCCCATTACTTAATGAGGGCTAACAACGAGTAATACATTTGTGACCAGTGTCTGCTAGTTAATAAAAAATAAAAAAAACTGTTCATTGTTAGCTCAGGTCCATTCAATAATATTAACAGATACAACTTCTGATTTTAATAATGTATTCATAAAGGTTCAAATTAACATTAATAAATGCTTTTAAAAGTGTTTTTCATTGTTAGTTCATGTTAACAGATGTAACCGTATTGTAAAGTCTTATGAAGAAAATTGTTTGAAAATAATTTCATTTTCTAGACCCGAATTTCCTGAATGATTATTAAAATAATACAATTTTAGATAGATATAATTTAGACAATTTAGACAATTTTAGATATAATGTATATTCCTATTCATGTGTCTTGATGTTGCTCATTCCCTCGCAGAGAATGACGCGTCTGGCATGGACACTGAAGATGAGCTGAACAGGTGAGATGTTTTTTTTTGTTACAAATGTATTCCCTAAATACAGTCTTACTGTTTTTAGAAACAATGTATCTTGATCCTAGGTTTAATAGAGTAACTAAACCTGGCTTTTGACATGAATGTAGCCATAAAAACATGACATAGCAATAAACAAATAAACCAATACGTTGCCATCATGTGTTAATCGAGGCTCATAATTGTCCCTACATTTCCTGTGTGTGTTCCTACAATTGTTTTTAAAGGGATAGTTCGCCCCAAAATTTACATTCTGTTGTTTAAACCTCAAGTTGTTCCTAACCTGTATGAATTTGCTGCTTTTGCTGATTACAAAAGAACATATTTTGAAGAAAATGGGTAACCAAACAGTTGATATACTGTATATACTTTCAAATTACTGATTTTTTTTTTTAATTAACTGTTTGGTTGCAAGCTTTAAATTACCTAAAAGATTTAATAAACACAAATGCATGTGCCGGCCCTGTGCATGCTTATTTAATCAATATGTGCCAAATTTTAAGATGCATTATAATTGACAGCAGAATCTCTGAAGGTTCAAACGGTTTTGCACTTGTGCCGTGTCTCATCAGACAAAAGACTTCACATTTATGTTGGACACAACCTATGAAAGTCAAAAGGTTCAGTATTATCGGATATATAATGCCCTTATGCTTGGCTGTTTTAGGGTAGAGATAGAGAGCAGGAAGAAAAAAGCAGCGAAGGAAAGCGCAGGTGAGGTGAAAGATGAAGATCCGTACGGTGGCTCTACAGATGAGAACACGGATGCTGAGGAAGAGGAGGATAAACCCATCCCTGAACTGCCAGGTTTGACGCCTCCCGCTTCACCTGTAGACATAGAAGTCTTGAGTATCAACAACAGCATCTCTCTATTTTTGCTTCTTCAGACTTTCTCACAGGGAAGCGCTTCTACCTCTACGGCAAGTTCCCTGACAACCAGAAAAGGCAGCTTCACCGCTACATCATTGCCTTCAATGGGTATGAGACATGTGTTCAGATCAAGTGTCTGTAATCCATTTGAAGCGTCGCCATTGTTTCCCAGCGGCTGTAGGAGGAGCGTGACCGATGAAATGATCTAATCTGTTTGATTCCTCAGAGCTGTTGAAGACTATATGAGCGAGAAGGTCCAGTTTGTCATCACCAGTGAGGGGTGGGACGAATCTTTTGAGGATGTGAGTCTTCCTTATTTCTTGAAGCAAAACAATTCATCAGTTGATGTCAAGTCACCTTTATCTCAATCGAGCTTTATACAATACAGATAATAATCAGGACAGTAGCAGAATCAATGACGCAAACTTCATCTAATGTGAGACAAATTTTACTGCAGGGCTTGAAAATAACTTTTTTACTTGGTAGCACTACAATTGATAAACAGTGGAGTTCACTTATCTCGAGTCGACATTTTTGAAGTGGAACCGCCAAACTCCCTATTTGTCTTAGTATTTTCAATTCTTTAATGTCGATTCCTTAATGTCGCCGAACACTAATATCTCGAGCAAATATCTCAGACAATGTCGTCACTTTACATGGTTATCTTGTGACTAATAATGGCACCTAGTTCACTGGGCATGCGCTGAGTTTGTGTTGCACGTGGATTGCAGTCCTGGTCGCTCTGTCAGTGACGCTTTACTCACAGCGCCGCGCAGGACTCTCTGAACCACATATCGTTCTTACGAGAGCTGCTGTGGGTCCCACCCCCATCCCAAAGCTTCATCCGCTTCTGTGTGCACCCGCCTTCTCTGATTTGATTGGTCTTCTCAAATATTTTGACATTGGTCAGTAACGAGCGGAAACGACCAATGAGTATGAGGCTTAGATTGAACGAACACACACAAACACATCCTGCTTCTGTTGTGAAGCGCTCTGCTCAGCGCCGCTGCAGGAACACGGTTGTTAAAAGACGGGACGAAGCCAAATTTGTTGAGAAAGCACATTAGACAGGCAGAACGCAATAAAGTATGCAATCTAGTACAGCGTGATGACCTCACGAATATGTTATGACTGTTTACGCTGTGAGCGAAATTGTTTGACATGTTGGAGAATATAATTAAAGGTTTGTATCAAAAATCGAAAGTGTTTTTATTGCATACTGGTAAATCTCTGCTGTTAGTTGGTGCACATATGCCTTTTGTTGTTAGCAAACATATACAGTGTATGTACATTTTTATAGCATGCTGATCGCTTCATCTAATAACCTACATCCAATATATCTATTTATCTCGCTAAATGGTTATCTCAACGCTTTTTTGCAACCCCCCAGGCCGTCGACATAACCAAACTCCACTGTAAAATGATAAAAACGATTTGTAGAGAAATTAAATCAATAAGATTTTTTATTTATCTTAGAAGCAACTTGGCCAATTCCAGTACTGGTTGCTGATTTTTATTTTAAATTATTGAAAGAACCAGTATTTATAAATGTCTAGAAATCTTGAACAACAGCACATGCTGTTTCTGTTCAACCCGAGTCTTTCAAATGATGTTCTTTTAGTAATAAAAACGTTTCTTCCTTTTCATCCACTTTTACTGTTTCTTCTGCCTTTTTTACAGGCTTTGATGGAAAATGGAAGCCTGAGCTTTGTGAAACCAACCTGGATTTTCGCCATCAATGACAGGCAGAAGATGTTACCGTACCAGCCGTATACCGTAGTCCCTTAAGAGCATGTCCATAAATCCCAGCCTTTGTTTCAACTCAGAAATGAAAAGTTTGTCATCGTTTACTCACCCTCATGTCGTTCCAAACCTACATGACTTTTTCTCAGTCTCTGGTCATCTTTTTTCTCTTCTTTTATTTGCAAAAGAGCCGTTCTATTAAAACCTTTTTTGTTTTCCATGCAAGGAAGTCATGCAGGTTTGGAAGGACATGAGGTACGTATGAATGAGTAAATTATGGATCATTGTTGGGTTTATTTTAGTACACAGGTCTTGTTGAAAAAAACAGACTAACACCAGATACCAACTCGCCAACCCAGAGATGAAAGACTGTGATCCATATTCATCATCTATTTTACCAGCAATCCAAAAGCTGTTTATTAAGCTGTTAAATTTTAATGACTAAAGGCTGAACCTGAGGTCCCTTTTGAATCTGACTTATGCAGATTTATACTCATTTAATATGAATGTTCACATGTATGGCCAATTTTCGATTTAGCTAATCCATATTCATATTTTTTGCCGTCATTGCTTTGCTCAAGATAGGAGCTTTTCAACATCTGTAAGTGTGGTCTTCAGAATTAATATTACAATAATAATGTTTGTTTAGAGCTCTTTGATGAATATTCAACAACCATATTTAATATTTAAAAAAAAGCCCCTGAAATAAATATGGCTGTAAAAACACTGAATAGTTACATTTATTGGACAACAGTGTATGATGAAATTCATAGTTTTATAAATATCTTTTCATAAATATTAGTTTTATTTTGGATTTGTTTTGGTTTTTAATGTAATTAATATGTTGATGTTCTGGTTTGAAGCAATTGCAGAATAAAATCTGAAATAGTTGTTTAGCCTGCGGACCACTGTCTTGTCTTGCTGTTTGGATGGTTTTTATATTGTGATTTCATTCTTCTAGTTCTGCTCTAAAATATTTTGCTAGTTATTAAAGTAAAATTTCTCGTATGCCCTTTTAAAACATCAGTTGAGGGTCTCACTGGAAACATTGTGCAGTAATGATTGTAATTATACACAATAATTGATACTCTTAAAAATAAAGGTCCTTTATTGGCGTTTATTGGTTCCTAGAAGATCCTTAAACATTCACAGAACATTTCCACTCTACAAAAGAATGTGGATTCAAACGTAGCAATGTAGTATTTCCATTCTACGAAAGTTTCTTTGAAGTGGAAAAGGGTTCTTTATTTAAATGTTCTTAATGAAATTTTTATTTTTAAAGGTCTGTTCACTGAAAGGTTGTTTGGGCAACCAGAAAGTGTACTTGGAAATTGTTTGTAGCTAACCTTAGCATGTTTAAAACCATTTTAAAAATTGAAAACCGTAGATGTCTGTCCCAGAAAACCACCAATTAGACTGTTTTATTTCAGCAGGGATTCATCAAACAGAATTTTCAATTGGTACAGAATGTCTTGTTACTGTCCTCGAACACTTTAAGTCATTTCGCCTTCTTAGAAGTGAATGTATCTCATTTCTGTCCCTCTCTGAAGAAAGCTATCCGTCTCCATCTTTTACTTGTCCTGTCGACGTCTTGACTATTGACCAAATGCAGTATTAGTATTTTTGTTGAATTTCTGTCTTGTCCTTCACTCAAGTGTTTGAGTTTTCAAGCATATATAAGTTTTGTTCAGCTTATCCTCTTTTTCACTCATTTTTTTCTCATTTTTTTTCACTCATTTTTCTCCATAATAGCCTTCACGTGAAGGTTGTACAAGAAGTGCTAATTAGGAATATGTACCATGTAACTTTATTAATCTGCCAGATCTGTCATTTTATCTGCCCATCCGTCTTTTAAGCTCTACTCTTCTCTTTTGCCTTGTTCATATAAAATATGTGGTCACGTGTGTTTTTCAACTGCTTTGAGCAGTTAATTCAATAAAAAAATGTATATGGTTTTGTCATGTTATGTCTCGTCATGAGGAGAAATAAGCCGCTTGATTAATACAGCTCTTAAACCGTTTTATTGCACATTAACTTAAAATATACGGTCACGTGTGTTTTTATCAACGGCTCATGATACTTTTAAAAAAACGGTTTAAACCGTTTTTATTTTGATTTGAACTGACAATCGATGAAGATAAATCAACGGCTGGTCAACGGCTTTTAAACTGTTTCATGGCGCGTTAACTTAAACGCACACGTGACCACATATTTTATCAACGACTCAAACGATCAAAAAGTCAAACAAACAAAGTTTAAACGGTTTTTATGAATGGACAATCGATGCAAATAAATAAAAGCTATTAGTTTATCTTCGTTGCTGGTCTCATCATGAGGAGAAATAAGCCGCTTGATTAATTATAGCTCTTAAAAGGCTTTATGGCGCGTTAAAGGGTCACGTGTGCGTTTATCAACGGCTCAAACGATACAAATTTAAAATAAACCGCTTTTATTTGAACTAACGATGCAAATAAATAAACGCTATTAGTTTATCGCCGTTGCTGTTCCCGCCACGAGGAGAAATAAAGCTGCTTTGAGTTATTACGCCTCTTTATTTCAGACAAGTCTTTTCTCAGGTTATAGTATAAGTGTTAATGTAGATGAATAAGAAGCTGGGCGGGAGGAGGCGCGCGTCTGTGAGGAACAAAGCGCGAAAATGAGCAGAGAAGATCAGCTGCATCTGCTGCAATGTGCAGGATTACTTATCTCTTGCTTCTCAGCCATATCTTTATTCTGATTCTCCAAACATATGAAAGCAGCATCTGTTGTTTCATTGTAGGACGGCGGAGATGCGCGTGAAGCTCCTGCTGAATGACAGTAAGTCACTGTATCTTCATTTTTTAAATATTTTGATCTTTCTTTGTCTTGGGGGCAAGTTGTCACAAAGTCTTTATCTTAGAAACTTCGGGCTTTGAAGTAGAACAACTTGTTTTTTCTATAGTGCGGTTTTGTGTGTCTGTAACTCTTAAATTACTTCTAACTGAAACTGATTTCTGTCCTAAAAACTAAAATTCCCTATCCTGCTTTTTTTGTAGCATCATTTAAAAAAATAAATAATATCAGTTAAACAATAAAATAATGAATTATGTCAACAGCTGATGTTTCATGCGTTGTTTTGTCTAGCATAGTTGCTTTACTTGTTAAGCAGATTCTCATTGTGCCAACATGCCCCATTATAAGGGTCTGTGTACAGTAGCCTACATTGTATTTAAAAAATAAACACCCTAAGAAACATTCACTGGAGTAAAACATAAGTGACAGATCGTCTCTATATCTCCAATTGTTGCATAGAGTTTGCACAGTTTTCTATTTCAAAGCTCATAATTAATATCGACACTTACACATTAATTACTTCTAGGTGCTTTCATTTGTGTCAGTGATTCAAAATGTCTTAATGTTTTGATTAATGTTTTAAACATCTCAAATTTACGTTTTTTAGAAAATAATATGATGGGGTCTAAAAGTCTGAGACCCTGCTTTAAATGTTTGTGATTTAAGACAAAGGTAAAACATATTTGAGTAAAGTTGAATTGAAAACAGATGAATGTGAATCTCTCCTCAATCGGCATCTTGAGGATCCTTCAATGGAAGAAGAAAATCTGATCAATAAGACTCAACTACATAAAAATATATTGAGTTGTAACCATCAGAAAAACCTAAAATTGTTCATACCAGTGTGTTTTCTTTTGCAGTTTGTCTTGCATTAATATACATGATGCAAATTTCAATAGCTTTCCTAAGCAAAAAGAAAACCCTTCCCTCTTTGATCACTTGTCTGATGCTTTAATAACATTTGTTGAGGTGTTGTGAGTTGTGTGGGTTGGTGCGCATCCTTGCGGTCCGGATCAGATGAGGCGTCACACGACAACAAAACAAAAGCCTGTCGCATTAAATGCAAACACAGTTGCTTGAAAAGCTGCTCATTTAATCAATGCGAGGATGACGATGTCTGTGGACAATCTCAGACTCTAATGCTGCCAGGCTTCTGTAGTTCATGCATTATCTACTACTTGCATATATGTAGTAAGGACTTTACTGTAGCTCAATCAGTAGAGCATTGGTGCTTGCAACCCCAAGGTCATGGTTTTGATTCCCAGGGAAAGCAAGAACTGATTGGATTGTCAGTGTGTTTCTTGAATGCAATGTAAGTCGCTTTGGATAAAGCGTCTGCCAAATGCATAAATTTAATCTGATCTTTGTTTAAACATATCTTTGTTTTTATTTGTAGTTCTATAGGAACGATTTAATGTCAAATTTTTTATAACTACACACCATTCATGTTTCCATTCATCTATCAAACTATATGAAGATCTTTGTTGTTTAATAACTGCTAGAAGTGCTAAAAATGCTAAAATATGGATCTGAAGTTGAGCTCAGCGGTGGCTAATGAAGCCGTCGAGGCCTTGGAAATGAGTGACATATTCCTCTGCAGAAGATGACAATCCTTATTACTGGCCATCTCTGCACCGTAAAAGATTCATCTGAGCTCCACACGGGCCTTGAGCGACGGCACGCTCAAAAACTCTTGCATCTTGTGAAACCTGTCAAGAACATGTTTATATTGCAGCCTGTTTTTAGGATCGTTGTGATCAGCGTTAAATTACTGCACACTTGTGTTCTTATAGTTTGCCCAAAAATTTAAATTCTGTCATCAAGTACTCGCCTTTGTCATTTCAAACCCGTAAGACTTTTGTTCATCTTCAGAACACAAATGAATGTCTTTCTGATGAAATCTGAGAAATGTCTGTCCCTCCGTTGATGCAACTTCCACTTTAACTCCTCAAAAAGTTTGGAAAGAGATCATGATTAATTCTTAATTCTACGTGGCATTGATTCAACAAGGTGCTGAAAGCATTCTTTAGAAATTTTGGCCCATATTGATAGGGAGCATCTTGCAGTTGATGGAGATTTGTGGGATGCACATCCAGGACACAAAGCTCCCGTTCCACCAATAACTGTGGGGCCGTTTTAGTTCAGAGAACTCATTGTCATGTTCAAGAAACCAATTTGAAATGATTCAAGCTTTGTGACATGGTGCATTATCCTGCTGGAAGCAGCATCAGAGGATGGGTACATGGTGGTCATAAAGGGATGGACATGGTCAGAAACAATGCTCAGGTAGGCTGTGGCATTTAAACGATGCCAAAGTGGTACTAAGGGGCCTAAAGTGTGCCAATAAAACATCTCCACACCATTACACCACCACCACCAGCCTGCACAGTGGTAACAAGGCATGATGGATCCATGTTCTCATTCTGTTTACGCCAAATTCTGACTCTACCATATGAATGTCTCAACAGAAATCGAGACTCATCAGACCAGGAAACATTTTTCCAGTCTTCAACTGTACAATTTTGATGAGCTCGTGCAAATTGTGCCTCTTTTTCCTATTTGTAGTGGAGATGAGTGGCACCCGGTGGGGTCTTCTGCTGTTGTAGCCCATCCACCTCAAGTTTGTGCGTGCTGTGGCTTCACAAATGCTTTGCTGCAAACCTCGGTTGTAACGAGTGGTTATTTCAGTCAAAGTTGCTCTTCTATCAGCTTGAATCAGTCGGCCCATGACCTCTGATCTCTAGCATCAACAAGGCATTTTCTCCCACAGGACTGCCGCATACTGGATGTTTTTCCCTTTTCACAGCATTCTTTGTAATCCTTGAAATGGTTGTGCATGAAGATCCCAGTAACTGAGCAGATTGTGAAATACTCAGACCGGCCCGTCTGGCACCAACAACCATGCCACGCTCAAACTTCAATCACCTTTCTTTCCCATTCTGACATTCAGTTTGGAGTTCAGGAGATTGTCTTGACCAGGACCAACCCCTAAATGTGATTGGTTGATTAGATAATTGCATTAATGAGAAATTGAACAGGTGTTCCTAATAATCCTTTAGGTGAGTGTAAATTGAGCAGTTTAGTCCAAATTTTTATTCACATATAAACATTGATCAGCTAACATAAACAGAAGCTCAATCAAACCTGATCATTGGTTCTTGCTTGAGCTTCCGTTTACCACAACTGATGTGAGTTGATGAATATTTATATGTAAATAAAAGCCCAACTTCAATCTGTTCATCAAATGGAGCAAATGTGTCTCTTCAGAAAATTTGGACGAAACTGTTAAATTCATATGAAATCATTTTATGAACATTTTGAAGCATTAAAGTGGTGGTTATGGATCTGTCAATAGAGTGACCAAAATCTCTCAGATTTCATCAGAAAAATCACAATGTTTTTGGAAATGTAATAGCTTGCTGTTTCTTTCTTCTTTTCTTTTTTCATCTAATGCCTGTGATATAAAGACACGTTTCAACATCAAATCCATTCCTCTATAAAATAAAGTCCTGACCTTCATTTTTTTTTCATCGAATATCCTGTTTCACTCTGAAATACGTCAAATTCAGGAATTGAAATAAGTTGCGAATGCTGTTTCAGTGCAATATGATTTTCATGACAATTATGCATATTTTCATCCTAATTTCCTACTCATTAACATTTTTGGTCTAGTGAACTTCAGGCATTTAAATAAAAAAAACAGAAGTGTGGAGTATTTTTTGCTCATTTTTTTGTTTTTTCTCAGTGTCAGTAATGTAATTCAAAAACTCTTCTCATTACTGTTGGAAAAATTAAATTATCATTAATGATTTTATGTAAATTTTAAAGTATACATTATGGTAGTTATTTCTGTACTGTAATACAGTAAATGTTTTATGAATTTAACCTGATTTTGGGAGGATCTAGGAAAAGGTGTGCTTAATTATCATGAAAATAATATCACAATCCAAAAAATATGTGGTCCAATTCAGCTTCTTATTTATTTCTCGTCATAAAGTGCATTATGTCTCATGTTTTCATGAGGAGACTGCTGTGAGATTAAAACTGATCATCAGCTTTCATTTTTAGGAGATGGAGGTGATTATTAGATTAGGAAGCAATTATTCCACTGCAGAATCAAACTGCACGCAGAGCTATTAATTTTTAGAGTGCATACATTCATTAGCTAATAGTTAATTATCACACATTCATCATTTTCTCATCAGTGATCAGGGTTTGTGTCTCGGTAATGACATCAGCGCTCAAATTAAATACAGATACGAGAGCTCTCGTCATTGTGTGTTATCCTGAGTGATTCCTGATTAACAGGCGTGAGGATGAGAACTGCAGCGAAGACAGATTCCCTTTTGCATAGAGTAACGAGTGCTGCTTTTTCCTTTAATCAGGGTCGGACTGTCCGCTTCACTGCCGCTTCGTTTGCATAACCGTTTAAATGCTGTCCTAAGAAACATCGACATCTTAATGTTGTCAGTGAACCTGAAAAGATTTGTTGTGCTATTTGAAGCTGCATAACTTGCTCTTATGACTAATTACTATTTTCATTTCTAGTATGATGAAACAAAGGTTGACCGTGAAAAGCATGCATCTGTTCACATAATGTCATCATTGACATGTTCGTTTCTCTCAGTCTTTCTCACTGATTTGTAAATACAGCTGTTTGTTAGTGTTGTGACTAGGGATGCACCCATATATTTTGGGTTATCGATACTGATAATTCTTTATATTTGAAAGCCCATAAACGATATATTGGCTGATGGAATTGGAATCCAAATTTTGATATACTTTGAGAAATGAAATCATTGAAATCCATGTCCTAAACACTTCAAAATAAATTAAACATATACAATACAGTAGCCCAATGTGAGATTCCTTAACTTTAAAAAAATGAGCTTTACACTCCTATGGACAACTTTCTTTATAATAAACAAATGGTAACACTTTACAGTAAGGTTTCATTTTGTGATCATTAACATGAACCAACGATACTTCTACAGCATTTATTATCCTCAATTCATGTTAATCTCAACATTTCTGAAGACATTTTTGAGATCTGTTAACATTACATTTATGCATTTGTCAGACGCTTTTATCCAAAGTGACTTACATTGCATTCAATGAACACATTGACATTCTAATCAGTTCTTGCTTTCCCTGGGAATCGAACCCATGACCTTGGCGTTGCAAGCGCCACACTCTACTGTTTAAACTACATGATAGTTAATGCACTTTGAACTAACATGAAAACCAATATTTTACATTAACAAAGGTTATTGCTCTGTTATTTAATGCTTTAACAAATGAGACCTTATTGTAAAGTGTTACAAAAAATCTATTACCTAATAAAAGGTACAAATAAATGAAGAAAAAAAAACTAAATAAAGCAAACAAGTCATTGGACTCCATTCTATATAAAGAAACAAAGTGCATGTGCCATGGATAAATGAAAGGAAATTGCCTCCGCAATTACAAATAAGAAAATGCCGTTAATCTAACTATATTGTTGATGGAAAATAATACTAGATCCATAAAAGTGCAAGTTATTAGCACACGTAAACTGAAGCGCTTTGATTGAAGGTTAATTAACTAAATCCTGTATAAGATAAATAAGATTTTAAAAGTCTTAAAAGTTACAGAGAATGTGTAACTCCTGTTTGAAGACTTTCTCTTCTCGTAACAACACACTTAAACAACAACTAAATCCAGACAGCGTTTTATTAAAATAGTGTTCTCATTATAATGTCAACCAAAAGCGTCCTATATGAGATTAATCAGATATATATACACAAAATAAACATAATATTTCAACAAAAAATGACAATTGCACAAAGGCTGCGAATGCACAATTAGTGAACTTGATTGTGCTAGTCATGCTCTTTCCACAACAATGCACTGAAACACGAGCATGCAAAGAGTTCACAACATTATTTTACACTTGTGTTCTCATTATAATTTTATGCACCTTATATGACAGATTTGTGTGGCTCTGAACTGCATCTTCCTTTTCGAAGTGATTCCATTGGCCTCAATAGATAAGCCAAAATTTTTTTTTTATTGGGCCAATAACGATGACATTAAAAACAAGCGTATATCAGCCCATACTGATATGGTGGCTGAGTGTCAGGGTTCAGCCGCATTCGGTCTAGTAATTTCTTTGGTTTTGTGGCAGAGCTCTGACACTACCGTAATGTCTTGTGTTTGATGTGTGTGCGCACGGCTTCGAGGATTCGAGCCACCCGCATACTTGTCTGTGTAACGACGCATGTGCGGGTTATGATGTCCAATCCCGAGACTGGTCTTGTCTGGTTTCGGTTTGTGTCGGGATTCGGACATTCATGACCCGTGTGCTCGTCCTTGTCATGAGCGCACGAGCCGAGTGGTTCCTCGTTTTCGTGCACTCTATGTTTTGTGAGTGGGCGCGGTTCAAACTCTGCTGTATGTTGTGAACACGCGGTTTTTGTTTTCATCAGCCGTGTGCTTTCATGTCGTGTTTTCGTGTTGCGTCTTTGTTTAATGTGAATACACGGCGATGCGGGTTCGCATTGGCTGCGTGTTCATGTCTCGTCTATGTGTAACCCTCCCACCTTGTTTCCCTGCTTAACTTTGATTTGTCCCAGCTGTTTTCTCATCAATTACCCTTCCTCCTGTGTGTATTTAATCTCCTCATGTTTGCTGTCCTGTGTCGCATCTTTGTCGTTATTTTGTCAACTCTGTGTCTAGTTGTGTCAAGTCAAATCACGGTTTCTCCCCTTGGGGGGGGGTTTATATTTGACTTTTGTTTTTTGGTTAATAAAGTGCCTTATCCTCATTGCAATTTAGTCCTCGCTCTTCACGTACCTGACAGCCGATATAGTGTGCATCCCTAGTTGTTACTGTGCGTATTGATTTAAACTTCAAGGAGCACAGGAGAATGTTTCTAACTTTTCTTAATTGTGTAAATTTGAAGCCTAAAATTCAGGGGACAACAGTATCATTTTAGAGAGCGGTATGTGCATTGTACACTAAAACGTTACTTTGAAACTTTTTTACGTTAAGTTTTTACTGTGAGCTGAACTGTGGATGAACAACCTTTCAATGTGTCGAATGTGATCAAGTGCTTTCAAGGCAACTGTGTTTTTGTTCAAGTAGTTTCAATAGACTGTTAAATTAAAAACCTGCCGTTACGTGACTCATGCGTGACTGCTGTAGTCGTGCTGGCTTTACTTCACTGTGGCTTTACATTTGTTCCCTCGAGCAAAGCTCTTGATGCCACAGAGCAGACCAACGGTGCAATTAGTTCCCGCGTTGGGCGCCACTTTCACTGAAGCGCTTGCAAAATGGCAAGTAATGAGATGTTGCGCTTTAATGTGCTGAAGGCCTGATAATGCATGTGTGCGCGTGCTGGGGAAAGGATTTAACAGAAAGTGCATTGAAATTTCACGCTTTAAATAAGCAGTTGCGGTTTGAAAGAATGTTGTTTGTTTGCCAGTGATTCAATGACATGCTATTCAATAGGCACTGAATCACCAAGCTGAAAACATATAATTTTTTTATGAAAGTGAAAGTAACGTGAAAGCCAAGTATGGTAACCCATACTCAGAATTTAACCCATCCAAGATAGTGCACAAAACAGAGTCGCTCTGCAGGTCAGCTCTCGTGACATGGAGATCCTTCCATTATACTCTATGTTTTAGATGTTCTAGGCACATCATGTGACTGTTCTTCTATATATACATTGTAATCTGGCTTGAGTTCAAAACTCAGGCCATATATGACACACTAAGGGCCCTGAGCTTTGTGTTTCAGTCTTGTGTCAGTAAAATGTCACAGCTTACAGATATAAATAAATAAAGTTGGCTTGAGAACTAAATCTACTGTTTACGATTATTATCATTCTTCTTAGGAAAATTCTCCTCCTAGGGCTTTCAAGCTACAAAAACCAAACTCACCTCAGACCTGTTCTGACTCGGGTTGCTATTTCTTTTCTAACTGATCCGACTTATGGTTTTCCAAAAAATGACAATTAAATATGAAAATTTTCTTATGCTTTTTATTAGGGGGTGAACACTTTTGTTACATTGATTGTAATAGAGTATTTCAGCTTCATCCACAATGTATTTATCACTGAAAAACCCTATGTCAGGTTTGGAGAGAGCGAGGACTCACGATGCAGGTGGGAAGGGTCTTTATTGAAAAAAGAAACAAAACTCAAACACAAACCTCCCCGAGGAGAAAACCCATAACAAGATTGACACAAGAGAAGATGCTAGACACGAATGACGACTAGAATTGACAATGAAGCGACACAGGACGGCAAATACGAGGGGAATAAATAGGGAGCACATGATGAGGGTAATGATAAGGAAACAGCTGGGACAAATCAAAGTTAACCAGGGGAACAAGGTGGGAAGGGTTTACAAAGACACGACACGAACACGCAGCCAATGCGGATGCGCATCGCTGCATGTTCACAAAAACACAAAGACAGCGTGCAGCTGGTGAAAAACAAACTGCACGCGACACGAAAACACAACATGAATGCATAATTCATGTAAAATCTTTCTAACGACATTCTATTTCATGTTGTATCTTGCTAGCGACATGCTATTTCAGGTTAAATCTTGGTAGCGACATATTAATTTACACTAAATCTTGTTAGCGACAAGCTAGTCAATACTAAATCTTGCTAGCTACATGCTAATTCATGCTAAATCTTACTAGCGACATGCAAATTCACGTTAAATCTTGCTAGCGGCATGCTAATCAATGCCAAATTTTGCCAAGAACAAAAAGCATGCTAACAACTTGCTGATTCTTGTTAGCAACATGCTAAATCATTTATAATTTAGCAAACTAGCCCTAACTTAAAGCTGTTAAAACTACTTCAAACTTTCTGGTCCAGCTTTATCAAGCCAACTTCAAAGTTGTTTACGAACTTTAGTCATCTAGTAGTTGTGTATACAGTTGAATTGTATTAAAATACTCAAGCAATTATTCAAGCAATAAAAACGCACATACTGCTAACTGTAGTCACACACACACAGAGCAGAGGGCAGTCATTTTGTTGTTGCCCCCGGGAAATGATTGGAGGTTAATTGCCTTGCTCAAGGGCACCTCAACCATTTCCTGCCAGTATTGAAAATCGAACCCAAAACCTTTGGGTTGGCAGATAAGAAAGGACAGGCAGAGAACACTCACAAACGAAATACCAGGCAAAGATCAGTGCAGGCAGACAGTTTTCAGTTTTTTTCTTTTCCCTTAAAGTGGATGAAATGGATCTTTGGCTACGTTCACACTGCGAGTCTTAGTGCTCAATTCCGGTTTACTGCTCAGATCTGATTTTCTTATTTTTTGTATAGCTGTTTTTTTATTGTTGTTTTAAATGTGGCCAACATCAGATTCCAGTGTGATTCCAACAGATCATGATCCAGAACTGACCCGCATGTGCAAAAGAACGATAGAAGACGTCACACACCATGCAGTCTTACGGAAGTAAACACAGGGAACATTAAAATAAGCGATTACGCATTTATTTATAGTATGATCAGCGACTTTATGCACAAGCAATATAAAAAACAAAGATGAGGATACGAAAAAACAGCAGTTTTTAAATGTTTATGATACGAACCCTCGTGTTTTGCTCATATATAGATCGGTTACAGTAATGCTTATGAGTTCTGACACATCACTGCCCTTCACTCACAACCTTTCCCAAATGTCTTGATGACTTCAGGTATGTGAAATCTTTGAAATGACTCCTATGAGTGCAGATTTGTGATGAATGCTGCTCTAAAGTGACGTAAAAGTCACACCAGTTCATATGGGAAATATCCAGCTGAGGTTTTTCAAAATGATTAATGAGTAAATAATGACAGAATTGTAATTTTTGGCTGAACTATTCCTTGAATTGTTTTAATGTCGTTCATGTCTTCCCAGGTGCCCAGAGGAGCTGCATAATGCCTCTTCTCGTCGTAACAGAAGACAACGTCTCCATTGCTTCCCCAACCCTGAATTCATCTTCATCTCTTTCCTCTATGGCGTTTCCCTCCCTCCCTCCATCCCTGTCCTCATTTCTCCCGCATTTGAACTGCTCCGTGGCTCCGTCTCCCTCCTCACCGCCGTATAACTTCTACGCCGTGTTGTTGGTGTTGCTGATCTTTTGCGTGGTGTTTGGTAACGTGCTGGTGTGTGTGGCCGTGTCCCGAGAGAAAGCGCTGCAGACCACCACCAATTACCTCATTGTGTCACTGGCCGTGTCGGACTTGCTCTTGGCCACACTTGTGATGCCCTGGGGCGTCTATCTGGAGGTCAGTAGACATACTAATTGGTCAATTTAATTGGTAATTAAATGTAGTTGCTCTAAGTAGGGCCCTTTGAAATCTCTTTCACTTTTTTTCTAAATTCAGTTTTTTTTGTTAACATTTTCCTGGATTCCATTTTAGTTCTAAAAAATTTAATCATCAGTCTTATTCAATTTAACAACAGTTTATTAAAAGTTGATCAAAAACTATTTTTTATGGCCTAATGAGTTTAAATTTTTTTGTTTCATATTTGTGTTTTTTTTTCATATTTTATTCACAGATTTGAATAATCAAAAAAGCCTAAAACTACTAATAATTAATAACTTAAAAAACGTAATTTTATATATATATATATATATATAAATTATTATTATTATTTTTTTTACAATAATTGTATAATAATAATTCTGGATTTATGATTTAATTTAATATTAAAAATTGTGGTACCGTATTTTCCGCACTATAAGGCGCACCTAAAAGACTTAAATTTTCTCAAAAATCGTCCGTGCGCCTTATAATCCGGGGCACCTTATGTGTGGGTTAAGTTCAAAAAATAGACTCATAATTGAGGCTCCACCTTATAATACGGTGCGTCTTATGGTGCCGAAAATACGGTAATCAAATTAAGGCATGAAACTTTATCCATTTAATTAAGCTTTTAAAATATAATAAAATAAAAATTTGAAAAAATAATCTTTTTTTCTCAAGCAAAATGCACAACAAAGGTTTACTATTAAAATGAAAATGGAAGAAAAAAAATTTATATTCCTTTTATATAAGGTTTTACTATTTTTATTATTGCTTTGAGAAGTGTATTCTACTGTTTAATTGTAATATATTTCTGTCACAATTTCTGCAAGTTAAACCAAACTTTTATTTTAACAGCTTGTAGTGAAGACTCAATTTTTATGACTCTGTTTCCGTGATTCATTGGCATTTTCCATATCGCTAATATCAGAAGAACAAAACAAACCGTGCTTGGTCACTTTACACGTCAGTCAGACGGTCTCCTGCTTTCTAAGTGCTAATGCTGTTAAGCAGATGATATTTCACAAAGCACACAAACACTGATGTTTCATGTCTAACCAGAACAGATGTGTTTGTGTAGGTTGTGGGTGAATGGAGGTTCAGTCGGATCCACTGTGACATTCTGCTCACCCTGGACGTCATGATGTGCACCGCCAGCATCCTCAACTTATGTGCCATCAGCATCGACAGGTGACCCATCCATCCACCTTCCCATTGACATTACACTAACAGCCAATCCTGTCCTGTTCCTTATTCAGAATAAAAATGAGAATGATTCTGATTAACATTTCAGCGATTTCCTAATCTGTTTTCCTCAGTGTTTGTTTGGAGCTTTGCTTGACCTGAATTTATCTTTGGTTTAAACTCACTCCAGGCAATTACATGCAGGCAAGGCAGAGGAGATTATGAATTATAAATCCTACAGCAATGTGTTAGAGACACTTTTTCCCCTTGCGGGGAATTTTAGTGAATGCTGCTCATTAAACTGGCGCTGGAAATGTCTTGGAAAATTGGAAGTACGCAATAAAGTCAATGTGCATGAATAACTTATAGGCTTATAGAAGCAGGTTGCAGGTGATTTGATTCACTTCTAAGCGCTGAGGATGATGTTTGGAGATTATATAAGCGTTAAGCATCATTACTTTACCTGAGAACTGCCTCTCTTATTCAAATCCACATTTTCAAATTCAACTTTTATAAATGTACAGAAGCGGTATTTCTACATGAAAAGCCTTAAATGAGAGGAAAGTGTTGCAATTCACACTAAAAAAACATGCACTTTGAATTAGTTTCTGAAAGACTGTCATGCATGTGAAGCACGGCCTTTAGAATAGAGACCTCAAACCTTGAACAATTAATTAATTTGCTTTTGTTGTAATTAAAATACATTTTTATAAAGTGTTTGGCAGACTTTTAGAGATATGCTCTGGTCGTTTTTATGTCTGGGTTTTATTCTCTCAAATAACCCGACAAAGATGGACGACCTCTGTGTGTTTCCTTCATTCTGATCGATTTTATTGATGTTTACACATTGACAAATTAAATAGACGATTCATCATATTGATTGAAGTGTTGCTGTTTAGAATAGCATACTGCCTTACTATTACTCCTCCTTCGATATATAGCATGTGTCGTGCATATAAATGTTCATAATACTTAAAATACCTGAGTGACCTGCTACATTTGCCAAAATGTGCAGCAGACAACCGTATACAGAATTCTGTATCCCACAATGCAATGCATTTGACCCGACCTTGCATTTTCTGAATAATAAACCAGAAGTAACGTCAACTGCTATTTTCACTCACTTATTCAAAGTGGTTAAACATACATTTTATATAATGTTTTATTATAAGTATTTATTTGTTTATTTGATGTTTTTACAAAATTGAATTAAAAATGTGAAATAACTGTCTTTGTATAAATAAAATATCTTGCGAAAAAGAAAAAAAGAATCTTGCGGTGTTGCATAACAGAAACAGTTTTCACTATTTTTTAAAATATTATGTAGTAATATTATTCACTGTAAACTAGTATTCCCTTCTGAACATAGCCTGACTGTCTGTCTTGTCTATCATCAATGTGGCGTAGTATTTAATTTGATACACCTGTATTTTGAAAGCACATCTGCATTTCACTTCAACAGCATCATGTGCTGCACATTGATCTGAACACTTCATGTGTTGATGTGCAGGTACACGGCCGTGGCCATGCCGTTACTGTACAACACGCGCTACAGCTCCAGAAGACGGGTCGCTCTGATGATCGCGGTTGTCTGGTTCCTGTCATTTGCCATTTCCTGCCCACTGCTGTTTGGTCTCAACAACACGGGTACAAAACACTCACCTAGACATTATAACTACTTCATGAGGAAACTGAAATGACTTGCTTTGTTTTCTTTTATATGTACACTCAACCTCAAAAGAATGTCCTTAAACCCATCACTCCAAACCCATTTGATCGTCTGTGAAATTCAGTAGGAGAATCTTCATGTAATCTTCATGCCGGGCTTGATTAATTCAGCTATTGTTATTTTAGTTATTACTATTACTATATTGCTGGGTTAAAGTTTAAAATCACTTGCAGAATGACTACTGTAACAACACAGGGAATAATAATCAAATAGTAATAATCAAAAGGGATAACAAATTATTAACAAGCAAGAAAACCCCAAAATATTGGCAAAAGTTAAAATTTACATTTGTATATGAGTGTGAAAAAGTGCAGAAAGACTGTTACATACAGCTTATACAGGTAAACAAATTACCTTTTGAAGAGTTTAATGTTCAATAATGGCCAAACCATCAGGCTGTGTGTCGCCGATAAACATAATAAACACTGAAAATATTTAACAATTACTGACTATGAACAATCATCAACCTAAATTGAGTCAAAGCTACCCCGCATCTTATTCCAAATTCCCAACCAAGCATTTGTGTTGAAAAAATGAACCTGGGTGATTTTAGTGTTCAATGTCACCATGCCAGTCATGCTGATTTGATGCAAGAGCTGAAATTCTTTTAAAACATTGAAATAGGGCATTGTAAGTCATCGCTGGTCCAAACCTGTCGAGTTTAATATAACATTTCTCTTCCTCAGCTCTCTAGTTCCACCCCTGTGAGCCTGACCTCTGTCTAAGTTTTCATGAACTTCATTGGTTGAAACAGCAGAGTGAATTTTGTGCTGATTTCCATCCAAAGGGACGTGGCTGGATTCAAGCACTTGTAATGAGGTTTCCCTCCGTGCATAATTATCATTTCTGCACTCCCGGCAATATGTATGTGTCAAGTTTTGCGAGGGAAGAAGCAAGGACTCATGCGCTAGGAGGAAGGCTTTCGTTATTTAATGAAGATAAAAACAACATTAAAACAAAAACTGCCCCTGGGAAAAAAATGACACAGGATTAGACTCAGCTCGACACGACTAGACATGACAGGACTAGGCATTAGACTTTCGACTGTGCAAGACATAATAATGGCAACGAAGCAGCACAGGACAGTAAAGACAAGGAGAATAAATAGTGAACAAACGAGGCAAAATCAATGAGGGAGAACAGGTGGGGCAAATCAAACAATAACGAGGGAACAAGATGGGGGGGTTACACAATGACAGAACACAAACATGCAGCAAATGCTAACGTGCATAAGCCATGTGTCCACGTGAAACAAGTAGGCACTAGACAAGACATAACATGAAAGCACGTGGCCAATGTAAGCATGAACCGTGTGCTACACAAAACGCAACTCACATGGACAAGAGAACGTGCAGCCCGAGCGAAACTTGAAACAGGACCGATCAGAGCGCACAAGCACCAGCACTAGTCAGAACACTAGTCTCGTGTGCACACACAGAAGACAAACACACGAATCCCGACCAAGACCAAAGTGACGGAATTCAAACACCACGCCCTGCACACAAGACAGACAGGAGAGCGTGCGTTTTTTCATGCTCCGTGTGTTTAATGCAAATTGAGTCCTCACTCTTCTCTTCACTCCTGTCTCTGATTGCGTGTGTGTGTGTATATATGTATGTGTGTGTGTGTGTGTATATATATATATATATATATAAATATATATATATACTCCACATAAAACCCACCTTGACAACTATGTGGAGCAGGAGGATGGTTGAAACATGGTTTCTATAAACAAAACCCTCTTCAGCTCAAGTGGCATTAAGTCCTTCACAGATTGTCCCGGCACATGGATGATGACAATAAAAACGTTCACCAAACAACGCTTCCACTGTGAGCGTTGTAAAATTATGTTCGCAAAGAACCATTGAGTCAAGGTCTAAAACTTTCTTTTTGAATTGAAATAATGTTGCTGTTGGAACATGAAGGTCTCCAAAGGGTGTTATTCTCTATATGACTAAACACTGTTTCTGAACTCACTGAAACAACTCTCTTATAGTCTTGAATTTTCTTCTAGGAACGAACATTACAATATTTCCCACTCAAGGAATTAGAAAATAAAGGGGAGAGGCCTGAATGAATTGAGTTAGTAGTGTGCTCAAACTCGAGGTTTTGGTAAGATCAAGACTTTGTAATATGACCTCTTTAAGATTCAGTCTGATTTAAGTTATTCGTTCAGAAATAAACGTTCTGTCTTGTTTACTTGCCTTCATGTGATTCCAAACGTGTCATTTTATTCCATTTAAACCAAAATAGGACTAAGTTATTTGTCAGGCGCTGAGGTGCGAGTGCGATGCGGAGACAAAACGCGGAGAGAATTCCGCTGAAATGAAACCAAAAACTAAAACACTTTAAACACAACTGAAAACGGCACTTACTAGTGCAAACTCGGAGAACTGGGAACAACCACACTTGTAGACACATGGAATTAACACGGACATGGAAAACAACTGACAAAGACAAAGGAGCACAGGAGGGTATTAAAGGACAAACATGGGATGGGAACCAGCTGACGAGACTTAGGCAGTGATTAGACAGAGACGGTAGCGTATAGGACATGGAAGATACGTAAAGGAACCCGGATGTGACAGACACGACAAGAATGTGACATTATTGTTATTGATCAGAATAATTTCTATGTGCAAATTATGATTTCTTATTTGTTTTCTTTCGATTTTGGTGTGAACTGCACGTTTGCAAGCGATTCATTCTTGTTCTTTTCTGTCTTCCATATCAGCCAGTCAAGAAGGGAGAGACTGCAGCTTTGCCGACCCGGCTTTCGTGGTCTACTCCTCTGTTGCTTCCTTTTACGTGCCCTTCATTGTGACCCTGATGGTGTATGTGCAGATCTGCGTGGTCTTGCGCAGACGGGGCAGACGCACCGCACCTTCACGCAGACACGGCCTCCATCCAGAGCCCAGAGATGGACAGAGATCGCGCAAGGTGTGCTGGGAAGATTCTTTCACTGGAATTTTACTAATAAGCCCTAACATTAGCAGTCCTTGAATATTTGCTTACATTCTTTGGTTTAGCAGTAAACATTTGACTTTGAAATTTCAGCAATTTTCATTACATTGCACTAAAAATGCAGTTGGTGCCATCAAAAGATTTGATATTGTAAATAAGGGTACTTCCCTTTGTTATTATAGCTATTTTTGTTATTATAAGGGAGGCTTCCCTTCAAAATAGTAGTCAACAACACAATTCACTAATGAACACAACAAAATTAATACATTTATTCTGGAAAGAATAGGGGTGCATCCGTACACGTATTCATAACGTAAATTTGGGGTAAGGATCTTTCAGTTTCAGCAAATACAGTTTTGTTTTAACTGCTTTGAGTGCGGAGCCTCTCTGTATGCAGAACATAATTTCAAAGTCTGAGTTTCCCTCCTAGGATGGGACAGTATCATTTATTTCAGTATCCTTTGATGTTTCAAACACATCCAAAATAACAAAGGACACCGAGTGAGCTGCTGCCGGATAAATGCACAATCCAAGTTGTCTTTAACATGAGATGTTTTTCAAACTACATCATAAACCTACGTGGCTTCCCCTTCTCTCAGATCCCTTTTTTATGTATAAAAATTACATTTTAAGTTAAATTCAATTAAATTTCAGGCTTTTCTGTAGTTCAAGCTATAGAGTGTTACATTTGCAACGCAAAGGTCATGGGTTCGATTCCCAGTGAAAGCAAGAACTGATTAGAATGTCAATGTGTTTCTTAAATGCAATGCAAGTCGCTTTGGATAAAAGCGTCTGACAAATGCAGAAATGTAAATCAATTTCATGTTCTATTGTTCAAATGCAGCCTTGGTGTGCATAAGAGGCATCTTTCAAAATGATACCGACCCCTACCTACTATTATTATCTTATTAACATTTACATTTGGCAGACGCTTTTATCCAAAGCGACTTACATTGCATTCAAGTAACACATTGAATCAGTTCTTGCTTTCCCTGGGATCGAACCCATTACCTTGGGTACCTTGATATACTTTTGATTATATCTAAAAATGATTAACTAGTAATAGCAATCTATCACATTCTTCAATTGTTTTCTCTCTCTTTTTGTTTGTCAGAATAAGGGTACTCATCCTGAAGATGTGAAATTGTGTACTTTAATAGTAAAGCCTCCTCCAGCCGCCCCGCAACGCAAGAAAGTGGTAAAAGCCTTTAACTAGAGCCTTTAACATTCAGTCACTTCCTAAGCGTGAATGTCTGTGTGAATCAGCAGTGAATCATGTTGTTTGTGACAGACGCTGGTGAAAGAGGCCGTGGTTCATCCTCTGGACGTGGAGCCCATGTGTTTTCTGAGTCAGGACAGAGAGCAGCAATCGCAGCAGCCTGGACATGCTAAAATCTCCCTGTCGGTGTCTGTGGCGCCCCGTCCCACGCGGCCCTGCTCCACGCTCTCGGCCCCCGGCCTGTGCAGGGATGCCCTGCAGGAAAACATGAACGGCCTCCACGGATGGAGGGAGAGAAACGCAGAGAGAGAGAAAGGAGCAGTGGCCAAGGAGAGAGCGAGAGGAAGGCTATCGCAGCAAAAGGAGAGAAAGGCGACACAGATGCTCGCTATTGTTTTAGGTGAGAGGTTCAAATAAATCACGATAAAAGCTATGAACCTGGTAAGTGTAGCAGTGTAACCGTCAGTGTCCTTTTCCTTATCACATATTTTAGTAATCATTATAAATTAGGTATCATTCAAGAGCTTAAAAAAAAAACATTAGATAACTATGAAAATGGTACTTTTAGGGCTGTCGTTAATCGGATTTTAATCGCATAACTATCTGCTTCTCTTGATTAATTAAACAATTGTAGCAATATTAGCCCTCTCAGTATTTATACTTGAAACGCTTTTATTATTTGACGATTGCATTATCTTGCATTGGTAATAAGTTTCCATTAGTGTTGATGTTTGTGGTTGCCAGATATAAAGAGCTTTTTCTTACAAAAATAAAAATAAAATCCCGGTGTTTTACTTAATCTATGCAATCTAAACTGCGATTGATCTGAAAACAGTTTAGCGATCTCCATAGTGAAATTGTCATACATCCAGTCTGTGTTTCTTCACAAGCCACTTGTGCTGTTTGTGTGACTAAATCTGCCATCAAACCTTCAGTGATTAATTGTAATAAATCAAAACATGGATCTCCACCTTTATTATTTGCGATTATGTTTGTGGTATTAATGAACTTACACAACCTACGTGACAATACAATGGAGAGAATTAACATAATTTGGAATTATTGGAAATAATATGAGCAGTTTTACTGTTTTATCTTTTGAAGTTTTAGGTTTTACCAGTTTTCTTGACATGATTTAGTTTAAAACAATATAAATGACCGTTTTCAGTGTGTATCAACAAGTATTGTTCTTTGCGGTATGGATTTGGTAGGTGATCTGGATCTGTAGTTTCTCATTTGTAACTTAATTGTGTCACATACATTTTTTTAGCTCTCACAAAAACCATGCGTTTTGTATTCTGATGACGTGGCTTTGATGAGTCCAAATTATTTTGTAAAATATGTATTTTGTATAAAATATAAAAGGTTTTGTTTAGTGCATTTGCTTTACAGTAAACTTAAAACTTAAACTTCTATAACTGAGGTCACAGGTTAAGCTGCAAAAATGAGAAAAAAGGTTAATTTAACTAATTTAGTGTGTTGTGCACATGCGCTTCACTTCAGAGTCATTTCAAAGATAAGAATCTAATGAGGTGCAGACAATGTGTGGAAATTTTTTAGACTGCAAGTGTGTTGAGAACCGATTAAGAGTGAGGAGAAAGTTTCAAAATGTTCCTGCAGTTTTCTAACTTTTAAATGCAGGGATGTCAGCATTGAAATGTCTCATGTTGGCAAAGAAAACTGGCTTATTCTCAGATTGAAGCATCTTTCTATGGACTCTGAGTCAAGAAGCGTTTCCGGCTGGTTTGTTGCACCCGCTGGTGAATGATTGCTGCTGTAGTGCGTAATCTTAAGTCTCTTTGTTCTTTTAGGTTTGACATTTAAGCAGCAGCACGTGTGCATAATAAATATTCATTATTCAACATCGTTCAAGTCCTCTAATTAAATTGGACAAGCTGCATTTAAAGAGTGCCAATATTTAGTATTTCTTCAACAGCACTTCACCACGTACAGATTTAATATTCATATTTTCACAGGCGTCATTAGACTTCAGATGAACCTTCAGATGAATGCTATTTTTCAGTATTTCTAAATTTAACATTTAGAAATAATTAGTTACTTGCACTTTCTTTGTACTTTGAAATTTACTGGCAATTTTATAAAGGAACATTATTAATCCAATTGTTAATCCGATTAGTTTTTCCGGAGTATTATTTAACAATAAAAAAGTCTTTCTGCTTCAAAACTTCACATTGAATTCAGTGTGTTGCATGCTGTTTCTTTGTAATTACACGTGAAATGTACTAGAGTTATACTTTGTTATTTTCCAAGGACTTTGTCAACACACAAAAATAACAATTGACACAATTGTAAATGAAAAAAGGAGAGCCACGCTGAATACTTTATTCCAACACTATCTCATTGGTAGTGTGTAACTGTTTTACGTTTTGAGGAATTTGTATGAATTTGTAAACACTCATTCATAAGTTTTTGTTCAATCTGCTTACACACCAATGCCGGTTATACTGAATAAATACAATCTCTTAATTTTTGGACGATCTGCTTACGCCTCAGTGACGGGTATGTTGAATTCATACACTCTCATTCATACAATGAGCCCCTTTACACTCAAGCTTAAGTTTTTTTTTCGCTCTTAGCTTAGATGTAAAAAAGAAGTCGGGAATACCTTTTAATACCTAACGCCATCCATGCTACTGAGAGTAGCGTTTAGATGAATCACTGGCATCACTTAAATTTACTTAAATTTACGCTTATGATAGTTTGATTACAAAGTACAGTAATACCTTGAGATACGAGCATAATCTGTTCCAGAACCGAGCTCGTAACTTGAATTGCTCGTATCTCAAATCATTTTTACTCATAAGAAATAACAGAAAACAATTTAATCGGTTCCGTCCCTCTAACGAACAACGTTATTAGTGCTATTAACAATGGACAAAACATGTTTTTAATTGCCATAGAGACAAACACACAAAATTATAGTATATAAGAATACCCCATAAATTTATATAACATACACCACAGGAAGACTCGCGCGAGATGCGTACGGAAGTCAGCAAGTGAGCGCGCGTGAGCTGCGATTCCTTGACCACCTAGTGTCGGTGTCTGTAAGCTGCTTAGAGTACATACAATACTCGTATGTTGGGACGCTCATATCTCAAGGCATTACTGTATATTTGTGACTATGGACTGTATAGATTTGTGCGACTATGGTCTCTAAAGACACACTGGCATAACAGTACAGAATAGCTCTTTTGGTTTGATCCTGAATATTGTATAAGCATTTATTTCATGTGTCATAGAAAAGAACAGTGTGTCATGGCTCCGTCACGTCAGTTTATGATTTTTAGTGTTGTGATTGACAGAGCTTTGACATTACCTCCCTTGTCGTGTCTATGTGAGAGCGTGACTTCTAGTGCGCTCTCTTCTGTCCACTTGCATTCGTGTCGCGCGCAGTTGGTTGTTTACTAACTGCGCGCTGTCTCGTCAGTCCATGAGAACACGTGGCGATGCGCGTCGGCATTCGCTGCGTGTTCGTGTTAGCGTGTTCCCGCCCACCTTGTTTCCCTTAATTACGTGGCTGTCTCTGATCGTTACCCTTCCTCTTGTGTCCTATTTAATCCCTGTGTATTTGCTGTCCTGGGTCGCGTCGTTGTCTTCCATGTCGTTTTCCCTGGATGTTCCCCGTTATGTCTCAAGCCGTTCCATCCGGTATTTCCAGTGTCTGAGTTATGTGTTTTCCCGTTTATTGTAATGCTACGCTTTCCCCCTCGGGGCAGTTTTGTTTTCACCTTTGTTTATTTTGTTGTAATAAATGTCCTTTCCCCGCATCCCTGAGTCCATTAATTGTATCGTGACACAGAGACGTTCACACATTGCCAATTCAAAAGCAATTACCGTAGTTTCCCGCATATAACCCGCAGGCGCAGATAATCCGCACCCTCATATAGCCCGCAGGGTTTGGAGTTGTGTAAAAAAAATTGGATTGATTAACTTTTTTGTGTAAGTTCATGATTCGAATTTCGAATGTTACTCGCATGACGTCAATTATCATAACTGTTCAGGCTCGGTACACAGTGCTTGTGCGTGAAATTCACACAATAAGAAAACAAACACAAGTCAGAATCAGAACAAAAAGATAAAACAGTCTCTCTCGCTGTCTCGTCCCTTAAGAAGCGATTCTACAGGTGTTGATCATCGGATGAGATGAGAAGAGCCCGCTCTCATGCAGCACAGCCAATCACGTCTTCTTGCATGATTGACAGGTCAGACAGCCAATGAGTGCCAGCTGTCAGAGTGACAGTACAAGCACCAGAGACAACAACCCTCACAAGAAAGAAAACAGAAAGAAAATACCACTAAAAAAACCTTTACGTCTTTAGGGAGATAACAAATATATTGAAATATTTTTACGTGTAAAAAATTTGCGATATAGCCCGCACCCTTATATAACCCGCACCCCTGCAGGGTTTCTAAAATCTGGTATAACCCGCGGGTTATATGCGGGAGAATATGGTAATACATGAACATTTTTACATATAGCCCTTTAACAAGCTGTGATTTAAATTGAACAGAGAGGGTGAACTAGCTATTTCTAAAGGATTTGTTTTCACAAACATATTTAGAATTATTAATTTAGCAGAAGTTTTTATCCAAAAAGACGTTTGTTGACTTCAAGTTTTCACTATTTGATGTTTTTGTTTTCTGTAGGTGTCTTCATCATATGCTGGCTTCCTTTCTTTCTGACGCACGTGTTGAAAGCTCACTGCGGCAGCTGCTGCATCTCACCGTCGCTCTACAGCGCTGTCACATGGCTGGGTTACCTCAACAGCGCTGTCAACCCCGTCATCTACACCACCTTCAACATCGAGTTCCGCAAGGCCTTCATTAAAATCCTGCACTGCTGACAGACAGCACACGACCACCGGGGGATTTACCGAACAAAAGAAGCTTGTGACAGACCAGGGAAACATTTGAAATCAGTATGTAAAGATAACGCAGATCAAGAAAAACACGGTGACTGCAAAGAAAACACGAGACATTTGATTGTTTTTTCTATGACTTACAATCGGCAGAGGATGAGTTTTTATAGCATTTTTTCATCTTTTGCTCACCCTTGGGTCCAAACCCATATAATTTTATTTTATTATTTAATATTTGTTGTTCTGTGAAATGGGGACACTATCACACCATGATTTGTTTAATTCAACACGATCATAAATTAGATTTTTTCCTCACACATAGGATTTCAAAAGACTTGAGAAGTAATATATGGTACAGACTCTTTGATGGTAAATCTATGTTTTTTGTCGTACATATAAATGTCCACTTCCGTTTTGTCAAAAGCAGAAGCTCAAACATCCTCCTAACCATCTACATTTGTGTTTCGCTGACGAAAGAAAGTCATTAAGGTTTGGAGCGACATAAGGGCGAGTAAATGAGGATGGAATGTTGATTTATGGATGAAATATTCCTTTAAATCATGTTTTTATCCTTGAAGTAGTTAAAAACTTGCTGAAAATCAACACATATGCACAATTTAAAGCTACATTAGCAGATTTCAAATGATACTGAGATAATGTTTTTAAACTCCAAGCAGTTTAATCATCTTTAAATATTTAAACATGTTTTGAAATTAAATATTTCAGTGGAATCTAGAACTGAGCTGACGCTAAAGTAAAATATGCTGATGCTCACTAATGCACCTCCTTCAGAAGAAATAAACACATTTGGCATTTTGTTTCTATGAGAATGTGTGATCTAACATAACATCATGCAGAAGATCTGTATCGAAGGCTGTAAATAACTTGATGTAAATATACAATATTGAGTCCACTGAGATTTTTGTCCACTGTAACATGACTTGCAAATATTTTATACACACGCCATCTCATAAAAGGACCCATTTATTAATGAATTAAATCTGTTTGAGTTGAATTTGGCCAAAAATAAGGTATCTTAGAAGGCAACATGTAGGCTTTGCTTACATAGCCAGGGGTCTCATTTATAAAACTGTGCATAGGATCCCTACTAAAAGTTAACGTGCACCCAAAAGCCAAAAATGGCATTTGGCAAAAAATATTCAGATTTCTAAAAGCTCACCATCTGTGTCGCCAATTTCCTTTGTCTCCACAATGTGCGTACGCTCGGCTCAAAGTTTGCTTACAGGTGCGCACATTCTCCCTTCAAGTTTGTTTTTTATAGATCACAACCTTTGCATGGAAACTGGCGTACGTATGTTTCCAGACCCTTTTTGTGCGTACGCACGCTTTATAAATGAGACCCCAGTTTACTAAGGCCCTGTTTACACCTGGTATTAAGATGTTTTTGTTGGATCGGATCTCAACGACGTTAAATTTCTATGTAAACAAGGTTTAAAGACGTTTTGAGCTTGTCCACTTTTGATCACTTCCAGAGGAGGTAAAAAAATTTATTCGATTTGATTGATTTTGTAGAGTAAATGCTCATGTGGTCAAATGCGTTCGAACAGCCACTAAAAGACCCCCTACTCTCCGTCTACTGACCTGGGGCCTCATGTACTAAGACTTGCGTTGAATTCATACTGACACATTACGTACGGACAAAGCTGTGAATGTGCAAACGCACAAAAAAATCCAGATGTATCAATCTCTGCGTTCGAAGGATCCCGCGCATATTCTTTTTGTACATCCCGATTAACGTAAAATTGAGCGCACATGCACGAGCACAACACTCCACCCAGAGTCCTCCCTTCATTAAACTAATTTAAATATGGTAATGAGTCCACTTGGGCAAAAGCAAGCGGCACGAAAGTGAAAGTACAGAAAGTGAATAGGAGGTGCTACTATCCGAGGTAGAAATTAGAAAAAAAAAATATTTGGAATTTTTTTTTTGTATATGTGCTTTTATATGTTCTTACTTAATTGTTTACTTAAAAATAATTACTTAATAATTTATAGAATTTTCCCAAAAGGCTTGTATGACAATATATATCAATTATTTTATAATTGCAAATTAATAGCAATGTTTCCCACAGACTTGTAGAACAATTCGTTGTGTCATGTTTGCTGCTTCACTTCATTGCCTGTAGGAGTCGCCAACGGACAAAACAATGAGAAATGTACTTACGCCAGACATGAACTTGCCGTGGAGAAACGCACATTGTCACGTTAGTTTCACTTTTAGTACATCCGACCGTGAGCGTGAAAGCTGGCGAACGCAACGTTTTTGTGCGTAAGCAGTGTTGATACAGGCCCCTGATGTGTAAACATTATGGGAAGATGGGATTTAAACTTCGTCGGCTGGAGACCCAAGTTTGGTTTGAAGATGAAATGCACACCAAGCTCAATGTTCTCTCTCCATTCCTGATTTCCAACACACTTACAGCCTTCGTCTGGTTATGCGACTGTCAGAACAGAAACGAAAACTGTTTTTACTGTTTTAACATAAATCTCCGATAATGTAAATTGTACAAGCTTATTTTGTCCACTTGATCGAAAGATCTGAAAAACCCATAGATCCTCCGCTCAAAGAAATGAGAACAGAAGTGGTTGAAAGTGGATTAAAGAGAGGGATTAAAACATCAGGTGTAAACGGGAATGTGTCTCCCGGTTACACCGATTGACCAATTATGGCCAAAGTTCACACTGAGCCAGAAGGTAGAAAATGGTCATGAAAAAACGAATTATGATTTTGGTGTAAAAAAAAAAAAAAAAAACATCTTTCACAGTATATCTAGAAGTCTTATGTTATCATTGAGAAATTATTATAGTAGCTTTTATTAATAATTTGAATTTAAAATTTTTTTGTAGATTTGTTGATATATTTATTTTAATATATTTTCTTTAATATGTCAGTATAGTTTAGTATTTTAGTGCATCAACTCAAATTTAATGCACATTCATGTTTTCAAGTAACAACATTTTTTAGACCTTATTCAAAGGGGCCTGGGGACGCTTGCTTCTCCTGTTTTGTTTTTGTCCCTTATCTCGTCAGTTAGTGTAATCTGACGTCGTAACAGTTCATTTAACCTTGTTTTCAATCTAACGGCTCCCGTTACAGATTGCTCGTCTCCTGTTGACTTCCAGCACCTTACACGCTTGAATCCTGTAATGTGATCGGGCAGGTAAAAACCCTCCTGAGGTGAAACAGGATTCACAGCCTTAAACCGCAAACACAAACACTCACATGCTCACATTTTCCATATGAGGATCATATGTGTCATGTTTTAAATCTTTATTATGCCTTTGTTGTATAAAAATCTGCATAGCACTACAAGTAGATACAACCAATGCATTAAGTATAGATGATTGCTAACATGATTGTTTGTTTTACCCACAGTCATGATGAACCATAACCTGTGAAGATCCGTGCTGAGTCACTGGCTTTGTCGTTTCGCAGTATAACTTACCCTCAGTCGTTCAACTCTGACCCCATATAACAATAATCAGCATGCATTTTTCATCAGCCTTGGCAACTGCTATCCATTACAGCCGAACCGCTCTTCATAAACACCAGCTGAAGGTTTACACTGAATGCAACAGATGCAATGCTGTTGAAATAGAGGAGGTGAAGGACAAGAGAGCAACGCTGAGACAATGAAACGCACAGAGCATCTCAGCAGAAGGAATGGATGGTGGAAGCACAGAGCGGCACCTGTTCTGTTGTTCTTTTGACACTCATCCAAGCTTTCTGGACTTTCATTTCTGCTTGCGTTTCCAGGTGTCATGTATTGTTGGAGGCATTTGAAGAATGGCCTCATTTCTTTAAACGCATGAGCTGACACCGCTGACACAAACTATGGCTTTTGCCCAGGTAAGAACAATAGTCTCTTGGTATTTAACAATTCATCAAAACATCTTGAAACTGGCACCAAGTTTGACATAATGACATTTAATATGTGAAGGTGGAGTGTGTAATTGTGTAATTTTTAATTTTTGTTTGATCAATTTTAGAAATTCTGTTTTGTTGTCAACTTTTTTCTTATAGGTGTTATAAAATAAAAAAATATACCGGTGTGTGTGTGTGTGTATATATATATATATATATATATATATATACAACTAAAATGACTAAAACTGAAATAAAAATGTATAAAACCTATATATACATATAGGTTTTATACATTTTTATTTCAGTTTGAGTTATTTTAGTACTAGTCAAACAAAATAAAAAACAAGAAATAAATGCTAATTTACATGTTTATTTTATTTCAAGCCAGGCAAATTGCCTTAATGGCTTTATCAGTTAACTATAACAGCTAATTTTGTCAAATAATCAATGGTTAATTTAATATAGCAGAAGTTATTGAATCCTTTTTGCTTTGTATTTGAAAATAGTGCTGATATTGAGATGCATACGGAACCCAAGTGACCATCATCGCCCCATGCATGTTTTCATTTTCAATTTTTTGGCTAATTAGATGTTTTAGTTACTAATAAAAGTCTCTTATTTGTCATTCTAACTAAATTTACCTGATATAAAGGTATTTGATAGACATACACACAGTTTAGAACAGTATGGAATTGATTTAAGTAATTTCCAAGTCTGGACAAAAGACATCAGAGAATGAAAAAATATTCAAAATTATTGTTCAGGATATTGCTTTGATACTATTCTGTTTTTTAAAATATAAAATTAATAATTGCTAAAAATAAATTGTGTCTTCATGGCAAAAATGCAACGATCATTTTGATTGTCGAACACAACTAAATGAGTTCAAGTCACATTATGCCAAGCTTTTTGTCTTTACCACAAACTAGTCACTTTTGCACTTCTCTAAATGTGTGTGTGTGTGTGTGTGTGTGTGTGTGTGTGTGTGTGTGTGTGTGTGTGTGTGTGTGTGTGTGTGTGTGTGTGTGTGTGTGTGTGTGTGTGTGTGTGTGTGTGCCACTCAAACCACCAACACAAAAAGGAGCGAACGATAATCTAAATCAGATTGTTCTTCGCTGTATCCAGCTGATATATCAGAGGTGATTATATGCAGGTGGTAAAGCGTTTTAGGGTTTTTATAATCATGCAAGGATACATTATCACTTTGTGAAAACCAATGAAAAAACTAAAAGTATTACTGATGACTGTCCTATATACCACATATATCTCTGAAAATAATGATGAATGAACCATGTTAAATATGGTCTGAAAAATCTACAGATAGGTTTGGAAAGTTGAGTCTGGAAAAGTGAATCAAATAAAGTTTGAAATTAAAAATGTGAAGGGATGGAATTCTATCAGCTCAGAAAATGACAAAAAAAAGTCTGTAGAGAACGTCCGCGCCTAATGATAACTGACATGATTAACTCTTGACATTTTCTTATGTTTAGGGTTTCTATCAAATAAGCCCAGCAAAAGACAACCAGGAGCCTCTGCAGTCCGTCCCAACATGTCCTCCCTTCCCAACATGTCCTCCTACGTCCACTGGGTTTCCTCCAGATCCCCTGTCCACCTGTCCGAAGCTCTTAAACACAGCTTTTCCTCTGCTCACCGCTCCAGTTATGACAGACTCACCGCTCACCTTGATACCTGGAACTACATTGAAAAGCCCAGTTCCCCAGAATCTCACAGACGTGGCTCCTCCGCTGGCACATATCCCTCTATACAGAGCAGGAAGTGCCGTCGTATCGTTTCCTGTCCATCCTGTTACGCTGTACACATCCACACATCCACAGATCTCTCCTGGTTGTGTCCAGCTTCTGGGAGTCTCTGAATTGCCTCCTTGCACATTGTCAACTCTCATGCCACATCTGCCTCCATTATCACCTCCTGAGAGCGGCTCCTCGCCCCTCACAGACCCTAAAGCCACCTCGAAAGAAGACGCGATCGTCTTACAGGAAGGAAACATTAACATTAGTGTTTCTAAGAGCTCCTTTACAGATGAGGCAGGTGAGGTGATGGATGATTAGATAGATAGATAGATAGACGGATGGATGGATAGATAAATAGATGGATAGACAGATGGATGGATAGATAGATGGTTGGATAGATAGATAGACAGACTGATAGATGGATAGAGAGATACAGACAGATAGATGGATGGATAGATACAGACAGATAGATAGAACATAGATAGACAGACTGATAGATAGATCGACAGAGATGGATAGATAGACAGAAAGACAGATAGATGGATGGATAGATAGATAGATAGAACATAGATAGACAGACAGACTGATAGATAGATAAATGGATGGATAGATACAGACAGATAGATAGAACATAGATAGACAGACTGATAGATAGACAGAGATGGATAGATAGATAGACAGATGGATGGATAGATAGATAGACAGACTGATAGATAGATAAATGGATGGATAGATACAGACAGATAGATAGATAAAACATTGACAGACAGATGGATGGATGGATAGATAGATAGATAGAACATAGATAGACAGACTGATAGATAGATGGATAGATGATAGATAGATAGACAGAAAGACAGATGGATGGATGGATAGATAAATAGATAGACAGACTGATAGATAGATAAATGGATGGATAGATACAGACAGATAGATAAAACATAGACAGACAGATAGATGGATGGATAGATAGAAGATAGATAGATAGAACATAGATAGATGGATGGATAGATACAGACAGATAGATAGATAAAACATAGACAGACTGATAGATAGATAGATGGATAGATGATAGATAGACAGACAGACAGATAGATAGATGGATGGATAGATACAAACAGATAGATAGATAGAACATAGATAGATGGATGGATAGATAGATAGACAGACGGATGGATAGATAGACAGACTGATAGATGGATAGATAGACAGACTGATAGATGGATGGATGGATAGATGTGTTTTACATACATTTTTATTCTTTTGTTTTCTTATCACAGTTGTCTCTGGATTCAGACTCTGTCCATCATGTCTTTCACGTCTGGCGTTCATCACAACCCTCATCCTCACCATCATCATCCTCACCGTCTGCATTGCCATTACAGGTGCATGTGCTCTCAGTGAAGACTTAAATCTTCTTACAGTGATTAAATCACCAAAGCAGTCAGATAACTCAACGCTTTTTCTCTTTAGTGAAGTTTGTGTGTTTCCCAACCAAAGCGCAAGGCAACCCTGCATCCAACACACCAGTGCCCTTCTATTCGGTGGAATATCCACCCAACGACAACTTTTCCTCAGGTACAATCAGAGACAGATGAAGAGATTTGATTTTATTATCATATCACATGGTCTCTCCCTATCGAAGTGAACTTGGTTTTTGTCGTCCAGATTGTTCCATAGCAATAAATGCTGGGTCTCTTGGGATGCGCATTGTTGGTGGCCAGGAGGCTGCCAAGGACCAGTGGGGCTGGCAGACCAGTTTACACTGGAAGGGCAATCACGTGTGTGGAGGAGCTATTGTTACTCCTCACTGGGTCGTCACTGCCGCACACTGCTTTGTAACGTGAGTGACTAACATACATATATATATATATAATCTCAACAGTTTGATCGTAAAAATGTAAATAACTTTATTATTGTTCAGCTCTAATCTGCTTAATGCGACTATAAGGTATAAATATACAGTATTACCTCGGTTTACGTGTTTAATTCGCTACAAGAGCTCGTAACTCAAAATTCTCGTACACCAAAACAATTTTCCTCATAAGAATACAATAAAAATCACTCGATTCGTTCCACATGACCATAAATGCCCATTTAAAAAAAAAATTTGTTTTACCCTATTAATTGCAGTTAAAATTATAACCATTAAGATCTCATATAGATACTAATTAATAATTTACAATTAAACTCTAAAAATACTTGACAATTTATTGTAACGCACTATCTTTGAGTCGCGTCGCTGCTGGCGTGAAGGAGACGAGAGGAGGGTTTTACTGCTTACAGGAAGAATTTCATCCCTTCTTTCTTACTCATCTTGAGGTCATTGTCTATATGCTGTACTGAACGTATATATTTCACTACGTGAACAATAGCGATCACAATTACTGTTAACAACACGAGGTAAAACCGCTGTAAATCACTTATAAAAGTATCACTGTGGTGAATGATGAACCAAACCGAGCGACTCAGAGAGTGAAGGGGTGATGGGCTTTGTGAAAGGCTGTCGTTAGGATATTTCCAGTAAAAATGCACGTGAAGACGCTGAGTATTAGGAAAAAAATGAGGGTAGGCGAGGGAAAAATGTTCTCTTACGCCGATACAATGCTCGTAGTATCCGATTTGCTCGTATACAAAGTCACTCGTAAACCGAGGTATTACTGTATTTAAAAAAAATAGTAAAAAGGAAATTCTGTCATTCATTACTCGCCCTCATGTCGTTCCAAATCCATAAGACTTTCGTTCATCTTCATAAACACAAAATGTTGTCAAAACCACCACTTTGAATGCTTCAAGTTCATAAAGAGAACATAAAATCAATCTTTATGAATGGATCGGTTTACCGTATTTTCCCGCATATAACCCGCAGGTTATACCAGATTTTACAAACCTATATCACTTTTTTTTTTTACACATAATAATATTTCAATATATTTGTTAAGGTTTTTTTGCCTTATTTTCTTTCTGTTTTTGTTTCTTGCGAGGGTTGTTGTCTCTGGCGCTTGTACGGTCACTCTGACAGCTGGCACTGATAGGCTGTCTGACCTGTCAATCATGCAAGAAGACGTGATTGGCTGTGCTGCATGAGGGCGGGCTCTTCTCATCTCATCCGATGATCAACACCTGTAGAATCGCTTCTTAAGGGACGAGCTGCTGCACAGCGGGAGACACTGCTCTTTCTTTTTCTTCTGATTCTGAATTTTGTGCACAAGCACTGTGTACCGAGCCTGAACAGTTATGATAACTGACGTCATGCGAGCAACATTCGAAATGTGAACTTACACAAAAGTTCATAAATCTATAGGTGCGGGTTATGCCACCGATTTTTTTACACAAAACCCGCGGGCTGTACGGATTATCTGCGCCTGCGGATTAAATGCGGAAAAAATACGGTAGTCCAGATTTTCTGAAGAGACTCAATGGCTTTATGTGATGAACAGATTGAGTTTAGGCTTTTAATCAAAAAATCATCTCACACATCAATTATGGTAAAAGGAAGATAAAGTCAATGAGGTTAATTTTCGTGTTACACAGCATGTTTGAGCTTCAGCGAGAACAGAAAGCTCTCAGATTTCATCAAAAGAATTGTCTTACATGAGAATGAGTAATTAATGACAGAATTTTCTTTTTTTAGTCGACCCATCCCTTTAAGAAATTATAAACATTAATATTATGATTTTGTGCGTAGCTGCTTTGAAAGCTTATGTATTGTGAAAAGCGCTATACAAATGCATTTTGATATTTTTCATTGCTGTGTTTGTGTTGTTTGTCAGATATGACATGATGCTGGAGTCTGATTGGATGGTGGTGGTTGATACTCTCAGTGTCGTGGATTCGTCTCAGGGCAAACGCTACAACATCCTGCAAATACACCCGCACCCTCAATTCTCAGAGGACAACAACGACTACGACCTGTGTCTGCTGCGCATGCAGACTGAGATTGAGATGGGAGGTGTGTTCGCTTGAGCATGTTTCAGTGCAGTTTGAAATGTGAAAGTTTCATTAGTGCTGCTTGCACAGAAATTAAACACTTCACCATTATACATATGCAATCGTATTCCATACATACGTAATCGTATACACATTTCTGACTCAAACAGGACGCATTTTTGCATCTGAAATGTAGACAGGGCAATGAATGTAAAAATGGTAACACTTTACAATAAGGTTGCATTAGTTAACATGTAGCAATGATACTAAGCATTTATTAATATTAGTTAATGTTAAGGGCCATGTTTACTAATGCATTATTATTATTATTTAATATTCCCGCACTAATGTTAATATTATTTAATGAAGCTGACATGAAATAATGATGAAACGGTATTTTCTTAACTAACATTAACAAAAAGGAATACATTAATATTGCTCATTGTTAGTGAATATTAGTTATGTATTGGCTTATTGCAAAGTATTACCAAAATTTATGTTTAGAAGTGCAGCGTTCAAGCATCTAAAAGCAATGCAGTAAGAGTGCAAAAATGTGTTTTGTTAACAACACTTATTGTGCATGTTATTCAGTATATAAGAATAGTTTTTTTTATCTAAATACAGTAACTTTACCGATATAAAAGCATTTCGCCATCCTGTCTAGAAAGGAATAAATAAAATACATAAAGATTTAATCAAATAAATATATTTAAAATGTATAAAAAACGAACCCTTTCTGAGTATTTGGTCTTTGGTGATCCTTTGCTAACAACAAAAGGCACATGTAAAACCACCACAATAAAAACGACCCTTGACTTTTAATTATATTCTTCAACAATGCAAACACAAAAAATTGCTCACAAAATCACAAAAAACGTGCGGGATGCTGCAGCGTGTTATCAGACGAGATCAACGACAGGAAGTGAACCCTAAGCGGACCGTGATCCACGTGCAACGCAAACTCAGCGCATGCGCAGTGAACTAGGTACGCTAATTAGTCACTAGATAACCATTAAAGAATCGACATTAAAGAATCGAAAATACTAAGACAAATAGGGAGTTTGGCGGTTCCGCTTCCAAAACTTCGACACTGAGTTTGCGCTGAGTTTGCTTTTCACGTGGATCGCGGTCCACCCTCGTCTGAGGGATAACACGCTGTAGCTATTCTGTTTTTTTTTCTTCTAAAAATGTCTGGCGGTGTTAAGACTGTAAAACTGTACAATCAATCAATAGAGAAAAAGTATGAAATCGTACTGCAGCTAGAACAAAACCGGCAGAACTTAGTCGTCAGCATGGCATTTCAGCAAACACCATTTCAGGATGGAAAAAGAAGGCCGACATGATAAAGTACGAGAAGTCTGTCTTTGATCCAGAAAGACATATGCATTTTACATATGCCTTTTGTTGTTAACAAACATATATACAGTACAGTACAGTGTATGTACTTTTTTTTTAGATCGCTTCATCAAACAAATCGCGGCAACACTGTTGTGTAAAAAGACACCAAAAACACGAGCATGTACATTCTCATTTAATAACTCACATCATGTACATCAATGCATTTTCATTTTTCTTTCTTGCGAGGGTTGTTGTCTTTGGCGCTCTGACAGCTGACAGCAGTGTTGCCAGATTGGACTGAAGATTTCCAGCCCAACTACAGCATAAAACCTGCCCATTTAAAAAAATACCAGCCCAAAATTACGGAGCGATCATCTTGTCATATATATATATAATGTAAATAGAAGCCTTCCGTTTCCAAAATCTAAAATGCATAAAAAATATAAAAACACAATTGAGTAAAATTAGGTGCAAATGTCATGTTGACTTTAACTGATATTAATGCAGATGGTTTTTCCTCTGTAATTAAGAGCAGATATGTTGACTGTTGTTTAGATGGAGTGAGACCCGTGTGTTTACCGCATCTGACAGAGTCGTTTCCTCCTGATTCCCCCTGCTGGGTAACAGGTTGGGGTTACACTCATGAACGAGGTGAGATCATGTTTCTGGAGCATTTACAGGCCTCCTTACAACTCTCGCATTTACATCTCTCGTGAAGGTGTCTTTCACTCTCTCATACAGGGCCGTTGTCCTCCAACTTGAGACAGGCTTTAATTCGGGTGATTGATCAGTCCATATGCGTACAGCCCAATGTGTACGGCGATCGACTCACTCCCAGAATGCTTTGCGCTGGCGTTATGGAGGGAGGAGTGGACTCCTGTAAGGTATTAACAGAACAGATTGCTCAAAAATGACAGTTCTGTTATCACTTACTCTCCCTCGTGTCGTTCCGAACATGCGTGACTTTTTTCTTCTTCTGTGGAACACAAAAGGTAAAAAGAAAGACTATAAAATGCTCATTCCCATCATTATTTCAAGTCTTCTCAAGTCCTTTAATAGTGAGGAACAGATTCACTAAAAGTCCGGTCTGATTTATATCGCCCTACAATAGTTGAGCTAATGATGGAAAATGACCATCGTGCATGAAAACAGTGAGTGATGACAGAATTATGATTTTTCTGTGAAGTATTTTCATACACTGAACAGTGAACACTTCACAATAAAGTCCCATTCGTTAACATCAGTTAATGCATAACCTTTAACTAACAATGAAACTAAACTAAAACTAAATCAATTTAAACTTAAGCTTAATAAAAAAAGACATGAATGAATAACTTAATTTTTGTTTTAAGTTAAAAACTAATTCACACTAAAAACTAAGCACACTAAGACAGAAACAGGGCTTAAATACACAGAGGATGGCTGGGGAAAGGGAACAGCTGACGAGACTAACATGGTCATTAGTGAAGACACAGGTGATTCAGATGACACAAACTATGCCTGTGTGTGTTTTTCTTATATGGGGTGTTGTGTCATTTTTCGCCAGGGTGACAGCGGAGGTCCTCTAGTGTGTAAGACTGAAGCGGGGGATTGGAAGTTGGCCGGTGTGGTGAGTTGGGGAGAAGGATGTGCAAGGCGCAATCAACCAGGCGTCTACACCAGAATCACTCAGCTTCTCCAATGGATGGATAAATACATCAGTGTAAATGCAAACAACACCATCATCATTCTGTACGAGGAATGTTACAAGTTCAAGTTAAACTCTATTTATCATGTCCGCATGTTGATTAACCACAGTGACATCATTCTGTGTAAAAACTGGCTAAAATAGTATTTACTGTAATGCAGTCTATGGGGCAAAACATGCAATTGCATGGTCAAAAACACACACAATTAAGTCAAAAAGCATTAAAGTGTTAATGTAAATACTGTCTGTTATGTTCAACGCAAATGTAAGCAGTTAAAAATTGGTGTTGTAACAGTATTTTAATTGTGCATTCATTCTTAAAGGGACAGCGGCCAAAAATAAGCTCACAGTATGGCTGTATTTAAAGGTTTATAAGTTATCGCTTAAAATAAATTTCCCTATTGCTATCTCCACAATAAAGTTCAGTTAATAATTAATATTAGTTATAAAAAGTCTGTTGTATTCTAACCTATAATTAGTATAACAAAATGTAATTGATATATTGCAATTTTCCTACCATTAACCCCCAGCAAACATGAAATATCAGCACATTTGGTTCCTGTTGGTTATTTTTGGGAATCAGTTCATAAGGAACATTCTTTTAAAAAGAAAGTCCAGGCAAAAATATAAATGCTGTCATTATTTACACATAAAATATATTTTGAAGGAAGTTGATGGTTTTGGTAACAGAGTTTCATCCATTTGAACTTGGAACATTCCTTTAAGCCAGTATGCATGTATATACAATCCCAAAATCCATTCACATTTATTTCATTTTATTTCAGGAAGAAAATATTCTCAAAGAAGCATTCTCGATGGCCACCACAACGGATAATAACTTTTGAAAATTCAGTATTGTTACACAGATTGTACAATGTCTTAATCTTAAAACAGATAATTGAGTGGATATCATCTGTTATATGGACTGCAATAAAAGATCGTTACATCCAGACCGACTCATGCTGATTTCATATGTCTGTGTCTGGAGTCACGTAAGCTCAGAAAAGGGCGTGTGATGGCGCTGCGTGAATAAAAGCGATGTTGGAGATATGAAAGGAATGCGCCGTACATTCAGCTGAATCACTCTGACAGTTCTCTCTTCATGATGATGTTGTTGTTTCTGTAGTTGTTTGAATTGTACTGGAATCTCTGGACAGAGACGTGAAGCTCATCAGTGAACTGGAACTTACACTGGTAAACATTACATTTTTCTCATCTCATCTTTTAAACAGCTCATGAATATGAATTAGTGTGTGCTGTTGTTGCTAGGTAACCCACTGGAAGCATTTTGTTATGTCTTGTAATTGACCCTCAGAGACTCATTGATATTTTTGAGCTTATGTGACTCTTTAATGATCATTAAATGTCCTTGTACATCACCAACTTCCCTACAAAGATCCTGAACGTGCAGGTTTAGAGGCCGACGGCGGCTACTTTGACCTTTCCGATCATTTTTCCAGGTAAGTTCAAAGCCGCTCTCTGACTCTGATAGTCTCTAAAGTTTAATTAAGCTACTTCAAGTCAAGTCACCTCTATTAATACAGCATTTTTTCACAATAGAGGTGATTTCAATGCAGCTTTACAGAGATAACAGGAAAATAATGCAACAAAGTTAGTTTTGGTTGTACAGCAGCTCTAGGAGAGCCAATCAATAATATGGATGAATATTAAGTGTTAAGTGTCCCAAACTAAGCAAGCCAGAGGCGACACATCCACATTAAACCTCTGTTATTATATGTCTGTCACTTACTCAGTGATTATGTGAATAAATGAATTGTCACTTATTGTAGTTGTACATGTCAAATGTTGCCTTTTAGAAAGTGAGCTGATTCCATTGTATTTTAACCCATAGTTAGCAGAATAAATGTGATTTATCCTACTATTAAACCCCAGCAAACACAAAACATTACCTAGGTGGCACACATACGTCTGCTAGATGTCTGTGAAAGAGCGCTTCATCTGGAAAGCATCTGCTGTGTACAAACATCTCAGAAACGTCTTTAGTCAGTTTTACATCCATTCTACATCATCTATCCATGTTGTCAGGGAGGTTTTTGTGGTTCGCTAATAAGATCTTAAACAGAAAGTTCTCAAATGGTTATTTTATAGGTTTTCTTTTTAACACCAAAACCCATCCCTTCTCATCAGGAATCGCAGTACCACTTTCTGCCACACACGTTTGGATTGTTTTCTGCGCATGCGCGGATATGTCAAAGTTCTTTCTAAGCGGTCACTTTACAATTTTATAAAAATTGCATGTGGACATAAGCATCTTATACTGCATAGTACGTTTGTAAAGCGATTGCATGCATATGCAAGTCACGTCCCGTGCGCCATTACAGGTGTTATAACGCGTCCTCTTCAGTGATCCCGGAAGGCGCTCGGTTATTGTTTCAGTTTGCCGAGGTTTCTTCAGTGATCTGATCTGAGACTCGCCAGGCCGGTTTAAGCTGGAGACTCTGACGTGCACTCAGAAGTAAAATGAGTGCAGCTCTTTTACACAGACTGAGGCCTGCAGTGAGCTCTGCGATCCGGCTGTGGAGCTGCAAAGCACCGGTGATCGATCACAGAAGCGCCGCACTCAGTCACCGCCGCCCGCCGTCAGTGAGACTCTACAGCGGACTGATGGATCCCGGCGCTCCGCTCTTCAGACAGGTGACAGTTCACTACTTTAAGCCGTTTATGCATGTGAAGTGAGTAGAAACTAGTGAGTGTTTATGCATTTAACGCTGCTCCGCACACTGTGGATATGTAGAGTTCATTTTAACTGAACAAATATGGCCATTTTGACCGATAAATACTTATATTTGATAGCCGATATTGGCTGGTAAATCTATATCCAGATTTGTATAGGATTTTTGATCACTTGATTACAAAAGTAAAAACATTGAACATTGAAAACATTGCATTGAAAGCCATGTCCCAAACACACAATTATAATTTCATGTAGCCAATATGACAGACTTGTTGCACATATTTCTCTGAACTTTATTTTCCTTTTCAAAGTAATTTCAATCATAGCAATTCATGTTGATAATCACACCTGAAGAGTCTCCGCTGAAGGACATAATGCAATTTTTATCGGTTTTATACACCAGCTAGATTTTCTTATCAGGCCGATAACAATAACATTAAAGTAAGCTTGTATCGGCCGATATACCTTGCATCTCTAACAATTCATTATTTATCAGTTTTAGAATATCTTACAGATTTTCTTATCGGGGCGATTAACATTAACATGAACATAGATCCACCGATACTGATATGTTGACCGATATATCATGTATCCCTATCATACACAATGACCAGAGTGACTTACAGTGGTTTGATAAAGACAAAGTGAAATACAGACACGTAAAAGTCTGCAGGAGCTCATCTCTAAAGTTTACCAAAACAATAAATCTGACTCCAATACATGTTGATATTTAATCTGATTCTCTATACCTGACCTGTGTGATCTTGAGGCATAAAGTACGTCCACTAAAATAGTGTGAAAAACATATTTATGACTACTGTGTTCAGCGTGACATGTTAAAATAAAGAAACACTGAAACGACTACGAGGCATTGCTAGATAACATTAATGATTGCATCAACTAATATTAACCAATGGGGCTTTATTATACAGTCTGTAAAATATCTCTTTCTGCTGCTTCCTCTTATTCTGAAATATGTCTATCAATCTCATTATTACAATGGAATTCTGTCATAAATAATGCTTGTCCTGATGATTTTTGTGTGAGTTCATGAGAGAGTAAACGATACACGGCAACAGTAGTTACTGTATGGATTGTTACTGTACACACACATTCAGCTGACTCAGTCTGACTGTCCTGATGATGATGATGATGATGTTGTTCCTGTAGTTGTTTGAGTCTGAAAGCAGCACGTACACATACCTGCTGGCTGATACAGACACCAGAGAGGCCGTGCTGATCGACCCCGTGCTGGAAACAGTGAACAGAGACCTACAGCTCATTAATGAACTGGGACTTAAACTCATAATGGCCGGTAAATATTTCATATGTGTCTGTCTATTATTCTATCTATCATATATGAAAAAGGTTATAAAGTATTCTTGATATTCTAAACCCTAAACTCTTGTCTGTCCATGCTCTCCATCAGTGAACACTCACTGCCACGCGGATCACATCACTGGAACTGGACTGCTGAAGAAGAAGGTGTTTGGACTGAAGAGTTGCATCTCCAAACACAGCGGAGCTGCTGCAGACATACTGCTCTCAGAGGGAGACCGGATCACTTTTGGAAAGCATGTATGAATGATTAAAAGCAACCAGGGCAATTGAATACATTTTAAAATCTATTAAAAAAACTAAATCATGGGCATTTACACTAGCTTTATTTATATTACATGATATATAAAGTCATCACTTAAAACATATGTATGTATTATATAAAAATTAATATAATATTCCAAGTGATCACGGCACTGCAATCCTCTCAGATTCAAAAACAATATCATGAGCAAGTCACTTACAGTTAGTTTATTTATGATTGTTCATTTGTTTAATAACTGTGAAGAAACACAAAGGCTGCGTTGATGTTTTACAGTGTTGTTATGATGCTTATCATAGTCAGTGAGAGTTGAATAGGTTATATAATCAATAAAGTGCTGATGGGAGTATTACTCTTATCAAATCTTTGGCTTTTGGTCTGTTTCAGTATCTAACGGTGCGAGAGACCCCGGGACACACGGATGGATGCGTGACGTACGTCACTGGAGATCAGAGAATGGCTTTCACTGGTGACGCTCTCCTCATCCGGGGCTGCGGACGGACAGACTTTCAGCAAGGTGACTGAAGTGTTAGAATTACTGAAATACTTTGCATTGACTGAGATAATCTCCCATTGTGGAGCTTTTAAAGAGCCCATATTATGTACGGCCTTTTATAAAGTTTTGTTTTGAGGCTTTACTAGAATAGGGTTTCATGCTTGAATTTTCAAAAAACATTTTTCTCATAGTTTGCAGTGACTCTTCTCAGTCTGTCAGAAACGCTCCGTTTAGTTCCTGTCTCTATGAAGCCCCTCCTTCTGAAAAGCTGAAAGGTCTCTGATTGGTCTGCTGGACCAGTTTGTTGTGATTGGTCACCAGCTTTGACTGTGTTTGGGAAATGTCCCCTTCCCTTACCATAACCACAATTTCTTTTTGCCTATGCTTTGAGTGGAAATTATTTAAATGAGGAACATTGTGAATGTTGTGTTCGTTGCCTGAAGAAAAGGATTACAAAGGAGTTTAGAAACACTGATAAAAGAGAAGGTCTCCTGCTGGAGTGGCTTTGTGCTTTGTAACTTTGTAGACCTTTTTCATGCTCAAACATCAACACACACAAAAAAAAAGTTGAAAATGATAATACTTTAATACTCTTTTTCAAATGAACACAAGGAAGAATAAGATTTAATCTTTTACATTTATATGCACCAATATAACAACAGTCATAAACGTAAATATTTACCCACATTTATTGTGAAAGTAGTCAAATGACATGCTGTTGATAAAATGTAAAACCCAAATAAAAAGCAGCGTAAAATCAATCAAATTCATGATGCTGCAAAAAAAAAAATTGTAGTGCAATAACAGTAAATATATTGCCTGTCAGGGAGAGTGAGAGATGAGGCGAGGACTCGGATGCAGGAAGGAAGGGCTTTTTATTAATATTAAAAATCAATAAGAATTAGACAATGAAGCAGTACAGGACCGGTAGATGAGGAAGAACAGGTGGGGCAAATCAAACAATAACAAGGGAACAAGATGGGCGGGGTTACACAACGACAGGAGACGAACATGCAGCCAATGCGCATTAGCCACGTGTCCTCATGAAACAAGACGAGACGGTGCGCAGCTAGTGGAACAAAAACTGCGCGCTACACAAAACAGAAAATGAAAGCACGCGGCCGATGTAAACACGAATCACATGCTTCACAACAATGCACACAGACGAGAGCACGCGGCCTGATCGAAGCTGGAAACCCTCGCCCACTCACATGTCATAGAGTGAACGAGGACGAGCAAACACAACAAGGACCAACACACGGAGCATGAATGTCCAAAACCAAAACTGAACAAGACGAGATCGAACATCATAACCCGCACACAAGACGCTTCACGGACAAGAGAGCGCGCGACTCTAGACACTCGGAGCTGTGCTCTCCCACAAGGACACGACAATATGGTAGCATCAGAGCTCTGCCACGAAACATAAACTAGAGAAAACTACACGGAAGTGGCAGAATCTTGACATAGCCAATATTTACTATATTTAGTGAATCGGCCCTAAAAGTTCTAGATTTTTCCCTGTGCTCTTTTTGCTTTTGTTTTTGTAGTACTTCATTTGGCCACATGAAGGCGAGACAGTAAATCTCTTCATCTGTCTTCACTCAGGTTGTCCTAAGAGATTGTATGAGTCCATCTATAAGAAGATTTTCACCCTTCCTGATCAGTGTTTCATCTACCCCGCACACGATTACAAGGGTATGTGATTTACAGCATTAAACTCTGAGATACTGTCATTTTACCACAGGAAACTAACATCTGAAAATACTTTAACTGTGGAAACCACTGCTTTTTTAATCCATTGAGTGATCTGACAAAAGACACCAATGTTACACTAATGGACAACTATTTTTCTGAGATTTGTAGTGTTATTTGACTTTCTCTTTGTTGTTTTGTGCATTTTATATTCTCGTGTTTGTTGTGATCTACTCTGAATGCTGAAGGTCAGACCGTGTCCACCGTGGACGAGGAAAAGAGGTTTAATCCACGGCTGACAAAGACTCTGGATGAGTTTGTGAACATCATGAACAACCTCAATCTCCCCAAACCTAAAAAAATTGGTATTGTATCAGTTTATTTATTCTGCATGTACAGTTACAATATAATGTCACACCTTTTTTATGTGTATGTATTATAATTGAAATATTATTACCATTGAAAATAACTTCTATTTGAGTATATTTTAAAATATAATTTATTTTTGTGGGAATCATGATAGTTTTATTCAGGATTCGTTGATGAATAGAAAGATCAAAAGAACAGCATTTGTTAAAATTATATGCATTTTTGTAACATAAAAATCTTTTGATACATTTATTGCCAGTGAAAGTTTATCTTGTCCCTAATCTTTGAATAGTAGTGTATCACGGTTTTCAACACTGATAATAATAAAATGTTTCTTCATCATAAAATCCTCATATCAGGATGATTTGTGAAGTAATGATTTTGTGACACTGAAGACTGGAGGAATGATGCTGAAAATTCAACTTTGATCACAGGAATAAATTACATTTTAACATGCATTATAATAGAAAACATTATTTTTTTAAATTGTAATAATATTTCACAATATTATAATTTTTTACCAAACAAATGCAGCTTTGTTGAAAAAAGTATCTTTAAAAAAAGAAAAAAACGTAATTATTCCAACCTTTTCAAACAAAAAAATAATTCACCCTAATATCATTCCACACCTCTATGATGTTATTATTCATAATATTATTATTAATTCAACAGCTGTGACCACGACTGTCACTATATTGCAAGTAATATGATATTTTGTGTGATGAACAGGCCCAGATTTCTGTGCTCAATCACACTTTCAACATCTCTTATGATGTCAAACCCAGTTCTTCTTTTCCCGTCTATAATAAAGTAATAAAGTAATTGAGATTTGAACATGCGAATGAGTAAATAATATAATTGATTTTCTGGGCAAACTGTCCCTTTAACGCTTCTGTTGTGTCTGTTATAATTCTAGGATGAGAGATGATAACATGTTGTATCTATCAGTCATTAAAGTCAGTGTGATTGAGGTTTGCCAGAGTGTGTCGTTTTGCTCATATTGAGTGTGTTTTTTTATTTTTCCCCCTTTAGACCTAAAAGGCCTCATGTTTTGACTGTTTTTGTTTTTGAACCCACAGATATATCAGTGCCGGCGAACTTGGTGTGTGGACTTCACGATATTTGAATATGAAAGCTGATATTAACTTTTTAGGTGTCTGATTTTAATTTGACAGTGCATAACGATGTAAACTACATGCAGTGAGACGATACTTGCATTAAATCATTCCTGTGATTCAGGGCAAGCAGACAGAGATTAACCAAAGAAAAAGGAAATATCAAACTGTGATATTTTCATTCTGGTCAGTATTTGTTCAAAAAATACTGTGTGCAAACCTGTGTGCTGAATCGTATTCAGAGATGCTTTCAGCACCTTTTACTTTAAATGCTTTCAATAATCAATTGCTGCTGCTCCGTTTGTAATCATAAAATTAATCTAATGACACTTTCTGATAAAACTCTAAGATATGTATGTTTGTAATAAATGTTTTGGTCAAACCACAGCTGCGTCATGCACAGTTTTTTGCTTTTTGGGGGGTTTGTCACTCATAGAATCGTCCTGAATGTTGCTTTTCCACAATTGCCTTTTGGACAGACGAGAGAAACGTGATTTGCAAGTGAAATGAGCAGAAAGTTCATGCACAGCCTGAAACTCTCATCTTTGCATTAGTATATATGATTCCTGTAATGTTCATGTGTTGGACCGTCATACAGTTGATGTTTCTGATCACACACTGATGTGTAAATACAGTTTCCGGGCTGTTTTTGCAGTCCAGGTTTTATTAATGTTCTTGTTGGAAGTAGTTTGAATTTCACAGTAGCTCAAGCTCTTATAGAGAGTTGTTTCCACCACGGGAAAAAAAAAGGTAATTGTGACTTTAATTACGACTATTTAAAAATCTCACAGTCATGTCAAAGTTGTTACTTTTTCAGAATTGTGAGATATAAAATCACATTATGAGAAAAAGTCTGAATTATGAGATTACCTTTTACTTTTATTCTGTGGTGGAAACAGAAAAAAACTGAATTCAAAAGAGAGAAAAGTCAGAATTATGATGTATAAATTCTGAGGAAAAACATCTGAAGTGGCTAAAAAACACACACAAAAAAGCAAATAATGAGTTCAAAACTTGCATTTGTGAGATATAAACTCATAATCGTGTTGGGGGGAAAGTCTTAATTGTTTATTTTGTGGTGAAAACAAGCTTCCGTAGAATTAAAATTGTTTTAGTGTCCTGGGTGGGCGTGGCTTAACAATCTCAACCAATCATGTGTGTTTGGGGCGGGGCTTATCTGTGTGACTTGACTAATGGCAGACAGGGACAGTATTTTAAATTTTGACAGGAGTTCTGTTGTTGTGCTTCACACTTTATTTAACGAGAGAGTGTTTTGCTGTGACCTGCATTCAATTACAGCATAAACATTACATGCAAGCCAGTTCCGACTCCACAGGATGATCCTTGCCTTACAGCAGACACGAGCAAGCAGCCTTCACTGGTCATATTCCGCAACGAGACAACTGGGCCATGTTCCCATACTTAGGTGAGGAAGGGTAAATTCCTCAGTGCACAAGAGAAAGAGCTCTAATACAGACTGATTCTGCCATCTTATCTGTGGCATCTTCCACAGGACTCAGACTTCAGATGGTACCACAAAATGCGTTAAATGGACTGGTTGATGTGTGGTGGTTTTGTCCTAATCAATGGTATGAGCTGATTTCAAAGCCGCCATGAATGTAATTTAGTCTATAATTTAGTAATGTTAGAAGCACCCATCACAACTGTTCATGTGTCTATAGGAGAGTTGAAAGGAGTGTAGATATTACAGAAATGTCTGAAATTTCCAAATTGGTACCTGACATAAAAATTGACTTTTTGGGTCACCCTAGAGGGGTCCCAGACAAATTTAAAGCGAAAGGAACCAGATTAGAATCCATATTTTTTAATCAGAACAGTACCTTCAGAAATACTGAATAGATTAACTACATATACTATAACCAGCAAAGATTTTTCAATAGCACAGTAAAGGACCTGCCAGAACAGAATAGGTGCTAGATTACTTAAAGGCCAAAGATGGAAGAGTATGTAAGATGTTTGGGGACAAGTAATGCTGTAAAGAAGGTGAATTGACTAAAGTTCTTATAGAATTATAGAATTAGCTGAAGAAGTGCCGGCAAATGCAAGCCATGAGATAAGCTGGGGTGATTTCTGGCACCTATTTGGAGACTGGGCTCCGTGCTTAACTTAGATAATGGGAATGTTAGCAGGGGTAATACTGTTCACGATGTGCCTACCATGTTTGATGCAGATCTTTCAAAACCTTATTTTATTTATAAGAAATAGGACAAAAGATGTTCAACATGGTTAGCATCCTCCTGGATCAGGAACGCTCCAGCACCTGAAACACTGCCATCAACTTGCAGTTTAAAACAGTAGATCAAAGTTAGGAGCAGCCAGCACAGGAGCATTGCACAGAAAATCTTTTGCTGCTTCAAAAGCTTGGTCACATTCACAAGTCCATTTAAACACTTTTGTGGTACTTAGCAAATCTGTAAGGGGAGCAACTACTGAGAAAATGTTCTTGCAAAAGCCCCTGTAATAAGTTCACGCTTGTTAGAAGGCTTTGGAAAGTTCAAGATGCTTTCTACTTTATCCTCCACTGGCTTCACAAAACCACGGCCCACCTTCTTCCCCAGGTAGGTCATTGTGGACTTTCCTACCTCACATTTTGCAAGGTTAAGCATTAGAGAGGCACATGCTAGTCTGTTAAAAGCCAAGTTCAATGTTTTAATGTGGTCTTCCCACCTCTTGGTGTAGACCACAATATCATCAAGGTATGCATCACAGTTCGGTACATTTCCCAACACAATATGCATCAACCTCTGAAAGGTGGCAGGAGCATTTCGCATTCCAAAGGCGAGGACTGAGTATTGTAGGAAATAGTCTGGTGTGGCAACAGTCACCTTTATTTATATAGCGCTTTTTACAATGTAGATTGTTTCAAAGCAGCTTTACAGTGGTCACAGGAAAAACAATATAAACAAAGTTTATTTGGCTGAACAGCAGACTTAAAAGAGCAGGCGAATTAATACAATTTATGAATTTTAAGTGTTAAGTTTCCCCAACTGAGCAAGCCATAGGCGACAGCGGCAAGGAACTAAAACTCCGGCAGGTGACGTAACGAATGAAGAATAGAATGGAGAAAAAACCTTGCGAGAAACCAGGCTCAGTCGGGGGACCAGTTCTCCTCTGGCCAACAGCCAAATTGTGCATGATTATTATATTGACAACAATTTAAGTCCAATATGAAGTCCAATTTGGTCCGGTTAGAGATGGGTTCATGATCGTCACAGGGGAGGGTCTAGTAGAATCACGGTCTCCGCAGACACTTCAGGGCAGTGCTGTGCTCGTGTCCAGGTGCAGGTCCTTCATCTGATCTGGATACGGCCCGGATCCGGCTGACCACGGTAACCTCGGAATAAACAGAGACCAATATCAGCGTAGATGCCATTCTTCTTCCAGTAACCTATTAACAAGTACAACTTTGTGACAAACTTAGCTGATCCCACTCTTTCCACAAATTCCTTCATACTGGGGAGTGGGAAAGAGTCTGGTTTTATTACGTCATTGACTTTGCGGAAATCTCTGAGAAATTAAAAGTGAGATCTGTCTTTGGTACCTGCAGGCACGGAGAACTCCAAGGACTTTGACTGTGTTGGGGTAGGCCATACTGTAGCATATATTCAACTTCACTTTTCATTAAATTACACTTGAGTGGATTAACTTGTTAAGGGTGTTGTTTAATAGGTCTAGCTTGCCCGACCTCGATGTCATGGTCTAAAACCGAGGTTCTACCTGGAACATCAGAGAGGGATAGAGGTTCATCAACTGAATAATTTGCTTGCTTTGCTCAGGGTTTAAATTGGCAAGAAATGTGGACAAGTCTTTCAGCACAGCAGAATTTTCCACCAATTTGCGCACTAGCTTGAACGGGCTCTTCCACAGCTGCTGTTTCACCGGCCACTGACTCAGGCTTAGATGGAGGGACAGGCTGGAGGTTTGTGATAGAAATGTTATTTCTTATGTACTTATTAATCTTTAGAAGTATATGCACTTATTAATCCTTATCCTTAGACGTACGCAAGCTTATAAATATAACTGAATGTTCTGTTTCTGTTGTATGTTGCTAGCAAGCACAGATCCAAACTGTATCTAGCACACGAAGAATACATATTGTGTTAACAGAAATGTTTCTGTATGTATTACACGTAAACTGTGTTTGTAAGGTAAGCAATTGTAGGGAGCTAAAGCTATAATATAAATTTGCATACGCAAGTTCAAATGAGGACATGGTTGCAAATTGTAACAGTTTCATAAACTCAGCTGCTTGCCAATAAGATAAAAGGGTCTGCCTGGACATAGAAGACTCCCTTCTCACTGCAAACAGTTCTCTGAGTGTTGAAGACCATTCTTTCAAGAAATACAACTTTTCATCTTACAGCACTGGATCTTTGATCTCCTCTTTTGCCTTAAGGGATAACAGGGAAATTTCCATGACAGTGACTCCAAGCACTCTTTCGTTATATTTGAATATTTATGTATATCACCAACTTCCCTACAAAGATCCTGAACGTGCAGTTTTAGAGGTCTTTACGAGCATCTCTCCAGGTAAGTTCAAAGCCGCTCTCTGACTCTGATAGTCTCTAAAGTTTTATTAGGCTACTTCGTTAAACTTCTCTTAATACATGTCTGTGGTTTACTCAGTGGTTACTTTGTGGTTACTCAGTGGTTAATTGTCGCCTATTATAATTGTATATGTTTTGTTAAATGTTGCCTTTTAGAAAGTGAGCTGGTTCCATTGTATTTTTAACCCATAGTTAGTAGAATAAAAGGTAATTAATTGAAACGTTGCATTTTTTATACTACTTAACTCCACAAAAACAGAATATTACCTAGAGAGCACCCATAAAAGATGTCCATTAAAGAGTGCTTAATCTGGAAAGCAGCTGCTGAGTACAAACATCGCAGAAACCTCTTTAAGATGTTAGTTTTACATTAATTTTTTCCCGTGCTCTGACTCATTAAGTCTCCACTGGCGCAGTGCCAAAACTGCTCCGGGAGTGCTGTAATGGGTCCAACCTCAGCGAAGCAACCCAGAGTTGAAACTTTCTCATGAACAGTCTGCCTAAATGAACAACTATCAGGGCTGAGGCCATCAGTCCCAATAGCCCAAGACATGTGTGGAAAGAGACACGTTTTCCCCTCCAGAACTCTGCCAGGCACCAAGTGAGTTTTTCCACTTTATCTTTCAACAGTCATCAATGACATCCCCAGGTATGTTATAGACTGCATGGGAAATGCAGTTTCTGTATATGTTCCAGAAGTATAGGTGTGTGTTCTTTCTATTTTTGTTCTGGCTGGGCTGAAACCAACAAGTCTATGTACAAATTCCTTTTCCCTGAGCGGGGTCAGGGGCTGCATCTGTACATATTACCAACACTCTCGGTCTGAAACACAAGCCGAAAGGGAGAACCAGATATTATCATGCCACGCCAACAAAAGCAAACCTCAGGAATATCTTGTGCAGTGGATATGTCTTTACATCCAGCTTGATCAACATAAACCAATCACCTGGGCGCCTCATTTTTTGGAGTGTAGAATGAGTGAGCAGTCTGTACTTCCTTAAGTATTTATTCAGAGCATACAGATCTAATATGGGATGAAGAGCCTGAGTTGCTTTCTTTGGAACGAGAAAGGGTTTAGTTTGCATGGGTGGAGCCACTCTTATCGCACTTTTGTTCATAAGATGGTAAATTCCGTCCTGAAGAACTTTAATTTCCCCCCACAATCTGGAATGAATTATCCCATTGAAATGTGGGGAGAAGTGGCAAACTGCAGTCAGTCCCTGAACTGTATCCTCAACACCCAGCTGATTCATGAATGAGGTTGTCGTCTGTACTGCGCATACGTGGGCATTTTGGGCTCACTTTGTCTCACCACCTCTAAGGGAGCGATACCTCCCCGAGGTGAAGTTATATCACTGTTCTGTTCTGTTAATATGCTTTGCAACATTTCTCAGGGTATTGTGTTTTGCAACATGTTCTAGGGGTACAGTGAAAACTTTATTGGGTTTTACTGAAAGTACTTATGACTAGTGCATAGGTGTACACCACTGCACTGTCTGTTGTCCTTTTCACTAACCTGTTTCCCCTGGCCTAACCGGCTTTACTTTCCACACAGAACATCTGGGATCTTCAAAACTCATATCTTTCTGAACACTGAACGTCTGAGGGTCGGGGGCTTTGGCCTTCTTTCCCTGAAGAGGACCCTGTCAAAGCCGTTTTCTTCTTCCTCCTCCCTCCCTCCCTCCCTACTCCCTAGGAGTAGCCTGGACTGTCTGAGCTGATGCAGGCGGATAGTTCTTCCTACGTTAGGCAGGTTTCTGTTCCAGTACTCCGTTCTGACGTTTGGTCTCTGCTGTTTAGCAATGTGAAAAAATAGGGGGTGGGCGGGCCATAATTCAACAAAGTTCTGCCAAGGTGGCAGAGGGGGTGCAGTCGCGACTTCCTTGGCATACAGAGTTGCAAAGCCTCCTCACCCATCTTCTTTTCTTCACACCTCTTTTGTATCATTGTCATCAAGCAAAAAATGTCCTCTGTGACTGCTGGTACATCCAAGATTACTTATTTTTCCCTGTCCGAGATATTAGCCATGTTAAGCCATCGTCCTCTCTCATTGAATGACCATTGTGGCCATGGCCTTGCCTGCAGCTTGAACTGCACATCTCTGAAGATGCAGGGAGAGATACGTAATGACACAAATCTCTTCCCACAGTGTCTAACTTGGTATAGCAGATGCTTTGTCCTGCAGCTCTGCTTGGTATGCGGTCAGCATAGAGATCGCGCTCAGAAAACGACTGCTTTGTAAGTATGTTCCATCATGCTTGACTAGAATCTGTCCACTTTAGATGGCAACAACGGATTTGAAGCCGCTGTGCGCTTAGGGTGCAGGTGTGCAGCATCTGGAGAAGGCCTTCTTCCTCACTACCCTCCACATTGAGAGCGGATCCTCCCTGCATGGGCATCTTGCTTCTAAACAGTTTATCTTTCCAGGTAACCATAACCTTCTCCAGGAGCTCTGGGAATACAGGAGGGAGCTGCCGTGCTGCCTCTTTCACGCTCTGTAACCTCTGCCGCCTAATCTGTAGAACCTGTCACGGTGAGGAATTGTACCGGGTCCAGGAAGGGAAGGAAAGGAGAGTCCTTGAATACTTCCTCTTCTTCAGAGAGAAGAAAATCCGATTGCCCCTCTTCCTCAAAGTCAAACGGGTCCTCTTCCTGATCTGTTCTGAGAATACTGTGGTAGGCAGCTGGAGCAGGGCTAGGTGACAGGCAGGGATCCTGGCCTGACAGGCTAGCTTGGCATGCTAGCCAGCGTTGAAGGCTCTTCGTAGTGAAGCATGCACAGTGTTCATAGGAACCAGGATTATCAATTGCTAATTGGCTATGTTTTAGCCCATGGCATGCAGAGCAAACCTGTTGTGTGTCCTTGCTTTAAATTGTATTCCCGAATGAACAGAGACACACTGAAACTCCCTTACTAGCTGGGATAGTCAACTTTGCTGCAACCATCGTTTTATCGAACAATCCTTCCAATCGGCTGGAATGCAAATTGAAGGAAACAGGTGAAAAAATGGCCAGTAGTTCGTCCAGAAGTTTGAAGGTTTGTAGGTTTCTTTTGTAAAGCGAGAAGAGGTTTTTGATTGTCATAATTACGTTGTGTCAATCCTTATACTGAGGTTGGAAACCAATTGGGGCTGGTGTAATATAATAGGGCTTTCAAGGAATACAGAAGGGACATATCCCATAGTGAGACACTGAAATTTATCCTTGAACCATCCCTTCTCATCAGCAATCGTAGTACCACTTTCACACAAGCTTTCTGAGCATAATATGACAAGTCAAATTTCCTTGTGAGTGGTCACTTTAGAATTTCACAAACATTGCATGTGGGCACTAGTGTCTATACTGGATATTTGCACACTTAGTGATCCCATACATGTGTCCTGTGTTGTAACATGTCGTCATTATCCGCAGTGATCCCAGAAGGTACCCAGTTACTGTTACAATTTGACGAGGTTCCTTCAGTGAGACTCTGAAACTCGTGAGACCAATTTAAGGTGAAGACAGAAGCAAAATGAGTGCAGCTTTTTTACACAGACTGAGGCCTGCAGTGAGCTCTGCGATCCGGCTGTGGAGCTGCAAAGCACTGGTGAACGATCACAGCAGCGCCGCACTCAGTCACCGCCGCCCGCCGTCAGTGAGACTCTACAGCGGACTGATAGATCCCGGCGCTCCGCTCTTCAGACAGGTGACAGTTCATTATTGTATTTTCCGCACCATAAGCGCACCGGATTATAAGGCACAGTCTCAATTACGGGTCTATTTCTGTACGTAACCCATACATAAGGCGCATGCTAAAACAGACCGTCTACAAAAAAAGGTAACGGAAGCAAAATAGTGAGTTTAGTTTAACTTTATTCTGTTATTTAACAATACACTCACATTACTTTTAATCAATCCATCCAAATCCATCAAAGTCCTCATTTTCTGTGTGTGAATTGAACAGCTGGGCAATTTCGCCATCAAACATGCCGTGTTCAGTATTGTTGCCAGGTGGCTGTTCAGCAATGATGATGGTGTTGTACCGAAATCTGACTCCCCGGACTAATTTGACTCTCCGTCTCATGCAATGCAATACAATGCAATTCATTAATACACGCTTCCTTGAGCATATTCGCTTATCGATCGATATTCGCAAAAGCTCGGACAATTTTAAAGCAGATACCTTAGATTAGGCATCCGCAATCCGTTCACATATTGTGGCGTAACTAGCCCGACGCTGCCTCCAAGTCTTAGTAAAGGTGTGTTTGCCGTCTGGTGGAGGTAAGCGTACATACTGTACGTATTACGTAATGTTCTCTGATTGGTTTATCACTGCCAGCGTTGTTACAATGAAATTCTGTCAGAAATAATGGTTACCCTGGTGATTTTTGTTCATGAGAGAGTAAACCAAAACACGGCAACAGTAGTTTGCATATGAAGGCAAATATGAGTGAATTGTTAATGTACACATACATTCAGCTGACTCAGTCGGACTGTCCTGATGATGATGATGTTGTTCCTGTAGTTGTTTGAGTCTGAAAGCAGCACGTACACATACCTGCTGGCTGATACAGACACCAGAGAGGCCGTGCTGATCGACCCTGTGCTGGAAACAGTGAACAGAGACCTGCAGGTCATCAATGAACTGAGACTTAAACTCATAATGGCCGGTAAATATTTAATTCTGTATATGTATGTAACTGTCTGTTTATTATTCTATCTATCATTTCTGAAATAGATTATAAAGTATTCTTGATATTCTAAACCCTGTGCTGCTGTCAGTTTCAGTCTGTCCATGTTCTCTTTCAGTGAACACTCACCGTCACAATGATCACATCACTGGAACTGGACTGCTGAAGAAGAAGGTGTTTGGACTGAAGAGTTGCATCTCCAAACACAGCGGAGCTGCTGCAGACATACTGCTCTCAGAGGGAGACCGGATCACTTTTGGAAAGCATGTATGTGTTATGCATGGGGAGAGCGATGTGTGATGCAGAAAAATGAGGAGCGCAGGTTTCCTTAGAAAGTGTCTTTATTGCAAACCAAAACATTTTAAATAATCAACAAAACGGCACACTTGTGCAAAAACTGGAAAACACAAAGCATGAGAACGGCATATCATTTACATTTAGTCATTTAGCAGACACTTTTATCCAAAGCGACTTACATTTTGAGGAGTATAGAAGCTATTTGTCCAAAGGAAACAAAAAACACGTAAGAGTGCTTACAATACAAAGTTTCAAACATTCTGAACACAAGTAGCACAAGCATGGGGAATTGTCAGCATACGTGGAGCGTGCGATGCAGAGAAACAAGGGAGAGACTTCGGAGATTGAAAACTGAAAACATTTTAATATAGAACTGAAACAAAACTGCACTCAATTAGTGCAAAACTCGGAAGGCGAAGTCCTTGGCAACATGCACACGTAACATATACTTAGCAACGTCAACAAGAGACAAAGACATGTGAACACAGGAGGGCATTTATACTTAACATGAAACGACACACAGCTGACGCAACTTGGGAGGTGATTAACAAAGACAGGTGCAGGGAGGACATAACATACACAGAAGGGACCCGGAAGTGAACAGACATGACAAGACTGTGACAGTACGCCCCTTCCCGCAAGGCGTGACCTCACGCTTTATGAGGAACACCTTGCGGAGGGGAGGGAGGGGGAACAGGAGGAGGACAAGACAGACCAGGGAGGTCTTGGAGGTCTGGGTAGTCTTGCTCGACCAGCTCTGGCCACGGGAGGCCTGGTGGCTTGGGCCACAGAAGGTGCGGCTGGACCGGATGCTCGGGCCATGAGAGGTCCGGCGGAGGTGGTTCGGGCCTCTGCAGGAGTCCAATGACGAGTGGGCGTTGCTGCAGGCGGGCGCTCTGCTTCTGATGGTGGGGAGGCTGGCTTTGGCTGACTGGCTCGGGGCGAGACACTCGCCTGACACTTGTAAATGGCTTCGTGCCAACTCGGTCCGGTCGTGTCAGGGAGGTCTCGTAGCTGGTGGTGGTTTGCCTCTAACCAGAACAGCACTTTCAAAGTTTCATCGTCGAGAGACGAGAAGGCGGTGAACAAACAGAATTCCCATGAAAACTCGAAGAAGTCAGGGTGATTGCTGGCGATCTGGAGGACTTTCGCGAGATGATCCATTTGGCCGCGAGCGTCTTTCTGGGGCGATGAACCCGGTCTCTTGTTCTGTCAGCGTACGTGGAGTGTGCGATGCGGAGAAACGAGGGAGAGACTCGGAGAAAACACTTTACGCCAACTGGTCATTCTGAGAGAGAAAAGATGATTGTGTTGATGAGGTGAGTGAGTGCTGGTAAGATTGTAGGAGAGATGGCTTGTAGAAGGTGCGAGGGGATTGGGTCTAAAGGGCAGGTGGTTGGATGGCTGGAAAGGAGAAGTTTAGATACATCTACCTCAGTGAGTGAAGAGAAGGTTGAGAGAGTGTTTCTGGTTACAGAGGTCGGTGTACATTTGAGTGTGTGTGTGGAGGTGAGAACTGGCTACTGATAGTTGCAGTTTTGTTAATAAAGAAATGGGCAAAATCATTGGCAGTCAGAGTGGTAGAGGGTGGTGGTGGAGGGGGATAGAGGAGAGAGTTGAATGTTTTGAAAAGTGCATGCATATTGGAAGTGCTGTTGATCTTGGAGTGGAAGTGCAAAGATTTAGCAGTATGGACGTCAGTAGAAAAGGTAGAGAGAAGAGATTTATACAAGCTCAGGTCAGACGGGTCCTTTGACTTGTGCCATTTTCTCTCAGAAGCATGCAGTGGTTTAACTAGCATGTTGTCTGTGGTGCAGTTGCGTGTGTAGCTCAAGTCGAGTTGATTGCCCTACTTGTGGGTACCTGTGGTGATGAGTCGATTGAGGTCAAATGAGGCTAGGAGAGAGAGGAAATCTGTAGCGCCAGGCTTTTCCAAGTGTATGTTGAAGTCGCCAAAGACGACCAGCGGAGTGCCATCTTCAGGAAATGAGGACAGCATATCTATCTCCTCAACAAAGGTACCCAGCTGACCTGGAGGGCGATAGATTACAACAAAGTGGATTACTGCAGAAGATGAAACTGTAGTGGAGTGAAATTCAAATGAATTGTACTTGCATAAAGAAGAGTGAGTAGAGTATGTCCAGGTGTTAGAAATGAGAAGACCTGTGCCCCCACCCCCTCCCAGACTGGCGAGGAGTGTGGGAGAAAGAGAAGTTGTTAGAGAGAGCAGCAGGGGTTGCTGAGTCTTCTGGACGAATCCATGTCTCAGTCAAACCTAGGATATTAAGAGCAGAGTTAGTAGCAAAGGCTGGGATAAATGTAGCTTTATTGACTGAGAGAGGTGCATTAGAGTAAGGAACAGAATGCAAGTTGTCAATGTTGTGCCGCCTTCGGCAAGTGTTTACAGAGCGACATTGAGAGACAACAGGAATGTACTGAAAGCACATAATAGCAGAGAAGGAAGTGAAGTGTGAAAGTAAGAAAAAGAGAAATATTTAGACAGACTTGCCGGTGTTGTTACTCGGTGCAGTCGCACAGGTAGAGTCGAACGTCTTTACACTCATCTGTCTTCACATGAGGACGCTGAAACGCTTCCGCTGATGCTTCTGCGACAGCGTACGTAGCAGATAATTATCCTGTTTCGGTGAAAACAGCCAAATGCCACGCCCACAACTCCACGCGGCATTTAAAGTGCAATAAAAGGCAAAAACACACGAGGCAGAAAACTGTTTCATAGTCAACAATCAACAAAGACAAGAGAACACAAGTACAAACACAAGTTTAAATGCACGGGATGATGGGGAACAGCTGATGACTAACGAGGGGAGTGATTGACATGACCGGGGCAGGAAACGACACGGGAAGTACAAGGAAGGGAACAGGAAGTGAATAGTCATTGCTTAAAAAATATACAATATAAGAATATAATTTAATATTGCATATGGCAATGCACTAAAACCTTACAGTCCTCTCAGATTCAAAAACAATATCATGAGCAAGTCACTTACAGTTAGTTTATTTATGATTGTTCATTTGTTTAATAACTGTGAAGAAACACAAAGGCTGCGTTGATGTTTTACAGTGTTGTTATGATGCTTATCATAGTCAGTGAGAGTTGAACAGGTTATATAATCAATAAAGTGTTGATGGGAGTATTACTCTTATCAAACATTTGGCTTTTGGTCTGTTTCAGTATCTAACGGTGCGAGAGACCCCGGGACACACGGATGGATGCGTGACGTACGTCACTGGAGATCAGAGAATGGCTTTCACTGGTGACGCTCTCCTCATCCGGGGCTGCGGACGGACAGACTTTCAGCAAGGTGACTGAAGTGTTAGAATTACTGAAATACTTCATATTGACTGAGATAATCTTTTAAAGAGCCCATATTATGCCCTTTTGTAAAGTTTTGTTTTTGAGATCTGCTTTTATGCTTGAATGTTCTAAAAACATTTTTCTCATAGTTTACATCATTGCACCTCATCTCTTCATCTCATCTCTCTGAACCCCTACTGTCTGAGAAGTACAATACGCTCTGATCGGTCGGCTGGACCAGTGCGTTGTGATTGGTCAACCGCTTCAAGCATGTTTGTGAAATGTCCTGGCCGTTACCAAAACCACAAGTTTCAACGTATTACAACTAGGGCCAAAGGTTTTATGAATGACACAAATACAGTACTTATTTTCACACAGTCTGCCTCAGTTTTTATTATACTCCAGAATGTTATGAAGAGTGATCAGATGAATTGCAATTAATTGTAAAGTACTTTAATCCCAAACAAACATTTCCACTGTATTTCAGCCCTGCCACAAAAGGACCGGCTGACATTATGACAGTGATTCTCTCGTTAACAGGTGAGAGTGTTGATGAGGATAAGGCCGGAGATCATGCTGTCATGCAGATTGAGTTAGAATAACAGACTAGAAGCTTTAAAAGGAGGATGGTGCTTGAAATCATTGTTCTTCCTCTGTTAACCATGGTTACCTGTCAGGGTTCTGCCATATTCGGTGTAGTCATTTCTTGGTGTTGTGGCAGAGCTCTGACACTACCGTAATGTTTCATGTTTTGTGGGAGCAAGCGGCTTCGCGTGTCTCAAGCGTCTTGTGTGCGGGTTATGATGTCCGGTCCCGAGACTTTGGTCTTGTTCAGTCTTGGTTTTGTGTCAGGATTCGGACATTCATGACCGTGTGTTTGTCCTTGTTGTGGGCGCAGTTTCGAGCTTTGCTCGAGTTGTGCTCTCTCTTGTCTGTGTGTAATGTTTAGCACGTGGTTCGTGTTTACATTGGCCGTGTGCTTTCATGTTGTATTTGGTGTGGAGCACAGTTTGTTTTACGAGCTGCGTGCTGTCTTGTTTTATGTGGACGCGTGGCTATGCGCGTTCATGTGTTGTCATTGTGTAACCCCGCCCGTCTTGTTCCCCTGTTATACTTTGATTTGTCCCAGCTGTTTTCCCTCATTACCCTCTTCATGTGCTCCCTATTTATTCCCTTTGTGTTTACTGTCTCGTGCTGGTTCGTTGTCATATCAAGGTGATGTTTTTGCTGTCTTGTTGCTGCCGTGTCTCTAGTCTAGTTTCCAAGTCAAGTCAAGTCAATCTAGTTTACACTCCTCTGGGTGGTTTTTGTTGTGTTTTTTTTCTTTCTATTTAATAACATTCCTCATCTTTTTGCACATTGAGTCCTCGCCTCATCCCTCATCCTCATCGCCTCATCCCCTTCCACACCTGACATTACCTGCTAGGAAACGTGCAAGAAAGTCCAGCAAGCTCCAAAACCATCCATTTTGGGTCCATGGCCAGGAAACTCCTCAGTTCTTAATCGCATTGAGGACTTGTGGTCAATCCTCAAGAAGCTGGAAAACTATCAAAAACCCACTAATTCTGACAAACTCCAAGCATTGATAATGCAAGAATGAGTCAAAGTCAAAGTCAAAGTCAGCTTTATTGTCAATTCTGCAATATATACAGTGCATACATATAGAGAATTGAAATTCCGTTACTCTCAGACCCAAGGCGAATACAGTTAACAACAACAATAATTTAACAGTAACAGTAACAACAACAACAACAACAACAGAAGATGAAGATAAAATACAATAAAATTAAACTAGATGGATAAAGTGAGTTATGGAGGTAAAGTGGCGATGGCAAATAGTGCAAACAATAGTAAATAGTAATAGTGCAAATTACAAATTAAGGCAGTGCAAATGTAATAGGAGAGAAATGCAAGGACAACATAATGAGGTGGATGAATAAGAGAATAACTGATGGTGGGTAGGGGGTGGGGGTGGGGGGGGGGGATTCAGAGATCAGGTCCTTGGTGCAGAAGAGGGGAGAGGTGGCAGAGTCGGGAGAGAGTTCAATGCCCTGACAGCTTGGGGTATGAAGCTGTCCTTCAGTCTGTTGGTCCGTGCCTGGAGACTGCGTAGTCTCCTCCCTGATGGCAGCAGACTGAAGAGGCTGTGGGATGGGTGGGTGGGGTCCCTAGCAATAGCAAGGGCTTTTCGGGAGAGGCGGGTGTTATAGATGTCCTGGAGGGGTGGGAGAGAGACACCAACGATCTTCTCAGCTGCTCTCACTATGCGCTGCAGTGCCTTGCGGCAGGTTGCGTTGCAGGCGCCGTACCACACAGTGATGCAGCTGGTCAGAATGCTCTCGATGGTGCCTCTGTAGAAGGTGCGCATGATGGGGGCTGAGGCTCCGGCTCTTCTCAGCTTACGGAGGAAGTATAGTCGCTGCTGCGATTTCTTAATCAGTGCTGTGGTGTTGGTGGTCCAGGAGAGGTCTTCCGTGATATGAACACCCAGTAATTTGGTACTCCTCACCCTTTCCACGGTCGCACCGTTGATAGTCAGAGGAGGGTGCTGGGTGTGCATTCTTCTGAAGTCAACAACAATCTCCTTCGTCTTCTTCACGTTCAGAGAGAGATTGTTGTCGCCGCACCACCTGGCCAGGCGGCTCACCTCACTCCTGAAGTTTGTCTCATCGCCGTTGCTAATGAGACCAACTACAGTCGTGTCGTCCGCAAATTTGATTATTAAATTGCTGTTGTGTGTGGGTGTGCAGTCGTGTGTAAGCAGAGTGAAGAGGAGTGGGCTCAACACACAACCCTGAGGGGTTCCAGTGTTCATGATGATGGTGCTGGAAGTGTTGCTGCCGACCCGTACTGCCTGAGGTCTTCCTGTCAGGAAGTCCAGCAACCAGTTGCACAGTGAAGTGCTGAGTCCCAGCTGAGACAGTTTGTGAGTGAGCTGTTGGGGGATGATTGTATTGAATGCTGAACTAAAGTCTATGAACAGCATTCTGACATAAGTGTCTTTATTGTCCAGGTGCGTGAGTGCTGAGTGGATGGCAGTGGTGATGGCATCATCGGTCGAGCGTTTTGACCGGTATGCAAATTGGTAGGGGTCCAGGGAGGGGGGGAGGACAGATTTAATGTGGTGCATGACTAGCCGCTCAAAGCACTTCATAAGGATGGGGGTAAGTGCGACTGGGCGGTAGTCATTGAAGCCGGATGGAGATGAGTTCTTTGGGACTGGAATGATGGTGGTCGCTTTGAAGCAGGTGGGGACAACAGCTTGACTCAGTGAGATGTTGAAGATGTCTGTGAAGACATCGGTGAGTTCCTCTGCACAGTCCCTCAATACACGTCCAGGAATGTTGTCAGGACCTGGAGCTTTGCGTGCGTTGACCCTGCTGAGGGATCTTCTCACGCTGTCCCTGGGCAGTGACAACATCTGGTCATCGGGAGGAGGTGGTGACTTCTGTGCAGTGGTGCTGTTGTGTGCTTCAAAGCGAGCGAAGAAAGTGTTCAGCTCATTTAGAAGGGCAGCCATCTGTCAGGATGCAGCGCAGACGTTGATTGACAGCATGTCAGTGCAAATTACAGTCTTGAAAAAGAAGGGCCAGCACTGCAAATATTGACTCTTTGCATAAACTAACATCTGACAAAAAGATCTAAAAACACTGAAGCAGCAGACTTTGTGAAAATCAATATTTGTGTCATTCTCAAAATGTTTGGCCACGGCTGTACCAATTCAACTCAACTCAACTCCGCCTCTTTATTTGGCATATGACTTGGAATTAATAGGAATAGTAGGAATTAATTAAATGAGGAATATTGTAAATATTGAATATTGTGTTTGTTGCCAGAAGACATTCAATGGACTACACTGGAGGTGTTTCAGGAGTTCAGAAACAGTGACTCTGATATAGAAAAGAATGAACTCCAACTCTTTCGTAACTGCAGACCTTTTTCATGCTCAAACATCAACACACTAAAAAAATGTAAAATGTAATACCCAAATAAAAAGCTGAGTAATATCAATTTACAAAAATTCTGTTTTGTACAGGATTATCACAGTAAATGCATAGCCAATATTTACTATATTTAGTGAATCGGCCCTAAAAGTTCTAGATTTTTCCCTGTGCTCTTTTTGCTTTTGTTTTTGTAGTACTTCATTTGGCCACATGAAGGCGAGACAGTAAAGCTCTTCATCTGTCTTCACTCAGGTTGTCCTAAGAAATTGTATGAGTCCGTCTATAAGAAGATTTTCACCCTTCCTGATCAGTGTTTCATCTACCCCGCACACGATTACAAGGGTATGTGATTTACAGCATTAAACTCTGAGATACTGTCATTTTACCACAGGAAACTAACATCTGAAAACACTTTAACTGACAAAAGTGATCTGACAAAAGACACTGTTACACTAATGGACAACTATTTACTAAAGTTATTTGACTTTCTCTTTGTTGTTTTGTGCATTTTATATTCTCGTGTTTGTTGTGATCTACTCTGAATGCTGAAGGTCAGACCGTGTCCACCGTGGACGAGGAAAAGAGGTTTAATCCACGGCTGACAAAGACTCTGGATGAGTTTGTGAACATCATGAACAACCTCAATCTCCCCAAACCTAAAAAAATGGGTAGAGTATCAGTTAATCTTATTGTGCATATGCATATGCATATACAGTTACAGTTACAATGTCACATTGTTTTTTGTGTATGTATTATAATTGAAATATTATTACCTTTGAAAATAACTGTTTTCTTTTTGAGTATATTTTAAAATATAATTTATTTTTGTGGGAATCATGTTTTTTTCAGGATTCTTTGATGAATAGAAGGTTCAAAAGGACAGCATTTATTTAAAAAACAATTTAAACATAAATGTCTATGTCACTTTTGATACATTTATTGCCAGTGAAAGTTTGTCTTGTCCCTAAACTTTTAATAGTAGTGTATCACTGATACAGTGTATCAACACTGATAATAATAAAATGTCACAGGATGATTCGAAGTGTCACAGGAAACATTATTTTTAAATTGAAATAATCAGGGGGAAAGACAAACAATTCACCCTAATATCATTCCACACCTCTATGATGTTATTATTCATAATATTATTAATAATTCAACAGCTGTGACCACGACTGTCACTATATTGCAAGTAATATGATATTTTGTGTGATGAACAGGCCCAGATTTCTGTGCTCAATCACACTTTCAACATCTCTTATGATGTCAAACCCAGTTCTTCTTTTCCCGTCTAAGAAAATAAAGTAATTGAGATTTGAACATACGAATGAGTAAATAATATAATTGATTTTCTGGGCAAACTGTCCCTTTAACGCTTCTGTTGTGTCTGTTATAATTCTAGGATGAGAGATGATAACATGTTGTATCTATCAGTCATTAAAGTCATTATGATTGAGGTTTGCCAGAGTGTGTCGTTTTGCTCATATTGAGTGTGTTTTATTTATTTTTCCCCCTTTAGACCTAAAAGGCCTCATGTTTTGACTGTTTTTGTTTTTGAACCCACAGATATATCAGTGCCGGCGAACTTGGTGTGTGGACTTCACGATATTTAAATATGAAAGCTGATATTAACTTTTTAGGTGTCTGATTTTAAATTGACCATGCATAATGATGTAAACTACATGCAGGCAGATGATACTTGCATTAAATCATTCCTGTGATTCAGGGCAAGCAGACAGAGATTAACCAAAAAAAGGAATTGTCAGTATTTGTTCAAGAAATACTGTGAGTTAACCTGTGTGCTGAATCATATTTAGAGAAATGACTCCTGGTTCTTTCAGCATCTTTTCCTTTAAATGCTTTCAATAATCAATTGCTGCAGCTCTCGCTTGTAATCATAAAATTAATCTAATGACACTTTCTGAGAAAACTCTAAGATATATATGTGTTTAATAAATGTTTTGGTCAAACCACATGCACAGTTTTTTGTTTTTTGGGGGGTTTGTCACTCGTAGAATCGTCCTGAATGTTGCTTTTCCACAATTACCTTTACCGTCAGGACAGACGAGAGAAACGGGATTTGCAAGTGAAATGAGCAGAAAGTTCATGCACAGCCTGAAACTCTCATCAAGTTGTTGACTCTCAGTGCTGGGAGAGAGTGCTGATTTCTGTGATGTTCAGGTGTAGGACCTTCTGATCACACACTGATGTGTAAATGTGGATGATTGCGTTTCCAGCAAGTTTTTATTAATGTTCTTGTTGGAAGCAGTTTTTAATTTCACAGTAGCTCAAGCTCATATGGAAGGTTGTTTCCATCACGAAAAACAAACATAGGTAATTGTGACTTTAATTGTGACTACTTAAATATCTCACAATTATGCCAAAGTTCTTACTTTTTTAGAATTGTGAGATATAAACTCACATTGTGAGAAAAAAATCTGAATTATGAGATCGCAATTACGTTTTACTTTTATTCTGTGGTGGAAAAAATTCAGAATTGTGAGACTTAAGCTCGCAATTAAGAGTTCATAGCAAAGCTTGAGTTTGTGAGATTAAACCTTGAAATTGTGAAACCTCGAAATTAGTTTTGTAATAATAGTCACAATTGCCGTTTTATATTTTTATCCCACGGTGGGAAAAGAAAAACAGATATCCAAGAAAAAGATGTAAACTCACAATAAATATTTGTAAGATATAAACTCGCAATTGTGTGAGAAAAAAAATCTTAATTGTGACATTAAGTTGCAATTACTTTAAAAAAATAAATAAAAATTCATGTTGAAAGCAGAATACCATAGAATTGAAATCAGTTTGTTTCAGTGTCCTGTGTGGGCGTGGCTTAACACTATCTCAGCCAATCATGTGTGTTTGGGGCGGGGCTTATCCGTGTCACTTGACTGATGACAGACAGGGACAGTATTTTAAACTTTGACAGGAGTTCTGTTGTTGTGCTTCACACTTCACTTCTAAACAAGGGAGTGTTTTGCTGTGACCTGCATTAAATTACAGCACTCAACGCTCTCAGTGCCCTTTATGCACAAGCAGCTCAATGCCAGGAAGCCAACAGATGTTGTTCGGCAGGAAAATAACAAGCCTTTTATTGTGTGACAGTGGTGTGTGTGAATAATAGTGTGAGCACACTAAACAAAGGCAGTCACTAAAGTCTTGACAGACTCGCCTGCGTTTGCCAAATGAGTTTACCGTACTTTGCTTCAAGCAGGTAGAAGATTTGAAGGTCTCTGACAGTATGTTGTGTGCTGGAAGAAGCGCACAAAAGAGCCAGCTGTCCATTCAGTGTCCGTGTCTCACTGCCCTCCATCTGTTCAGGGTTTTGTCTCAGCTTTTATACCCATGAGTGACACTGAGACTAATATCATGCACACTTACAGCTTGAGACTCTCTCGTGATGTGAATGTCACATTGTCTATATCACGTCCCTCAGAAATGTACTTATGGGTCATTCCTCATACGCAGTACCTTTTGAACAATTAAAGACAAATCTGCTCTAGTCAAAGACATTTCATCTGTATTAAAGGAGACCTATTATGCAAAATTCACGTTTATATTGTTTTTGAACATTTGTACGTGTCTGCAAGTGTGTTTAAACAACCACCCTATTGTGGTCATAATCAATCCCTGTTATTTTTTACATAAATCTGAAACAGTGTCTCAAAATGAGCCGTTCTGGAATATGTCCCAGTGTGACGTCAAACTGGAAAAGGCCTCACGACTGGTCTATTAGCTTCGCTCCTCCCCTAAATGAACTCAACACAGTCTGCCATGTTTATCTCCTCGCTAGAACATTTAACAGAAGCATTCAAGATATTATGTGTTCGATGAAAATAATCACAATGTCCATAAAAGACTTTTACTAATGCCCTGTGAGACAACCAGTATGCAGAATGTAAAGGAAAACTAGTGAGCATTTTGTCTGGATGATGTAATCACCAGAATGACCTCAAAACAGCTTCTAAACATCTGGATTCAACCTCCAAACTCATCTTGAACTGTAAGCCGATTGGTTTTGCCAAAAATGATGTCCACAGTTTCCAAACGATACAATTTAAACTTTACATTACAACATGCATACAAAATGTTTGATAAAAAGTATTTAATTAATAATTAAGGCTTGATTGAGAGGTTACGCACACGTAAAGAAACCACTTATTAGTTTTATCTACTGCAAAAAAAATAAAAAAAAAATATTTTTTTTTGCCTAAGAACATAAGGAGTGGAGTGTGGAAGATTGAAGCCATGTTCTGCAGTTCAAAATGGCCACAGATATGCTTGTAGGAGACGACTGGAGTGTTTTAACAACAAATGCATCCAATAATGATGGTACTGGGGACGCATGTCTGCAGCAGGTGTTGGAAGGATGAACAATGTTGTTGCACGCACTTCGAAAATCGAAAATGCACTTCTAATCCTTTGAATCTGTTTGGAGATCAAATGTTTATTTTCCAACATGATAACAATCCCAAACACACCAACAAAACGTTGCATGCAATGATGGTGTTCATGCTCAGAGTGTTGACGTTTTAATTCCTCTAACCTTAAAGCCATTGAAACCCATTGGGAAATTATTAACTTGAGTTCTGTCATGCAGGTCTTCCAATGAAGCTCAACTTTGAGAAGAACTCAAGGAGGACTGGAAGGACGTTAAGTTTAGTGACCCAGGATAATGTTTTTTTTTCTCCCTATCTTTATTTTATTTTCTCCACGTAATCAGAATACATCATATAATTACAGATTCCAGTGAAATGTCAAAATATATGTACTTATAGTCCTTAATATCTCGTAGAGTTGTGCTCTGTAATTGTCTCTTGTTAATAAAAATGACCATGCAATAAACATAAACAGATCAAAGTTCATTAAGTTGAGAAATAATGAAAAGGAGATTTACGCTTATCTGTTGTGATGCAAATTACATTAAAAAACATTCCGGCATGAACTAAAAATAAAAGGAAGGAGAGAATATTTTAATAGCAAATGTAGATAAAGGAACAGCAACCATAAACCAAAGAGCAACACACACACACACACACAAATAATCAAAACACCACTATGAGAAGAAAATGAATAAATAAGGGACCATAAAAAGTTTGGTCATCCAAAATCATATACAGATTAATATCACAGGTGTATAAGAACATCCAGGACCATTTCTGCTGTAAAACTATAGGGAGAACCAACAAAATATTAATAACTGCATTCTAAAATATGATGGGTTTTTTCAACCCAAATTTGGGTCAAATATGGGCAAACTAAGCCATTGGGTTACATTTTTAAATACAATTTTTAACCCAGCGTTTGAGTTTGTCCATATTTGACGCAAATTTATGTTAAATAACCCAGCATTTTTAGATTGTGATTTCATTTTAATTAATGTATGCCTAATTTTTATTTATTATTTTGCATAATTCAATAAGCCCATATTGACTTTTGTACTACAAACAATATATATAAACAATTATTTTTTAACACATTTTTACTATATACGTCTTCCCTAAATAAAGTCGTCCTCATATAGTTTACAGAATCTGAAGCGTCACTGACATTATGGGCTGCGGTTCAAACGCGTGTGAGGAGACTATCTATACAGGACTGAGTTTGACGTGCGCGTGCACGTGGACGTCACGTCACACCGAAACTCTCTCTCTCTCTCTCTCTCTCTCTCTCTCGCTCTCTCTCTCTCTCTCTCTCTCTCTCTCTCTCTCTCTTTCGCTCTCTCTCGGCAGAGTGAAAGTTGGAAATCCCGCTGGCTGTATTGTATGTTGTCTCTTCACGTGTTTTAAGGAAAGCCTCTTTAAATGTTTTCATCACTGTTTTCTCGTTATTCTGCGGTTTCTTTATAACGCTAAACCGTTGACGGATTTGAGCCGGAAGTTCTGAACAGGTTTGATCGGTAAGTATATCTCAATATCGATCTAACCGATCAACTTTCTCTCGAAATTACGCATATAATATTAATATATTTGTATTAATATGCTCTTATTAATCATTAAGAAAAGCAACTGGTCGGTCCGACACTGATCATGTCGACGGTCTGCGTCTGAAATTGAACCTGTTACAGTTTTAGGAGACATGAATTATGAAATATGGCAATACATGAAATAAAATGTGGCACTAGATTGTTTCTGAAAGATCAAGGAGTACATATATGACATATGAATATAATAATAATCCAACAGAAGTGTATAAAACTAGCAGGGCATGTGTGTGTGTGTGTGTGTTTATTTGTTTATATATATATATATATATATATATACACACACACACACACATAAATAATATAATAATAAAATATAATAATAATAATATATATATGTATAGTGTTGGACTACTCTCTCTCTCTCTCACACTATATATATATATATATATATATACTACAGTATGTAGTGAATTTAGAGTAAATATTATGTAACATAAGTGTGATTGTATAAATCTCATCTGCTGTGATTATTATGTGTAAACCAGCATTATATCAGTTGAGCAACGGAATTTCAAAGTGGAAAAATGTAACAGTGTAAACAAATAGATTTAAAAAAAAACAAATAGATTATGAGTATAATAAATGAATAAATTATTTTATCAAATTAAATTAAATATTATTAAAATAAATAAAAAAATATAGTATAACAGAACAGCCTTGCATTGAATAGAAAAAATATTATCTTATTAATTATTTTATCATTACACTCATTGTACACAGTGTAAGTTGGGACTTTTAATATTTTAGGGTCCCTTTCAGGAGGAAGATCATATTTGAGGGTAATTGGCATCTAAAGATTGAAAACACCTGCGAAAACACCTGCCGGTTGCATAAATCATCAAATTGTTTTCTTTAAAAATTTTCATGATTTTGTTTAAGTCAGACCTAAAAAACCTAAACCTAAAACATAGGTTTATTCTAATTTGATATTTATTTTATAATATTTTATATTATGTTGCCTTCTTAGATGCTTTCTGTTAGCCGAAGAGATTTGATATATAAACATATATACTTTACTTAGTGTGTATATATATATATATATATATATATATATATATATATGTATTATTATATGTGTATATATGTATTATTTTTAAAATAAATTTCTATTTTAGAATATGCTGCTTTCTAAGAGCCCTTTTTTTAGCCAAAGAGCAGATTAATTAAGGGTTCAATTTGATACCGAAAAGTAAAACTAATTACCATAATGAACTGCTAGTTGGTCATACTAGTTCCTCAGACACAGACTTAATATAATAGCATAATGTTTATGCAACTGGTCAAAAATAAACAGCATCACTGGCTCTCCAAATCAGAGCACCAAATCACTCCTCTTTCTTTAAATAAGTAAATGAGCTAATCTGTCAGTGAGAGAAGTGAACGCTGACCTCATCAGATCTCAGCAGTGTGTGTCTCACTCTGATGTCTTATTGTTTCTCAGTGTTGGGTGTAACGGATTACAAGTAACTTGAGTTACGCAATCAGATTACTTTTTCAAGTAACTAGTAAAGTGATGGATCACTTTTAAATTTACTGCAAAATATCAGTTACGTTTTCAAATAAGTAACACAAGTGACTTTGTTTTCAATGCACTGACTGAAATCAGGAGTCGTTGTGTGTGAGCATGATGATTACTGTGCTTTTAGACTAAATGTGAGCATTTATTAATCCCACTTGCACAAAACCAGATTAAATATTCCTCAAAAAATGAATAAAATCACTGAAATAACAATATTACACAAACCTCCAATAATTAAATATGTTAAATAAAACAAATTCACTCTATGTATTTAATCTCACTATATAAACCAATGTCTTTGCTTCGATGATCCAATTCAGCAATAGATAAGCATCACATTTGTGCTTAATGTTTTTGTTTTATTGGCGAAGTGTGTTGAACTTTCTTCAGCAGCTTTTTTTGCGTTGCGCCCTCGACTAAATTAGACTTTTTCATTTCACTTTTGTTGTGAAACGGTCTTTACATTTGCCAAAAATATAACTTTTTTTCTTATTAAAAACACACAAGCAAACCTTTAGCAAAGACAAGGACCCTAACGCATTACTTTCCACTGAAAGTAATGAATTAATGCAATTAAGTGATGTAAAAAGTAACTTTCCCCAACACTGTTGTTTGTTTCATTGATAAACTTCAACAAACCCGTTTGTCCCGCTCAGACTAAAGTGACGACGACCTTCCCAGGGAAGATCATCCAGCGTCCTGCGCCGTTCAGCTGTATTTCATGAGGGTTTCACTGAAGAATGTCGAGTTGCACCTGTAATTATAACGAGGCGTGTTGAACTTGTGTGTTGCATTTGTTGTTTAGTTTGAGCAGTCGTTGTGAGGAATGCTGTCCTGAGACGAGCTTTACGCCACAAACGGCTTTGCACAGGTAAGAGACACCAAATACACATCTATAATAACCATAATCTACTTTATTAATCAAAGTTTAACAGCATTCCAATTACACTGTTAAAACATTATTTCGTATTTAATTCAACATGGTATTCGTTTCTTCCTAATTGTAAATATTTATTAGCAGTTTCAGAGTGAAAACTGTTTTGAAGTAAATCCTTTCCTAATTGTCTCAAAAACAAACCGCTCATTTGCATTGTATTAGATTTTTTGGGCATGTACCATGATAGTACTATAGTATTTTAGGTACCTTGGAGTAAAATGTACATGATGATGATATGGTAATACCATGTTATTTAACATTTACCATTGCAGTATTGAATTTTGAGGTACCATGTAAATGTCTTCTTTTGGACAAAAACCATGGTAATACATGAACATTAAGGACATTTTAGTACCACGATAGTCTGGGATTGCTTGGTTCGTTTGCAAAAAAATCAGCTGTGAGATTGCGACATTGCGATTGTGATGAGAAAAAACAGCTATGCGTGAGCATTTCATTTGTTTTTAGGCTCGCATCTTTGGTCCGGGATGCCAGAGTTCGGTTGGAAGTGTACAGAGACCCATGTTTTACAGAGACCCTGTCTGTGGTGTCATCTGTGCACTTCCTGTCTGTAAGGTCATTGTTACACTTCCTGTCAGTCGTATTAAGTTCTTGTGCACTTCCTGTTGGTAAGGTCATTTGTCACTTCCTGTCTGGTGTGTCATGTGTTGTTTCACTTCCGGGTCCCTTCTGTGTTTCCTCCCTTCACCTGTCGCGTCATTACTTTCCTCGTTAGTCTCCCCGGGTGTTCGTCATTCCCTTGTGTATAAAACCCTCTTGTGTTTCCCTTGTCTTTGTCGGTAGTTGACGTTGCATGTGTGGTGATGCCGTCTCCTTGGTCTCCGCAAATCTCCTAGTGCTCTTTGTATTTCCAGTTTTTGCACTAGTGTGCCGTTGTTGTTTTGTTATTTAAAGTGTTTTGTTTTTCGTTTATATGAATAAAGAGAGATTCAATTTTGGAACCTGGTGCTCCTCGTTTCTCCTGTTTAGCTCCTCTTGTCTGGTGCTCCAGGTTTCAGATGGCAGTGCTCACACTTATTCTAATGAACCGCACTAACAGAGCAATTCGTTTTAATCAAACCAAGTCCGACACAAGTACCAAATGAAAAGATTTCTGTTTGTAATTATTCATTCAGGACCATGAAATTACACTCATAGAAAAAAATGGTTTGTTGAAGTTCTATGACGAACCCTGGACTCAAAAACCTTCATGCCAAAAAGGTTCTATATAAGGAGAAAGGTCTCAAATGATTGCATATGCAATACTTTCGTGTTTAACAGGTTATTTAAATTTTTCCTTCTTATAAGGTATGTTTACAACCTGTTTGATTCTTAAAATAATCACACAATTTTTATTTTACAAAATTAATTCATTAAAACTAAATCCATGTAATGGTCCTATGATGGTAACCCCTAAACAAGTTTTTAAGGTTCTGTATAGCAGCTTTTCTTGTAAGTGTTGGAAGTGTACAGAGCAGCTTTTTCTTCTAAACTGGTTTTACAAGAAGATTTGGTGGAGCGCAACCGAACCGTGTCGTATGAATAGTGGGTTTTGTGGCAGGATGTGGAAGATATTTTGTTGACATACAGATTCTTCTGTCCGATGCCAAACACAATACAACACACAGCACTGACCCTATTTGCAATTACATTGAGACTCATGGAAGGAATGTGCATGGGTTAGTGGCGGGTAACTGCCGAGTCAAAGAGAAATGATTAGTAAGTGAGTGCGAATGGAGTGGTTAGTAACGACCAGGAGGGGCGCGTTATATAACAGGATGTTTATGGCACATTTTATCTCTACTGCCGCTCCTCTGCAATTATAAATGATTATTCACTCATTACACCCATTTGTGTCACCCATGCTATGGTACCTGTAGCTCTTTGCTGTTACTGTCACTCTGTGGTTTCTTTTTGTTTCTTTTGTAAGTGTATCACAGTGACCCAGAACTTTCACATCTGCATTTTCACTTTATCATTTCTGGACTTCAGACCTCACATGAATCTGCTCGCTCCTCTGAAACACAGTATGTGAGTTGGATTTTAGATAAAGAGCAGATAAGATTGTGTTTAGACCGTGGCCTGGTCTTAGTTAACCAAACTAGTCTTAACACACATGACAAATCTGGCCAACTCCCTGGATTTAATAACAGCTAATGAGGCAGCATTTTATGTTAAGATGTTTTATATTACAATAAAATGCCTTTTTTTAACCTAAGAGCAGATAAGATTTTAAATTATTTATAAACACCCTAGCAACCACCCCGGAGACCCTAGCAACACCCTAGCAACCACCCTGGATACCTTAGCAAAACCCTAGCAACCACCCCGGATACCCTAGCAACAGCTCTGTATACCCTAGCAGCACCCTAGCAACCACCCAGAACACCTTAGCAACACCCTAGCAACATGATAATTTCTGATCATTCATGGCATCAACTTCGTAGTTAATGTTAAATTGTGCTACCAACATGCTAATTTAAAGATTCTGGTCCAACATTTTCAAGCCAACTTCTAAAGTTTGTCTCGACGAACTTTATTCTCTAGTTATATTATTTCTATTTTAATTAAATATTATATCATGCTGCCTTCTTTCAGTCAGATTGTGAGTCCGCATTGCATGTATCCTTTGCAGAGAAGGCAGTCCTATAATGCATTGCAACAATCCTGTGTGTTTATTATCTCAACAATATCTCATTTTTTTACATTTACATTTCTGCATTTATCAGATGCTTTTATCCAAAGCGACTTACATTGCATTGAAGAAACACATTGATATTCTAATCAGTTGTTGCTTTCCCTGGGAATCAAACCCATGACCTTGACATTGTTAACGACACACTCTACTCTTAACTAGTAATTAAAAGCATCTGGGTCTAGTTTTGATCAACAGTACATGTTTTAATATACATACTGAAACACCTGCTTTTGTCATGAAGGGCTAAGCTAAATCCCTGTTTAAACAAGCAATTGTGTGTGTGCTTATTGAGGCTGTGGTTATTCTAGGACTCTCTCTCTCTCTCTGTGGAAATATGAAACCAGTCTGTCACATTATAGAAGCCACTTCCTCCTCCAGAACTCTCTGTGTGTCAGTCTCTGTTTGGAACTCCTCATATCAGAGTTTTATATTTATCCGTGTGGATAGCACTCCGAATCCTAATAAGGCTTTGGCATGGGCAGGACTGACAGACAGGGAAGAGAGAGGGTGGGAAAGAGTTTGGACAATGGCGTACCGAGAGTCTGTTCCCACACTCAGCTCTGTCAGATGTGACGTTAAGAGCGTAAGAGGGCGATACGGGGCGGAGAGAGCTGAAGCTCACAGACTGGCAAATACAAAAGCTTCAATGAACACATAGAGTCCATTTACAGTGACCTATGGCCTTGATGTACGGTATTGTGTAAAAAAACACCTGAGCAAGCTACAGAAAAACCGCTGTCGCTGTAACGCCATTGATCTAGTGTCTTTCATTTGTGCTTTCATCTTCACAGCCTTTTCTGTGGTTTGTTGAAACACATCTCACCTGAGAATTAAGAGATGGGATGTATAAGGTTTTGCTGATTAATCTAGTTAAGAAACATCCAGAACACAACTTAAGGTGGTTACCAGTCATATGCATCTTTTTAGGATGCATGTTCAATGCATGTTATCTTGAGAATCTGTCATTTGACGCTTGTTCGCAGCCTCCCATGAGCCGGACGGAATAACTGTAATGTGCCAATGTCCCATACCGCCATACGTAACTAGTCTCCACTCCTATTTCATCAGACATGCCCAGACACAATATGGATACGCAGAGGAGCCAGTGGGAGCCTGTCCGAAGATCTCCGTGGATCATGCGTGTGGCTGCGGAGCAAAGCCCCGCCTCTTCAGGGGCGGAGTCAGACACAGAGGGCAGCAGCACTGAGAGCGAACAGGTACATGTGATGCTGCCTTCTAAACAGATACAACTTTATATTATTATTTTAGATTATATTTTATTATTGTTTCAAATTTGTATGCCTTCTTTTAGCCAAACAGCAGACACTTTTTTATATTATCACAGTAATGCCTTGAGATATGAGCATAATCCATTCCAGGATTGAGCTCGTAACTCGAATTGCTCGTATCTCAAATCATTTCCCCATAAGAAATAACAGAATTTTTTATCTGTTCCGGCCCTCTAAAAAACTCCCTTATTAGGTCTAATAACAAGGGAAAAAACATGTGCAGAGGAGGAGGGAGGGATTACGTAGATACGCACAATAATGAATGCCTCAGAACCTCATATTTATTATTATTGAACACACATAACTTGTGCTGCTCCCAGCTTAATACTCGTGAATCACTCATTGCCCCCGGTAACCCCCGCTGTAAAACCAAGCTGCCTCTAGTGGAGATCATATGCAATTACCCCATAAATGTATATAACACACACCACAGGAAGACTCGCAGGAGATGCATACGGAAGTCAATGAAAACGTGAAGTGAACGAATGAGGCGCTTGAGCTGCTCCGAGTGCTCGAACACGTAGCGTCAGTGTCTGTAAGCTGCTCGTATCTCAAATATTTACTCGTATTTCAAAGCAAAAATTATGCTTGAAGGCTTGCTCGTATCTCAGAATACTCGTATGTCGGGAGGCTCGCATCTCAAGGTGTTACTGTATAAAATATGTATATATATATATATATATATTGTATTTGGTAACACTTTATTTTAAGGTGACGTAGTTACACAGTACTACATGTACTTACTATAGTAATAACAGTAAATTATGCATACCGGTAATTACAAGTAACTAACCCTAAACCAAACCTTAATCCTAACTCTATAGTAAATACATGTCGTTAATTAATATTACTTTGTACTTATTTGAGTAAGTAAAATGTAACTGCGTCACCTTAAAATAAAGTGTAACCATAAAATAAAGTAATGGTTTATATGATGCCCTCTCTTAGCCAAAAAGTAGACTTACTTTACTTACTTACTTTATGCATTCGTTTTTTTGTATTTTACATTATGCTGTTTTCTAAAATGCCTTCTTTTAGATTTCTTTTCTAAGATTTATTTATTTCACATTTTATATGATCTTTATTCATGTGTGTTTAAATAAACGTTTTGTCGTTCAACCATATTGGTCTTTCATTCTTCATTTGACCAGAATCGTGTCAAACAAGCATACGGACCCTCAGCAAAGCTCCCGACTTCATCCTCGATGGTGCAGCAACGCATTACAGAGCTCGACCAACAGAGGGAAGAGCTGAAAATTGAGGTGAGCGGAGAACAGGTGTGTTCTCACCTACAACTCGCCATGCAGTGAAAGTGACCCGTGTGTTTGCTCTTTTGCAGCTGCAGCTGGAGGTCGCGCTGCTGCGAGGGGAACTGCAGGCCGAGCGAGAGCGACTACGCAGACACACAGATCAACTGCAGGTGTTGCAAGAGAAGGACAGGCAAAGGAAGAGTCAGCGCTTGGCCAACAGACAGAAGGTCTGTATTTGCTGTGTTCACGGCTTGATTTACACATGATGTATTTTATAAAAAGCTTCATTTGTGTTTGAGCTGAAAGTGTGCTTTCCTTCAGGAGCGTGTTCAGCTGGAGGAGCAGCGTCTGAAGGTGGAGAAGATGAAGAGCAGTTGTGAGGAAATGGAGAAACAGATTCCCTCACAGCCAGAAGACCAGCGGGAGCAGATGCTGCTTCAGCTGCAAAAGGTGATGATCAACTATGGGAGGCCGATACCAAAGCCTGAATTTTCAGCATCATAACTGATAACTTCAGAAATACTTCTAATATGCTTATTTCCTGCTCGGTTATTATTAATTATTATTGGTCTGTTAGTGCGGTTCATGTGGGAATGATGCCATCCAAACCCTGGTGCACCGCAAACAAGCGAACCGAGAAGCTGAAAAGATTCTCCCAAACACACTTTATTGCGGTTCGAGTGATATATGAATGCAACACAGACCAAAGACATGCAAACGGACCAAAAAACGGAAGATGCAACCCTAGAAAGGACAGAATTCTGATGCAAACATCTGTTTTTTCTTATCCATCACAGTCAGTACAGGCATCAGAACCACATCTCCTCACAGCAGATTTCATTTGTGTGTGTGTGTGACGGATTCCTGCAGCTGTTTTGACTTCTTCACACATTTTATAGGTTCTTCATGAGTTCTCAGCTGGTCGAAAAGCACCATATGTAGGTTACGCAGATACAACGAGTTATTTAACCCAGCACACGGCATTATCAAAATAGGTAGTACGTCATAAAAGCCGACCAATCAGGCTTGACTGTGAACGTATCTTTGTGGCTTTAGTTTCTGTAAAAAAAATCCAATCTGATCGCTAACTAGAACTCGAACTACAAGTGTGAACACACCATTATATTACATCTTGTAAAAAGTGGCATAATAAATCCCCTTTAATAATGGTGTTTATTAATAATACTGAAAACTAATATTATTGTGAAAATTTTGTTCTGTTTTAGGATTTTTTATGAATAGAAAGCATTTATTTGAAGTAGAAACTTAAAGTAAAATTCTAAATGTCTTTACTGTCACTTTTAACCAATTTGATACTGTAATACCTCTAGATACGAGCATAATCCGTTCCAGGGCGGAGCTCGTAACTCGAATTGTTCATATCTCGAATCATGTTTTCCCATAAGAAATAATAGAAAACAAATTAATCCGTTCCAGATCCGTAACAATGGAAAAAACATGTTTTTATTGGTATAGACACACACACACTCACACACAATTATAGTACATGTATACAGTATAAGGATTTGTGTGATATCAAATAAAATGTGGTTTTATTTACAAGTTTAAAGTTACAAGTTGACTTGATTCCGTATCGTCCCTTACACGAACATTACGTAACTTACGTAAACTTAAATTAACATAACTGAACTTAGCTTACTTTTTGTAAACTTTTCTATTATATTATTGTTTTGCTTTTTTTCCATTTGTATTCTTTACTTTTCTTCCCTTTTTTCGCCTGACTACCCTCACTTTCATTTTCACTTGGCATAGACTTTTTAACAAAATACCTATCGAGGGAGATTAAAAATGTTACGGAAATGAGTAAGGCACGTGTCATCAAAAAGCGCCGGTAGACAGTTGATCAGGGTGTTTCTTTTCAATGAAATCAGAAACCTTCTGCCCATCACTGCCTTAATTTCACTCGTAGAAAAATTGTAGTCAAACACACCTAAAGATTTCCAAAGGATCATGTGACGCTGACTTCTGTCTCAACCAATAATGTGAGTTTGGGGTCGGGACTATCTGACTAACTGAGGTGAGGAGAGTGTTCTTTTGAAGCTAATAGTCAATATTTTTGCAATTACTTTTTGTGCAGAGAAACAAAAGCATGAATCTCTATCTCTACTCACAGATTAATGCTGCTTTCGTCTTCCTAAACGGTGCAAAATAGCTTTGAAGAAGTTTGTCAGTATGTGTTTTGCTTTCAGGACAAGGATGTGCTGGAAGCCACAGTGCGAGCTTTTGAAGACATGGAGTTTCACTTTCTGGAGCTGGAAAGTGGAGTAGAAGATGAGCGAGAAGGAGAGAATGGAGAAAGTGAAACGGTCATAGAACGAGAGATAATCAGAGTGCAGCACATCCGCAACGCATCTCAGGTGAGCTAATCGACTTTGTTTTAAGAAATCTCAGTTTATCTGACCGAAGTTTCAGTTTAGTTTAACTAGATTACCAACAACTCGTTAAGAACATGATCATTTAGCATGTTTTTATACTCCTGTCTTGTTGAAAGTACTGAATGCTTCTCACTTTATTTGCTTGAAAGTTCATTTTTATTACTATAGGAGCACATCCCTCTTAGTGCCACACAGCTCATGCCAAATCAGAGTTGTGATTCCCACTTCAAAGTGGCAGTTTGTTGCAGTTTTCCAGTTAGAATTCTAAACTTCCTGTTAAAGGAACAAATGTGTCTTCACTGCACATCAATGCTTTCCAAATTGGACACTCTCATTGGCTGTTATGTCCTCAGCAAAGGCAGACCGCCACACTGAACACGAGCGTAAGTATTGCTCATGCTGACAGTCACATGATGCAGTGAACAAGGCAATTAAATCAGGGGCCAAGAAAAGAGAGACTGGACTGACTGAGAGAGAGAGAGAGACATTTAATTGATTCAGGTTCAATTGCGAGTTGTATGGCGACTGTCTGCAGTACGGCTCCTATAAACCGCTTTAATCCATTGTTTAGATTATGTAGACATTTGTATACATAATGTGTATGTGTATTTATACAAAAAAAATTTTTTTTATATATAAATTATATATATATATATATATATAAAACACAAACAAAATTTAAAAATATAACTTTTATTGTATTTATACAATACAATACAATTTATACAATACAGTACAATTTATATACAAATTATAATATTGTTTACATTTTAAATTCTGTTACATGCTATTCAAATATTAATATTTTATACATACCATTTTAGTGCTTTTGATTTTTTTTTGTGTATAAATGTATTTATTTCACTCACAGATGCTTTTTTTTATATATACAGTGGTACCTCGAGATATGAAATTAATCCGTTCGGAGGCGGCCTTCGTATAATGAGTTTTTCGTATCTTGGAACACATTTTACATGTAAAATTGCTAATCCGTTCCAAGCCCTCCAAAAACACCCCATTAAATTTCATAATAAAGCTAAATTGACCTATAAACAATGAAATAAGGTAAAATGTCGAAGCTTACCTTTCGAGTGAGGCTATCTCCGAAAGTGGCAGCAGAGGAGGAGGAGGACAAACGGCAGATAAAGTAAAGTTTGGGGTGCGGAGTGGCTGAGCTAAAGCACGCCAGCACGTACGTATAGAAGATGCATGATGGGAGGGATGCTGTCCAATTAGAGAGAAGGATCTCATGGCTTGGCTAGCATCAGGAACCAATGGGAGAGCAGGAGGATGGTGGCGAGTCTACTATAACTAAGATGGCGGCGTGCGGCGCAAGTTTCAAAATTGTTATGGGGCGAATCTCGGACTTTCAGAAACTTTTCGTATCTTGGAAACTTTTCTAATGTAGAGCAGTAAAATTATTCGTCTTTGCTTTCGTAACTTGGATTTTTCATAAGTTGAGCCTTTCGTATCTTGAGGTACTACTGTATATATATATATATATATATATATATATATATATATAAAGAAAAAATTTAATAAGTCTTAATTTTGTAATTTGTAAGTGGCCTTAATTACCTAAATGTTAATTTTATTAATTTATACTTTGTATATGCACATTGTACAGTGTATATATATATATATATATATATATATATATAATAACATGTAAATTGTTATATGATATTCCTACATAAAATCTTATTATTAATAAGAATTTTGTAACTAAAAGGTTAAAAAATTAATACAAAGTTTTAATGTATTTCCCAGCTGGAGAGGGTGCGGATCAGGGAATAAAATAGCAACAGGTTGTCCATTAACCGGACACATGTCGTATCTGCATCAGGAGTGTCTAGTGTCCATTGAGTATAACAGGAGTGATCAGAACAGATCATAGGTGCTCATTGACTCAGCTGCTCCGTATGACAGATCTCTGACCTTGACCTGTCAGCTCAGTGTGTCGGGTGGGCGGCACCACACTGACTATCCTCTCTCTCTCTCTCTGAGCATATTGTGCCATCAGTGCCACACAAGCCAAACCAAGTGTTTCGTAACCAGACTGAAGCTTATTGCTGAATGTGTAGGTTTCAGATGAAGCTTCAAAATGTTTTATTGATCACGTTACTGTCTTTGCAGGAACAAGTCCAGCAACTAGAAAACCAGCTGAAGGAAATGGAACAAGAAAAGGATAAAACTTTGAATTCCCTCAGGCAAGAGAGAAAAGAGCTACTCCATAAGTCTCAGAGGGTAAGACATGCTGCATGCTTCTTCTTCAGTAACGGGAGAACTCTTGATTTTTATATGTTATGAAAGCGTGTGTGAATTTCTGGTCTGTGTCTGGTTCCTCCTTCAATGTGCGTCTGTGGAGAAAATGGTGCATCGGATCACTTAGTGAAGTACCAGAACACCTCTCATCAACCGGTGCTAATATTATTTAACAAAACTAAAAATACAAGAAAAAAACATTTACATTAGTTTCAATGAATTAAATGTTTATAGAAAGAAAATATAATGTAACTAAACATTATTTTATTTTAGTTAGTTGCAAAGGCACTTTTTTTTAAATCGCTAAAACTGCATTTACTTGAAACCTTGGCTAGATGTGCATTTTGACATATTTATTTATTATTTGCCCGTTTAAGTGCAATAAGCCACCAAAAAGAACTGAATCTGGTACTCGCGATCTGTTTGAGGTGGCTTTACGAGAGCGCCGCTTTTATAGATCAGTGGTGCGTGCACTTTTGCTGTGATGAATTCATATTGTGCGGGAATGAGTAAAAATATCCACGATATAAGGACTATTCATCCGAAGCGAATGAGTCGAGTGAGTGAGAGGAGGTGTGTATGTGCCATCGTCAGAGAGAAGAGAGAGTGAGAATATGCTAGACATTTCTATTATTATAGAAATGTTAACAATAGAATTATTTCTATTATATTTAGACAATATAATAGACATTTCAATTTCGATACATTTTTGACAACATTACTGATCAGAGAGTCAGAAGACTGTCTCAAATATCAAAATATTTATTGTATTATACTTTTAAATGACATAAATAATGTCAAGTCACCTTTATTTATATAGCGCTTTATACAATAGAGTTGTTTCAAAGCAACTTTGGAGAGATAACAGGAAAATAATGCATTGTTCAGCAGAAGTCAGTTCTGTGTTGATTCAGTTCTGCTGTAAAGATCATCCATTATTAAATCAGTCCCTTTAATCTATTAGTGTGGGATGATGTAGATGACGACAGCAGGGTTCAACCGAAAACTCACTTTATTAAACAAAAACACTTTAAATAGAAACAAAACGGCACACTTGTGCAAAACAGAAGATAACTTGGAGAACAAGGAAACACAGAGAACACGGTGTACTTCCACACACATCAAAACACAATCAACAACTGACAAAGACAAAGGAACATATTAGGGCTTTTATAAACAAGATAATGGGAAACAGGTGACGAGACTAACAAGGGTAGTGGCTGACGTGACAGGTGAAGGAAATTACAATGGGATCACACACACACACACACACACACACACGAGATATGACAAGACTGTGACAATAAGCAGTTCTGCAGAAAACTGTGATGTCATCGTCTATCTATGTTTGTCAGTACAGCCAGATCAGTAATATTGTTGAATATTAAGTGAATAAAGTCATAAAGATACCATGTTAATAAATACCAGTAGTGACGTTGTACATTGAGGCTGTTGTCATGTCGCTAGAAATAGAGCCATAGGTCAGTGTTTCCTAACCCTGTTCCTGGAGGCACACCAACACTATAGGTTTTCCTAATTAAACACACCTGATTCAACTCATCAGCTGGTTAGTAGAAACCCCCGAGACCATACGTGTCCCAAAGTGTAGTAAGTCAGGGTCTTTGTTTTCCTTACCAGTGCCTGAATTTGTGAAATCAATAAACTGATTCATTACGACGCACCTGTATTGTTCATTCGTTTTAACTAATGTAGCTAACTAATGTTACATTTGTTAAATAATGTTACCTTATTGTAAAGTGTTAGCGAAAAACTAGTCAAAATGACTAAAACTAAAATTACGATGAAAATATAAGAATAAAAACTGTTCATAAATAGAGTTACATACTAAAGTAACTCAGCTTTAATACTTAGTGCTAGAGGAAAGTTATGTTATAGTGATTAGAGATACACTAGAAGGAAAAAGTAGGTGGAGTTAGAGAGGGCAGGATTCCCAGAGAAGGGAGGAACCAGAGGAAGTGAGAGAGAGGACAGAGCGATAGAGACCAGATGTCTTACAAAACCCAGCACATGTCTGGTAAGTGTTTCTGTCTGTATGTGCTTCAGATGTAAATCTGCTCTGTTGAATCAAATTCTGACATGCAGATGAGAAATAGGGAATGTAGGGAGGGATTTTTGCAGAAGACGGGATTGAGGACAAAGCAGCTGTTAACTGGTGACATGATGGACTAACTGAATTATGACTGATTTGTCTGTATGTAGTCTGGAGGAAATAAAGATGGGAATGTGTTCCTCACAGTTGCTCATGTGTCTGTGAGTCAGAGGATGGGATCAGGAGTTTTAAAGTCTGGAGCTTCTTGAATTCTCCATAAAATAATTAGGTTTTTACCCACGTGTTCTGATAATAATGAACAATATTAGTAGAAACATGTTTTTCAGATAGAGTTTCCGTATAAGAGCATTTTCCTTAAAGATAGTTTGACTTCCCATGGCACTTTGTCAACAAGTGTGTGTGAGTAAGACGGATGGATGCTTAAAGGAATAGTTCATCCAAAAATGAAAATGATCCCATAATTCAAGCTGTTCTAGGTGTACATGACTTTCTTCTTTCAGCCGTTACCGGAAGCCAGTGATTAAGCTTGTTATAAATGTAGATTTTTAAGCCTTTATTAACCCACTGGAGTCGTACGGATGACTTTTATGATGGATGGATGGATGCTTTTTTGGAATTTTAAATACTCAAGCACCATTCACTCCCATTATAAAGAGCCAGGATGTTTTTTAATAACATAATATAATATGCATAATAAGTTATTTATAATAACTCAGATTGTGTTTGGCTGAAGAAGAAAGTCATATGCAAATAAGAGGGCTTGAGGAGGAGTAAATTATGGGATCATTTTTGGTGAACTAACAATTAATTTAAAACTCTGATTAGTACAAAGTCAGTAATCACTAGTAGAAGTACTTAAAGTAACTCTAAGTGTTAAAGTTGAACATGTGTGTCGTCCTCCAGACGTGAATGATTCCTCAAACCATTTGTCATTACTATATTATCTTAATATTTATTCATATTTTGCAGTCGTTTTTTTCTTCTTCATATTTTCATTTTGATACTACTTTTTTGTAATTTTGTTGTGTTTAAGTTTATTTTATTCATTTTTTAATCTCATTTTTATTTTAGTAATTTTTTTAGTAAATATAAGTTTGTTTTTTATATTGTACTTTGTTACACGTAAACTTAGTTTATGAATGTTATTTTTATTTTTTTGTATTTTAAGTTTTAATATTTATTAAGAACAGACGCAGGAAAAACAGGAACCAGAGACACAGACCAGAAATTCACATAAATCAAAAATCTAATTTAAAAAATCCATCAATACATTGAAAGTTCGTATTGTCACACAATATGAGAAGAAAACACCTGAAATCACCCAGAATGCCCTGACAACCAGCCAGAACACCCCAGTATTGTGGCACAATTTATGTAGCAACTTCTTAGCAATGTTGTTGTTTTTCTCGTAAATAAAAAAACATAGGAAGTTCCTAAAATGCATAATTCATTAAAAACTATAATTCTATTCTTGGTTTTATGATGACAAACAGACCATCTGTTTTCTGAGATGCCTTCTTTGCATGTATCCATTATGGAGAAGGACATCCCATAATGCACAACATTTTTTTGTCAGCCAAAATCCAAACCTAAAATATTTTACGCTAATATTTTATTAATTTAACATTACATTTACATGGTAACGCTTCTCTGGTGGAGGTTATTGGTCACATGACGTACAGTAAACAAATACAATATTTAATGAGTTTTATTTATTTATTTTTAAATAAATTCTAAATAAAATAAAAATTATGTCATGTAAATTTTTTTAAGTTTAATGCATTTTTTTTTAAATAATTGTTTTACCCAGTATTTCTGTGTGCTGATTATTTTTATGCTCATCACATTTACAACAGCAACATTTTAATGCCAAACTCTATTGAAATCAATGGTTTTAGAACAGAGCCTCTTTCCTGTATGCATGTATTTTAATCGCTTATTGTGATAATTTATGCTTTGGTTATGTATTGCGTTAATAAATGCAGTTATTGTTGTGTTGTAACTAATATAACAGCATTGTTCCGGATATGCCTCTCACTCGCATACTAAACATCAAGGACATTTGCCTTTGTAGATTTTGAAAGAGAAGAAGCCGCTCACTGATTGGTCCAACATCACTGGCTCCTCCCCCTGCGTGATGTCACTGAGCCCTCTGACCATTCATAAAGCAGCAGAGGTACATTGTGAACGTGCATGAGATGGTTTGACATCTAGACCTTTAGTGATTCCTGAGTTTGCGTCTGTCAGCACATTGACTGTGTTTCAAACCATGTTCCTAGGAGTCATTGAAGGAGACGTCCAGTTTAACCCGCAGACGGAGCTCGCATAGGAAGGTCTCAGACAGACCGGTCTCTGCACAAGGTGAGCAAACCAATGAGGCGTAAGCAACGTTTACGCTTTATTGCAGTGATGCTTGTGCACAAATATCAAGTGAGATAAAATGTGGTTTAAATGACTGACGCTCAGACTGTCAATCAGTAACGCAATTGTGCAAGACTACGAATGAACAGACAACAAAACTACAAGACAGAAAGTAGGCACAGGCAAACATCATGACAGTCCTGCATGTCATGACTTATTAGCTTTTGTGAGTGTTTTCATTAAGGTGTGTCCGTGTTGCCACCACATACTGGAAAAACGAGTGGAGCCACTGCACTTGCTCACCGTTGTGCTTTTGTTTGTCTAATAATCCTGACAGTCTTTTAACTCATGAAGGAATCGATCAAATTAAGACAATCTGTGGAGCAGTGTCTGTGCGCAAAGGTACATATTCTTTACATAAACTCGTCTGTAAGTGTCTATCAGAAATCTGGTTACTCTTTATTGTGTACTCACAGTGTACTTACCCAAGAAAGTGCGGGTGGTTTCACTGTAATTACGCATTTAAGTACTGAGTAATGTTAGGTAAATACATGTACTTACTACAGGGTTAGGATTAGGGTTTGCTTTGTTTTAGGGTTAGCTGTAATTCTGCATAATTTATAGTTATTACTATAGTAACTACATGTGTAACAATGACACTGTAAAATAAAGTGTTACCCTATTGGTAATATAAGGTAACTACATGGGTGAAGGTTAGGTTTAGGGATTCAGGGTTAGTAGCTGGTTATCAGCCATAACCAGCTTTAATAAGTAGATAGTATGTACATGCAGAATAAAGTGTTAGTTAATGATTGAATTATGAGACGTGGCTTCCTTTTATTTCACTTCCTGTTTGATACCACCTTTAATCCGATGACGATGATGGAAAGAAGGATTGGAAGATTTTTCCAGGGCTAGAAATTATTTTATAGAGGTTTTGCCAGTTGCCAAAGTGTGTTGCTTTCAGGTCAGGAGAGCACTGTGTGTTTGAGCCACAGTAAAAACAATTAGCTGTAAAGCACCTAAAAAGAGGGACTGAACCTCATTTCATAACTTTTCCTGCTAATGGTGTTGCTTCTGTTTGATATATTGCTTGTGTTTTTTTCCTCAATAATGATTCATTCATTTAGAATATAAAAAATCTCATTGTCATTACTGTTCAGCAACATTTTACGTTTTATACAGTATTTATTTCATCTATATTTATATTTACAAACTTTTCAAAGGTTTCCTGATAAGGCATAGACTTAAACAAACATGAGGTCCAAAGGCAGAAATAACAAAATAATGTAAAAGATGAATAACTAATAATAAAAATAAAAAAATAAAAAAAGCTATAAATCCCTGGATTTACTAAAAATCAATTTAGTAATTTACTAAAAATACATAAAATAAGAGAAGGTCGGTAACACTTTACAATAAGGTTTTGTTTGTTAACATTAGTTAATGTATTAATTAACATGAACTTTCAGTATTTATTGTTCATGTTAGTTCACAGGGATCATATTCCCGAGTGATCTAATACAGGTTTCATATTTGCCTAAATAAATCTAACATATCATTAGTGGTAAATCATAATCTCCATCTTAACCACACATCACATGTTCATTTTCCACCTTTGGAGAAGCAATAATCCCATAGTTTGTGTTGTTTTTAAAGGTGTTTCTAGCCTAATTTTTATACTGTAATTAATTTGTTTTTACTGCGTTGTTAAAGTGTCTAACTAATGATTGAATGTAAATGTAATGTGTCATGTGTCAGTGTTGGTGCGAATGACTCCGGACAGACAAACCTCGGAGGCAGTGTCGCCTCGCCTTCCTCACGCCACCCACAGACTGAGTAATGGACACTGGAACGGGCTGAGATCAGCGCCGACTGACGTGAACGGCTCTCACGCGCCGTGCAACAGTGCCAACACCTCCCGCGCGCCCAGGTGAGAGCCACTAAACAGCAGCCTGGGTTGGTTTTTCAATTATAATACTGAATAATCTGTACAGGAAATTCTAATAGGTGTGTGTTTACATGAGTGTGTGAAGCCTTTTACCTGAGGCGCATGAATCTGAAGTGTTTGTGAGTAAACATATTAAACTTATTGCGTGTGGGTGAATTCTGTGAAGGGAGCAGTTGAAAGAAATCTTTCAGTCATTTTATTCAAACCTGTATGCTTCATGGATTTATACCCTTAACATAATAGAAGAAATGACCAAGACTGTCGAATTTCAAAAGGACAAAATACACCATAACTGTTCCATAAAGATTATAGTCTTCTGCTCTGAGTCAAAGGGTTTAGGTAAATCACATTCTAGTGTGTCATATTCGGTTATGATGCATCTAAACCAATAAATGACATCAAACCTGGCACAAAGTTTCATTGCTTAGTCAGAAGGGAAGGGCTTTAATATAATTCGATTTCTCTACCTCTTATAATTTAATATGTATTATGTACTATATTACACCCAGCAATATACTGAATGTGAAGTTGTATATTTAAATAAATATCCAACTTTATTCCCATACATATAGTATATACATATAAAGTGATATATACACTCTATATCAGGGGAGCCCAAAGCGTCGATGGCAAAGGTAGTGCGGGTAGATCACACAGAATTAACAAAGTAGACGTCAGCCCATCATCTGTCCTCACTGTGAAATGTGCCGCTTGATTGACGTACAGGGCAGCCAGTCTGACCTCTGACCTTTTCTGACACATGGGTCCCCACGCATGAGCACAACGGCGCCAAGTGCTGCTAAACTCTAGCAAGCTAGAGAGAAAACCTCTGATTTATTTCTTTTAAACTTAAGAAGAGGTATAAAATGAGTGGAGGAGCTGAACAAAGTGAGAAGTCAAAAACTTCCCACTTCCAGACGGAGTGAGAGCGGGACTTTTGTCACTTTTGAAGTGCGTTTGCCTCAATCTGCTGTCTGTCATCGCTATACCGAAGAAGGGAAATGTGGAGCGGCATTTTCAGACTGTTCATAAAAACTATGACACTGAATGTACAGAGTTATATTGTGCAATATGGGTTCATGTAGTTCTGCTACACCAACATATATTGTGCATATAAATAATTCTCAATACATTCATAAATAAATATGTTTTGTATTTTTATAGTAGGTTGGTTCATTTTATAAGCAGCTCACAAGCCAAAAAAGTGTGAGCACCCCTGAACTATATGAGACATATAGCAAATGAATGTAACAAAATTATGTGATAAATGGAATGTATACCGTAAGTAAATCTGATGTAAAGCAATATATACTTTATAGTAAATCTCAAGTCTACGATTGTTTATATTGTTAGAAAATGTAACTATATTACAATAATAATAATGCAAAACAATCTCATTTTTACAGTCCTCAGAACCTCTTGGATTTGGTGGAGATTGAACGGAAACTTCGAGAGGCCAAAGCAGAGCGGGAACGTCTACTGAAGGAGAGAGTGAGTTACACAACACTGATCATAACATCAGTGACTGTTACGACTCCCAATTAGATGTTAGTCTAGGAGGAAATAGGAGTGTAACAGAAATAAAAGAAAACGAAAATATAAATGAATAAAATCGCGCTATTCTGAGTATGTAAGAATGTACTGTCTGAAACGTCATGGAGCAATGAACAAAACAGAGTCAAAGTAAAATCAAAAATGATTTTTGTATTGAAGGTTACCACCGGTTACAATCACCACAACATACAGTGAAACAATTGGCATTAAACGTAAATGGAATATAGGAGACAAATAAGCGGAGAGCTAAACCAAAGAAATAAATAACCAAAACATCATCTAACTACAAACAAAAGTATTTCTAATCTAGAAAGAAACAAAACAGATCTCCGGTGCAACGCCGGCTAACTGCTCTAACTAAAAACCACAGATACAATTGATAGCTCTCGCTTCTCAACTAATGTATCTAAACATAAACGAAAACCTGCGTGTGGTTATGTATGTCACGTGACCTGCTAACCTATTCTCCTTACGTCGGATGTGGAAAACTCAGCATAATGAAGATACGAAGGTAAACAGAACACCAAATGACCTGGACAAATGTAACACTCAATACTCAACATATTGGATTTGTAACGGACTAAACAAACAGATAGAATCAAAGAAGCAAACGGGCATACAGCAAAGAGCAACGCCGAAATGACGCGCTCCCGTTACTCGTCACTTCCGGATCTTTATAGTCATCTGGTTTCCTCTGATAGGGTCTTAGGAAGAGGCGTGTCATCGCTACCAATGATGATTGACAGGATAGTTAATCAATCGATCGCAGGTCCTGTGAAATGTAGGTGTGAGACAGAAAAGGGGTGGACAAAAACACTACAAACACTGTGGTGGGTTTGATGTTGTAGTTTTTCTCTTTATAAAAACAACACTTCTCGAAGGTCTTTGAAGCCAGAATATAGGTTTTATTCTTCCAAACAAAACCGAGTCGATCTGCAGATCTCCTCACGACACAAAGAAATCCCCCATTATATAATCTACTTTCTAGACATTTAACACATCTCATGTGACAGTTTTTCTCTCTATGCATTGTATTTTGGCCTGAGCTCAACACTCGGTATTCATATAGGCTTTCAACAATTAGAACCATTCATAGAATACAACACTCAGAGCCCTGAGTTTTTGCAAGACATATGCATCCTGTCAATTTGCAGACATCACGAGTTTCTCAGCTGATAACCATCATACATATACAAATAATGGTGTATAATCATACAGTTGAATTATATTTTGATACTTATTATTCATGCAATAAAAACTCCAACAACACTCTGAAACGTAACAGTGACATAGAAAACTGTAAAATACATGAAGAACTGACCTTTACTCATCATCGTCATCAGAGTTAATGAGCTCACAAGAGACTTCAGTTCCATAAACAACATTTACCTTTGCCTTTACATTCAACAGACACTTTCCTATGTCTTGATCCAATCAAGGTTATTCGATCTAATCGCAGTTATTTGAGATAACGGCAGTAATTGTGCAGTTTCAATTTCTATCGCATTTTGCTAAGAATATAAAAAAAACAACGTTGTAAAGTACTCAAAGATAGTCAAAGATCTTCCTTCATATGAAATTTAATGATACGGGCCTATTTAATTATACTTTTTATTTTATATGTGGTTCCATGTACAAAAATAACATGTTAGGCTTAAAATGCAAGTGACATATATCAGAAGGAAATCGGTAATTACATTTATTCGTATGACATTTAATCATCAGCACAAAATTCATGATCGGAGCTTAGAAAGAAAGACAAAAATATCCTTAGACAAAATCCCATTCTTTACATTCAATTAGGATACAAGCTAGAAATGAAATGAAAGTGAAAGTTACTAGTCAGTGCTGCCGACTAAAATTTGCCCAGTTCATGTGTTGTTTTTCCACCAATGAAACGATTTCCAAACTAGGAATTTAAACAGTTTGACGGCAGATTCTCGTCTCCGTTTGTCTCGATGCAGGAGGAGCGTCAGCGGCTGATGGCAGAGCAACACCGAAAGAAGGAGCTGCAATCTTTACAAATACAGACGGATGCATCAAAACTCGAGCCGCATGCTGAGGAGCAGCAGCAAGACAACTCACCACACAGGATGCTGGAGGTGCGTCTGCATAAAATACACACTCTGACTGCATTTGCACACCTCATTTATTATTTTCTTACTTTTGTGAAACACAAATTGAGATGAGGTGGAATGTCTGAGCTTCTGTTTTACATATAATGAAAGTAGACAGTGATTTGTTGTCAAAATCAAAGTCCAAATTACTTTCAATTTCAGTAAAGCAGCTCGACAGAACACAATAGTTTCATTATTGAGCTGCAGTTGGATTTAAAGGCGCAGTAAACATTATTTTGCTTCGATTCTACTACGATAAAGGAAATACTCTTGAATGCATTTTTTTTTGGGGGGGGGGGTGCATTTGTTTGGGTTGATCTCAAATATTAACAGTGTTCAACAATAATTTTTATAAAAATGGCGTACTGCACCTTGAATGTCGACTTGATTCAGTTCAATAATAGTTAGTGTTGCAAAGTCAATTTTAATTTTGCTGCAGTTTCAGTTTAAAAATGCTATAAAGCAGCTCTGCAGAAGATCATAGTGTCTTCCATTCAGATTTAATGTCGATTCAGTTAAGTTGAATGTCGCAAAGGTCATCCATTTAAAAAAATCGCTTCAGCTATAATAGTGTCATTATTCTATTTAATTCAGTTTATTCTATTCATATTCTATTCAATTATATTTAATTCTATTTAATTTTAATTTAATTTTTAAGTTTTGTTCTGATCTGATAGTGGCAGTACAGTTAAATTGATAATATTACTGAAGAAGAAGTGATTTATAGTGTGATCTGAAAATCATTTCCGTCTGCTATGACTCTCAGATCTAATTCATACCTGTGTTCATTCTAAAAATGAATAACTTTGCTGATATAACCGCAGGTATAACCTGTGTCTATGAAGCCAGCCGTGTGTTAACCTCGCATTACAGCGCCACACGTGTGCAGTGTAAAACCGTCTTAAAATCGTACTACATGCTTAGCAACTGGCAACCTATCACGTGCCTCACATGCTCTTCACATGCTTTGGACAGTCACAGAAACACTGAACGTTGTACAAACAGCCGTTTCAGTGTTTGATAAGGAAAAAATATCCAATGCCTCACCAAAAGCTTAACAACTGGAGTGAGTTTCTTTCTTAGAGTCCGTACAGTACAATAGCGCAGTCGCCAATGTATGTGGATGCGCAAACAGATTGTGCACTGATATGCAAATTAGGATGTGAACCCAGGGTTTAAGAATGTGCAGTGTGAAATTTCGGCTTATGAACATCCAGGATGAATTGTTAACGCCATGGTCAATTATGAGCAGTGTGAAATGTGAAGCAAGAAAACCCAGGATTTTGTTTACCAAGGGTTTAGATCAGAGGTGCCCAAACTAGGGCTAACCTTTGATTTGGCCCGCCGTACCGTCCGAGGAGAGAGAGAGAAAGAGAACGCGCGAGATACCTTCTACACAGATTGTCATTTCTAATTTGACATAACAATTTTGTTTGTTTTATAGTTGAACTACAACAGAGTAAACTGAAATTAAATGTAAAAAAGGTATATATATATATATATATTTTTTTTTTTGTAAATGCGCAATTCAAGGCGCGGCGCAGCACTGCGTGCTTTGCGACACATGACGTCAATAAACGTCAACAAATTAAACGCAATAATGGAGAAATCAAGGCAGTGGCACACAGACAAGAGATATTTTTTTTAAAAGCTGGGGAAGATGAGTTTTTATTCTCAGAAGTCAAATCAAAGGCAGTATGTCTAGTTTGCAAACAGTCTGTTGCTGTTTTTAAAGGAGTACAATATCTGTCGTCATTATGAAACAAAACATTGTGCAGCTTTCTCAAAGTACAGCGGCGAGACGCGAAAACAGCTCACTGGACTTCGATCTGAACAGAGCGCGCTGCTACATCATCATCATTTATCAGTGATACGGTCTCTGTTTGGCAGTACAGTGATCCCTCGTTTATTGCGGTTAATGTGGACCGGAACTATCGCGATAGGTGAAAGTAGGATCAGCCAATCAGCTCACGGGATACCTCCCCTCGTGCTCTCATTGGTCGAGCTCGCGCCGGGAACCAATCACGTTTCTTGTCTGAGTGCCGTGGGCGTGTACAAAGCCTCTGATAGTTTCTCTCTGTCTGCCATCCTGGGAACCGTTTCTCTCGCATCACGATTAAGCAACGCTGCTTTACTCAATACGGCTGTACATGGCGGTATTTTTGAAATTTTATTTTTTGATGAATATTTTTGAAAAATCCGCGATGCACTGAGACCGCGAAGTGGCGAGGGATTACTGTACCTACCTCTGTGAGCAGACTTTCAGTCTGATGAACTTGAACAAGAGTAAACTAAGAAGCCAAATAACTGACTCTCACCTACATAATATCTTGTCTTTGTCTGTAAGTCAGCTAGAGCCCAATCTTGAAAAACTTCTGAAAAGTAAGGACCAGCTTCATATCTCTCATTAGGTCACTGACATTGCAACCACATAGGCATTGCATTTTACATTGAACACTTGGGGATTGTTGCCCATTTAAATTGTTCATTAAAATGCAAAGCTTTAGAAAAAAACTGCATTAGTTAATCAGATTAAGCAACTTTAATGTAATACAGTTTGATTTATGATGCAAAATTTACTTTTGGCCCACGGCTCTCAATCAAGTTTGAGTTTTGGCCCTTCATAGGAAAAGGTTTTGGCACCCCTGGTTTAGATTGACCCATGGTTAACTATTTTAAGTGTGAAAAGCCCTTAAGGCGGCTCTGTTTAATATATTTGTCTATTTTTAAATCAATTCTGTAGAAAGTCTCTCAAATGCTGCGTGTCCATCTGAGCATTTTCCTTTTATCGTGTTTTAACCCCTCTTTTTTGTGCAGCATGGTGTCCCGCTTTCTCTGACGGCGAACTTTGACCTGCGCGCTCACATAGAGTCTCTGGGTCATAACGTGACGGGCTGCATGGGAGTGAATTTGTCTCCCCGGCGGTGTGGCGGCTTTCTAACCAAGCGTGGAGGACGAGTGAAGACGTGGAGGAGGAGGTGGTTTATCTTTGATCTGGACCACCAGAGACTGGCGTATTACACCGGTGAGGAACAGAGCACAACACACAACCGGGTTCATGAGTTCATAAAATTCATGAAATCCCAACGTAATATTATGATAAACAAATAGTGCTGCACAATTAATAAAAAAAGCATTTGTTAAGCCCTGTGAGGTTAACGTGCATTTGGAAACTCAGTGTCCCAACTTTATTTACATTCATATTTGCATAGTTTGCAACAGAAGTTCAGCATTTTAACAATATATCACCAGAATAAAATTACACATTCACACATACATATATATATATATATATATATATATAGTGTTAAAACAATTTTTAAAAAACCTGTTTACTATTATTTTTTCATATTTATTTTTGTTGGTTTTAGTCATTTTTTTGTTTGTTTTTATTAGTTTTTTCTGTCTTTATTTATTTAATTTAAGTTTTAGTTAATGTTAAACTAAATGAAAATGGGAAATGTTGCCGAATTCAATTTTATGTTTTATTTTATTACAAGTACCAATTTATTGTATAGTTTTAATTAACTATCTTAACCCTAATTGTGACCATTAACCGACATCAGAGAACGGTGAAAATGCAAATTCTTTCTTAAATTATTCACATATTAACTGACAAAGGCTTTGGGAATCACTTCCCACTAAAGGTTTTTACAGTGTATAAACTGTATTGAAATCTCTTTTTTTTTCTCAGAACTGGATGAGAAGAAACTCAAAGGGGTCATTTACTTTCAGGCCATCGAGGAGGTTTACTTCGATCATCTACGAACAGCTACAACAGTGAGTTCATACGCCTCCTCATATCGAGGAAAAGGCAAAACTGTAACTCTTACCCTTCTTAATTAGCAGAGCCGCCCATGGTCATATTTGGTAAAGTCAGCCATTGTACATAAACAGTTTAGCAGGATTTATGAAACCGTCTGCTTGTGTCATTCTCAGTCTCCACGGCCCAGTCTCACCTTCTGTGTGAAAACATACGAGCGGCTCTTTTTCCTGGTGGCTCACAGCGCTGAAGCCATGAGAATCTGGATGGACGTGATCGTGACTGCGACAGATGAACACAGCAGATACTGATCAGCACTAGACATTACACTGAACACATCCCGACGGAGGATGAGATCGCTCAGGGACTTTAAGGGATGCCACAACACCAGACGAATATGAATGTTCGCGGAGTGGACCGTCGGAGCAGAGGACGCTGGGATATAAGCGTTCATAAACAGACAGTCGTGGGTTTGTGTTGTGCTGCCATCTGCTGTTACACCAACAGCTGCTCACTCCTCACTCGTGGAGGCCCACTTTGTGTTAAGCTTCTTACACATTATTTATTATTGTTACGTATTCATTTTTTGTCATGTTTTGCTAATGAAAGTTTAGGGTATACATCCTAAAAGTGTTATTAAACATTTACATTCCAAACTATGTGTCAGGAACTCATGTGACTTTATACAGCAGTTTCATCAACTGCAAACCATCAATAAACAAATCACATTCAATTCAATTTAAATCTACAGGGAAAACAAGTTTGATTTATATCATTTTAAGTTTATATATATATATAAAACTTTTTAAGTAAATAGACCCAATGGAGAAACTATGTTTATATATGTGGGTATAGATAGATACATAGATAGATAGATAGATAGATGACAGATGAATGGATAGATGGATAAATAGATAGATAGATAGGTGACAGATGAATGGATAGATGGATAGATAAATAGATAGATGACAGACGAATGGATAGATGGATAGATAGATAGATGATAGATAGATAGATAGATAGAAGACAGACGAATGGATAGATAGATAGATGATAGATAGATGACAGACGAATGGATAGATAGATAGATGATAGATAGATAGATGACAGACGAATGGATAGATAGATAGATGACAGACGAATGGATAGATAGATAGATTACAGACGAATGGATAGATAGATAGATGATAGATAGATAGATAGATGACAGATGAATGGATAGATAGATAGATAGATAGATAGATGACAGACGAATGGATAGATAGATAGATGACAGACGAATGGATAGATGGATAGACAGATGACAGACAAGTGGATAGATAGATGACAGAAAAGTGGATAGATAGATAGATAGATGACAGACGAATGGATAGACAGATGACAGACAAGTGGATAGATAGACAGATGACAGACGAATGGATAGATAGATAGATGACAGACGAATGGATAGATAGATAGATGACAGATGAATGGATAGATAGATAGATAGATGACAGATGAATGGATAGATGGATAAATAGATAGATAGGTGACAGATGAATGGATAGATAAATAGATAGATGACAGACGAATGGATAGATGGATAGACAGATGACAGACAAGTGGATAGATAGATAGATGACAGACGAATGTATAGATAGATAGATGACAGACGAATGGATAGATAGATAGATGACAGACGAATGGATAGATGGATAGACAGATGACAGACAAGTGGATAGATAGATAGATGACAGACGAATGGATAGATAGATAGATAGATGACAGATGAATGGATAGATAGATGATAGATAGATAGATAGATATATGAATGGATAGATAGATAGATAGATAGATAGATAGATAGATAGATGACAGATGAATGGATAGATAGATAGATGACAGACAAATAGATAGATAGATAGATAGATAGATAGATGACAGATGAATGGATAGATAGATAGATAGATAGATAGATAGATAGATGACAGACGAATGGATAGATAGATAGATGACAGACGAATGGATAGATAGATAGATGACAGATGAATGGATAGATAGATGATAGATAGATAGATATATGAATGGATAGATAGATAGATAGATAGATAGATAGATGACAGATGAATGGATAGATAGATAGATGACAGACAAATAGATAGATAGATAGATAGATGACAGATGAATGGATAGATAGATAGATAGATAGATAGATAGATGACAGACGAATGGATAGATAGATAGATAGATAGATAGATAGATAGATAGATAGATAGATAGATAGATAGATAGATAGATAGACAGACGATATATAGATAGACAGACAGACAGAGACTGATAGGTATATATATATATATATATATATATAGAGAGAGAGAGAGAGAGAGAGAGAGAGAACCAGTTCACTTTGGATTAAAGTTTTTGTTAACAAACACAAAACTAACCTAGCCATAAAATAAAATAACAATAAAAGTGTCATAAAGGAGTCGTGGTAATGTTATAATTAATCAGTAAATGATAGTCCTGCAGTGTGAGTTTGTGTTGTGGTTCAAAGGAAAGAATAAAACACGGTTGTGATGATGATGATGAACGGAATGTTTATTTATGATCTGACCGAATCTTTTAAATCCGAATCGTTGGTCGTTATAAGCGTTTGAGAGACTGAGCGTCTTCCTCGGACAGTGTGTGATGAAGATGAGGGTGAACAGCTCGCTGTATGTGGGCGATCTGGAGCCGGACGTGAATGAAGCCATGCTGTTCGAGCGCTTCCGGTCGGTCGGTTCGGTTCAGTCGGTGCGGGTCTGTCGGGACAAACTCACGGCGCGCTCGCTCGGATACGCGTATGTGAACTTCGAGCGACCCGCTGATGGTAAGAGGAGGAGGAGATCCTCACTGAACTCGCGATCACATGATATTTCACCAGCGTCCTGGGAAACACTTGTGCATCTGAGCAAAAAAGAGAGCCTTGTCAGTTTCTGTACTTTCCTTTTCAATAGATCCTCATGAGACCCCCCAAAAAGTAGTAATTTATCATGCAATTTTTCATACTCTCTCTATATATCCTCATGAGACCCCAAAACGTATACACACACTCTCTAAATAATGTATAATATATACTCTAAATAATATATATACTCCAAATAATGTAATGCATGAAAAAATACTACATTTTGGGGGTCTCATGAGGATATAGTGAGCTGGAAAGTACAGAAACTGACTGTTGTAAAATAAAAAGTCAAAAATTAAAATTAAACATTACATTAAAAAGAAATTTAAGAGAGAAAAGGAGGAGAGAATAAATTGAATTTGAGATCAAATCAAGTATCAAAATAAACAAAATTATATATATTTATATGTACACACACACACATATACAGCTCTGGAAAAAATTAAGAGACCACTGCAAAATTATCAATTTCTCTGGTTTTATTATTTATAGGTATGAGTTTGGGTAAAATTAACATTTTTGTTTTATTCTATAAACTACTGACAACATTTTTCACAAATTCCAGACAAAAATATTTTAATTTAGAGCATTTATTTGCCAAAATCAACAACTGGTCAAAATAACACAAAAGATGCAGTGTTGTCAGACCTCAAATAATGGAAAGAAAATAAGTTCATATTTATTTTTAAACACAATACTAATATTTTAACTTAGGAAGAGTTCAGAAATCAATATTTGGTGGAATAACCCTGATTTTGAATCACTGCTTTCATGCGTCTTGGCATGCTCTCTGCCAGTCTTTCACATTGATGTTGGGTGACTTTATGCCACTCCTGGTGCAAAAATTCACGCAGCTCGGATTTGTTTGATGGCTTGTGACCTTCCATCTTCCTCTTGATCACATTCCAGAGGTTTTCAATGGGGTTCAGGTCTGGAGATTGGGCTGGTCATGGCAGGGTCTTGATCTGGTGGTCCTCCATCCACATCTTGATTGGCCTGGCTGTGTGGCATGGAGCATTGTCCTGCTGGAAACACCAGTCCTCAGAGTTGGGGAACATTGTCAGAGCAGAAGGGATCAAGTTTTCTTCCAGGACAACCTTGTATGCGCTTTGATTCATGCGTCCTTCACAAACACAAATCTGCCCAATTCCAGCCTTGCTGAAACACCCCCAGATCATCACCGATCCTCCACCAAATTTCACAGTGGGTGTGAGACACTGTGGCTTGTAGGCTCTCCAGGCCTCCGTCTAACCATTAGATGACCAGGTGTTGGACAAAGCTGAAAATTGGACTCATCAGAGAAGATGACCTTACGCCAGTCCTCCACAGTCCAATCCTTATGGTCTCTTGCAAACCTCAGCCTGGCTCTTCTCTGCTTCTCATTGATGAAGGGCTTTTTTCTAGCTTTGCACGACTTCAGCCCTGCCCCTAGAAGCCCGTTTCGAACTGTCCTCGCCATGCACTTTCACCCAAGCTGCCTTTTGCCATTCTTTTTGTAAGTCACTTGATGTCATCCTACGATTGTTGAGTGACATTCGAATGAGTTGCCGGTCATTTCGATCAGTGGAAAGTCGTTTTCGCCCTCTGCCGGTCTGTAACTTTGTTGTCCCCAATGTCTGCTGCTTGACCTTGTTCTTATGAACCACCTTCTTTGAAATTGCTTCGTCTTTGACGCTCACTGTATCCCTCTCCCAGTAAAGCCAGAATCTAACCCTTCTTTTCCTCACTCAAAACTTTCCTTTTCAACTTTTTTGCCATGGTCAAGAGTTATTTTTTGATTCCAATTACTTTTGAGGTATTACTATCACTGTTTTTGCCTTCCAGCTGGTCCTACTGCAAGAGAATAGTGATGACCACAGAAGTGTTTTTTTATGCTTTTCCTTATTAAATAAGATTTGGTTCAGGTAATCACCTAATCAGCACCTCATTCAGTAGATTGAGGTGTGCCTGTGTTGGAATTAGACAGACATTGGAATGGAATGGCTTCCATACTTGTTGAGATGCTGATTTAAGAAAAAATTGCAGTGGTCTCTTAATTTTTTCCAGAGCTGTATATATATATGTATATATATATGTCTTGATATGTGTCTTGATTTAAGAATGTTTAGATATTTATACTGAAAAATAATACTGAGTAATTCTTTGCAGTGTATATGTGGCAAGTTGTCATATTTTTGATTGACACTATTGATTTTGATTTAAAAATCTGCACTTAAAATGATTCAATTAGTCAAGAAATTCCATCACATTTGCTTCATTGTAACGTTGGTTCTCCTTCACGTCCTAGCCGAGCGAGCCTTGGATACCATGAACTTTGACCTCATGCAGGGTAAGCCAATGCGTCTAATGTGGTGTCAGCGAAACCCTTCCCTGAGGAAGAGCGGCGTGGGAAACATCTTCGTTAAGAACCTGCAGAAATCTATTGACAGCGAGGGCCTGTTTGACATCTTCTCATCCTTTGGAAACATCTTGTCCTGTAAAGTAAGTAACGTTCTCCACCACCTCCAGCTCCGTTAAACGAGATAAATATTCAGCGCAGGAGAATCTGAAGCATGGGTTTCTGTTTCATTAAGGTGGCTTGCGATGAAAACGGATCGAAAGGCTTTGGATTTGTGCACTTTGAGACGCATGAAGCTGCTGAAAAAGCCATCAAGAAATTAAACGGCATGTTGATCAACGAGCTGAAAGTGTAAGTCGATTTCATCATGTTGAATAATGTTGAATGTTTAAAGAGCGCCTGAAATCTTCACTTAAAGGAATAGTTCACCCAAAAATAACAATTCTGTAATTATTTACTCGCCCTCATGTTTTTCCAAACCAATAAGACTTTAAATCATCTTCAGAACACAAATGAAGATCTTTTGGATGAAATCTGAGAGCTTTCTCTCCCTCCGTTGACAGCTATGCAACTACCACTTTCACGCTTCAAAAAGTTAATGAACTATATTTACATTTATGCATTTGGCAGATACTTTTATCCAAAGCGACTTACATTACTAATCAGTTCTTGCTTTCCCTGGGTTTCAAACCCATGACCTTGGTGTTGCAAGCGCCACACTCTCCAGTTTGGGCTACAGGAAAGCCAAACTAATCCATATGAATTGAGTGGTTTAGTCCAAGTTTTCTGAAGAGACTCGAGATTGAATTTTGGATTATTTGGATTAGAGGACTAATATAGCGAATAGTGAATGAGGGCATGGGGTTCATTCGAACCTAAAAAATTAGTGCTAATAACAATGGAAGAAACATGTTTTTAATTGCTATAGGGACATACAAACACAAAAAAAGAGACTACACGCACAATAATGTATGCCTCATATTTATTATTATTGAACACACATAACTCGTGCTGCTCCCAGCTTAATACTTGTGAATCACTCGTTGCCCCTGGTAACCTCCCGCTGTAAAACCAAGGTGGCCCTCTAGTGGAGATCATATGCAATTACACCATAAATGAGGCGCTTGAGCTGCTCCGAGTGCTCGACCACTTGTAAGCTGTTCGTATCTCTAATCTTTACTCATATCTCAAAGCAAAAAATTAGCTTGAAGGCTCGCACTTATCTTGGAATACTCGTATGTCGGGACGCTCATACTCATACAGGTATTACTGTATATTGCTCTAGAAAAGTTAGATGCTATGCAAAATGTAACTAGTAATTGAAATACTCACTACTGATGTATTGGAGTAAAGAGTACATATATGTATTAAAAACGTAAAAACATTGTAAAACAAATGTAAAAGCAAAAGTTACAAAGTAGCCAACAATATACTTATGTACAGTAACTAGTCACATTTATTTTACACCACTGCTTGTAGCCGAAGTTTCATGTGTCGCACCTTTAAGGTTCATCGGCCACTTCAAAACGCAAAAAGAGCGCGAGGCTGAAATGCTAGAGAGAGCAAAAGAGTTCACAAACATTTACATCAAGAACTTTGGCACAGATGTGGATGCCAAGCTGCTGACTGAGATATTCAGCAAATTTGGTGAGTATTTGAGTACTGATGAAAGGTTTTTCTCTTGTTCTGTTGCATCTTTTATACCTTTATTGTTATTTTAGGACCAACCCCGAGCGTTCGGGTCATGACGGATGAGAGGGGAAACTCTAGAGGTTTTGGTTTTGTCAACTTTGAGAGACACAGCGATGCCAAGCGGGTGAGAGATGTGAACCGAACGAAAAGAGTGAACTGTATTGATTTAAAATGCTACTTCACAAGCTTATCTTATTACAGTAATACCTTGAGATACGAGCATAATCCGTTCCAGGACAGAGCTCGTAACTCGAATTGCTTGTGTCTCAAATCAGTTTTTCCCAAAAGAAATAACATAATACTCCTTAATACTCGTGAATCACTCGTCGCCCCTGGTAACCACCACTGTAAAAACAAGGTGGTCCTCTAGTGGAGATCATATGCAATTACCCCATAAATGAGGAGCTTGAGCTGCTCTGAGTGTTGAACACCCAGCATTGGCATCTGTAAGCTGCTCGTATCTCAAATATTTACTCGTATCTCAAAGAAAAGGTATCTCATATCTCAAGGTATTACTGTATTTCAACCAACAGCAAACCACAGGATTATGAATATTATAGGCTGCAAAGGATCCTATAAGCAGCATTTGTCTGGTTCTGGGTTTTAAACTTCAAAATAATTTTTAGAGGTCAATGCTACTTTTGTTTTAACCCCCCTGAATCCCATTTAACTGCAAGACTCTCATAGTTTGTGTCCCAAATGACACTGAATTATGAGGTATTATCATCCTCCCCTTCCACAACATTGTGCTATTTTTGTATTATTAATATGATTTTATTAAATTGATTAATACCAGTTTGAATGGTAAACTTGAATAGTGTTCTGTATAACTGCAGGAACAAATGAGTATGCCCTCTGAAACTTATAGTAACTACTATTATTAACTAACAAAAAGCTCTGATTAACAAAATAGTAAGTAATAATGCTCAGTTAAATGTGATAATTCACTATTAGCTACTATTAGGACCGCCTAGAACTACTTTATTCATGTTCATAATTAATGTGAATAATGATTTGTGTGTAATTCATTATAAAGTGAAGGACATGGTTACACACTACTAATGACTCAAGTATTACCAGATCCTTCAGAAGGAATTACTAAATGTTTGGATTGTAAAGTGAAAAGCATGATAAAGCTTTTGAGGTTAAATAAGAGAATTGTGTGATTCGACCCCAAGGCCGTGTGCGAGTTGAACAGGACGGAGCTGAACGGCAGGCGGGTGTACGTGAGCCGCGCTCAGAAGAGACGAGAGCGGCAGGTGGAACTGAAGCGGCGCTTTGAGCTGATAAAACAGGAGCGCATGATGCGTTATCAGGTACCTGAAACCTTAAAGGGCCGTGTACGCACACCAAAGAGCATTTATAACGATAACTATAAAGTTTGAGCAATTGTTATAATTCTAGGACAGGGGTCGGCAACCTTTAATGTTGAAAGAGCCATATTTAACAAAAAAAATTCAAATATGTCCGGAGCCGCAATCTAAGGATATATATATATGAAGCGAAGTATTATGAACTGTTGACGGGGGGGGGGTTGTATGGTGCGCGGAGCGGGTCTTCCGTGGGCGGAGCGATTGCGCACCGAGCGTGGATAGCGGGACCGCTGCTACAAGTTACGGGGAAAAGAGCCGCATCACAGGGGTGAAAGAAGCGAGCTCCGGAGCCGCGGGTTGCCGACCCCTGTTCTAGGAGAACAGGGAAGTTCACACCATGAATCTAATGATAATGTGTCAGGGTTCTGTCACTTCGGTTTGGTTTTCTGGTGTGTTGGTTAACAGAGATCTGACACTGCCCCGTTGCTGAGTCTTGTCATTGTGTAACCCCGCCCATCTTGTTCCCTCGTTTCCCTTGATTGTTCCCAGCTGTCTCTGCTCGTTACCTTCCTCATGTGTTCCCTATTTAATCCCTGTGTGTTTGCTGTCCTGTGTCGTGTCATTTTATGTCTTTCCTGATCATTTGTGTGTCCATGCCTATTCCCTGAACCCGTTCTATCCGGTTTGTTTGTGTTTTTGGTTATGTTCAGGTTTCTTGTTTAGTTAATGTTTTCCCCCTCGAGGGCAGTTTTGTTTTATGTTTTGTTTTATTTGTATTCTGAATAAATTCCCTTTTACCTGCACCTGAGTCCGCCGTATCCCGTATCGTGACATAATGACACAGGGATCCCTTTCAGATCAAATTATTCAGTTGATAAACATTTAAAACGGCATCGTATGCTTATAATGAACGCAATGTTGCCATCCGCTGGTATGGACACTAATATAGTTTTCATTATAGTTATTGTTAAAGTTGTAATTATTACAGTAGCATTATAGATAGCTTTACAGTAGTTATTGTATTTATTGTTATAGTCATCATTATTGTTAATTATCGTTTGAGTGATTGTTATATCATATATATATATCATATATATTATATTAATTATTGTTAAAGTTGTAATTATAGTTATTGTTGTAGTTATCATCATTATCGTTAGGTATTATAGTTATTGTTATAGTTATCATTAGACTAATAGTTACAGTATTGTTATAGCAATCATTATAGTTATTTTTAATGTTAATACATACATTAATCATTATACAATTATAAAAATCATACAGCAGTTAATGTTATAGTTATCGGTATAGTTATATATATTTATGGTTAAAATGATCATAAAAATGATCATTACAGTTATTGTTAAAGCTACGATAGTTATCATCTACTGCTGTGCACACCAATATAGTTATTGTTAATTTTTTTTTATAGTTATCGTTATTGTCGTAGTTTTTGTTATCGTTATCATTGTTGTTATAATGATTGTTGTCGTTTTAGTTATTGTTATAGTTATCATTATCATTATAGTCAAAATGAGAGTTATTGTTACAGTTCTTATGCTAGTTCTCGCTCTTAATGCGTTTTGATCATCCTGACAGGGAGTGAATCTGTACGTCAAGAATCTGAGCGACGGCGTGGACAGCGAACTTCTCCTCCAAGAGTTCTCACCATTCGGGAACATCACCAGCGCTAAGGTAGGAATGATGTTTTTCACGATTCATAAGAGTTCATGTCATTATTGCTTGTAGACCAGTAAATGCAAATGAACAGATCCAAGAGTGTGTTTTCTATTCAGGTGATGACAGACGGCGGCCGCAGCCGGGGCTTCGGGTTCGTTTGCTTCTCCTCTCCGGAAGAGGCCACCAGAGCCATTACCGAGATGAACTGCCGCATCATCGGCTCCAAGCCCATATACGTCTCTCTCGCCCAGAGGAAGAAGGAGCGTCAGGCCCACCTCATCCACCAATACATGATGAGAAGGATGAGCTTCCACAGGCAGCAGCTGGTGGAGCAGTTCCCCCTGAAACCACACGCTGAGCACTTCATACCGCCACAGGTCGAGAGTCTCATCAAGTACTCTGAGTGTGGAGAAAAACACATGCCACGGGCTTTACTGCATGATTGATTTGTGTGTTTTACAGGTTCAGAATCATTCTTCATACCACATCACCCAACCTCAACCCAACACTCAATGGGACGCACAGAGCATCAGCCCTCAGTGTGAGCAGACCTTCTCAAACAACACAGTTCATGAGCAGATCAAACAAACGAAACATGAAATCAAAATAAAGCACAAAATAATGGAATATATCATAAAATAAAAATGCAAATAATTTAAACCATTCAAAATAAATCACTGAAATTAAAAGTGCACTTTTTAACTTTTTGTTCAAAGTGAACGAAATCTAAATAATGGAAAAATTGAAAACAAAAATGACATAAATCATTTAAAAATAAAATGAGTCAAAACAAGATGCCTACTAAAATGAATTAAAATGTAAAGTTAAAATAGACAATATTTTACAATATTTTATTTATTTACCTGCATGTCTAATCAATATCATCCAACATCAGAGAGCTACAAATATGTGAATGTGTTGCTTAATTCTTTATGAATTTATTTCATCTTGAAAAAATGTTTGCAAAAGTGTACTATTTAGATTAAGCTATACATTTCATAAAAAATACATGGTATTGTTTGCTTTTCACATGTCTGTATTATTCAGAAGACCTGGAATATTCCATATGGGCTACATAAATCGTCACTGAACCTTGCATGTCTCGGAACAGACGTATGGCTCGCTTTGTTTCATTTGTTTTCTCTTGTAACTTCAGATACCCAAAACGCCCCGATAGCCATTCAGTCCGCAGTGAGCGACATCGGACCCAACGCGTCCATGATGAGCTGTCAGAACGCAGGTGAGAGCAGAAACCATCCCGGCTGTGATGTGTCAGCTTGTTAGTCCATTCCATTACCATCTGTGTTCTTCACAGCCAGTCTCACTCACTGGACGCCAAGCGCGGCCGCAGCAGTGCACGGAGCGCTGCAACACACATACACACCTGAAGATCACAACTTCTCCAGTACACCGCAGGAGCAATGGGCCGTTCAGCAGGTGCACGTCACATCTCACTAAACGAGTCACTTCAAACAAGCATTCAATAATTCATTCAATACTGTTTTAGGCCTGTGGATTGTGCATTTGTGTGCGCAATGTAATAGTCATTGTATATCGATAGTCATTATATATATATATATATATTATATGTCTGTAACACAATACAATAAGCTAAATTCGTAACCATTAGTTAATGCATGAACTAACAGTGATTGACAACTGCATGATGTTTCTTATTTGTGTGTCTCGATCAGCTCCCTAGTTCAGTGGTCAGGGAATTGGCCCTTTTAATCGCTGTCTCAATTGCAGAATTCTTCCAGTGCACTGAAACTTACCCTAAAAACTCCCACAATGCAGTGAAAAACAGGGAGCATAACAACACACGATAGACGCATTTTAAAAATATAAACCATTATTTTATTATATTTCAGCATAAACATACATTTGTAAAACAGTAATGAACATAGTCTAGCTAACATTTATGGATGCAATGTTATAACAAATTATTTAAGTTTTTATCATAATGTACTTTAAATAACATTACAAGTAATGTCAGAAAGATATTTGTTCATAAATACCAGTAGTGACGTTGTATAATGAGGATGTTGTGACGTGTAAAATGTAAAAAAAAAAATAATAATAGTAATTGTACAAATACAATCTCCATGTACATGTTCTCGTCTGCATTCAGGTCCAGGAGTCTCTGACCACATCCATGTCCAGCTCGCCGGAAAACCTCAAACAGACTCTGAGCAAGTTTACTTCTGTGTTATTGTGGCTTGACAATCTTTTAAAACTCTTGTCTGATTTGTTTCAATTTGATCTGATCGCATCTCTCCATTCTTCCTCAGGTCACTGCCTCTTCCCTCTTGTGCAGGACATGGTAGGGCCCTTGGCCAATATGATCACTGAAATGCTGTTGGAGATCGATGAATCTGAACTGCTTCAGTTGCTGCACTGCCACGAGTCTTTATGCATGAAGGTTTGTTACCGTTAGTTTGGCTTTGGTTGCTTTAATGCATGATTTGCTAATATTGTGTGTAATTTTGTGTGTGTTCAGGTGAATGAAGCACTTGCTGTTTATGAATCATATCAGCCAATGGATGTGACTCCGATATCATTCACCAGCCCTGTTGTTCTTACTGTCTGAGATACAGATAGCAATGCAGTGTCCAAGACCACAGCAGTTTTATTCATTTTTTAAACATTTTAACATGTCTTTGAATTAATTTTGCATTTTATGTCGATTAAAAATATTGTTCTGCAACAATATAAATAAATATATTTGCTATTGTTATGTCAATTTAAAAAAAATGTCATGCAACAATACAAATAAATAAATATATTTACAGTTGTTTTTTGCTGGTTCGTTTTTCCAAGGCATTTTAATGTGTGATTTCTATTACTTTAAAGTTTAAAATGCCAATGCTGCATTTAATTTTCCACATTAAAGTCAAAGTTGAGTCAAGGCAGATTCAACCTGTGCACTAGGAATCATTATCATCATTGTTAAAGCACTAGTTCCCAGCAGTGAAGTGGATACAGTTATTAGTGAGGCCTACTGTATGTAGCTTTAGATGACAAGCATCAAATAATATAATCCTCTTCAAACCCGTATATGTTACATCCTGCCGTCTTTGTTTACATCCGAGTTCCCCCATGTGCTCCTCTATTGTCATTCCAAACATGTCTTGTCATCAATCATCTTGTCAGTCTTGTCAACTGTGTCTTATCCTCTAATCATCCTCTGTGTATATCTACCCAGTGTTTTCCTTTGGACTTTGTCCATCATTGTCTGTGTTGCATCCGTTAGACACCACTGCACCGGTCGTGCTAATCTGGTAGAAGTTTGTGGTGTGGACTACCTTTGAGTTAATTTATTAAAGAACAGTTAACGTTTATTACCTCTCCTCTGTGTCTTCATCTGCACACACCAACCGTGACAATATAATTAAGAATTATTAGCGTGGCCGACTGTATGTAGCTTTAGATGACAAGTGTGTAAATAATATTTTAATCGTTAAATCTGTAAAATTACTAAATATAAGTATGGTTAACTGTATGTAGCTTTAGATGACAAGCATCAAATAAAATAATAATAATCAAGTCTGTATAATTAATCATTATTAGTGTGGCTGACTGTATGTAACTTTAGATGACAAGCATCAAATAATATAATAATTGTAAAAAACTGTAAAATCAGGTTTCATATACACAAGTGTACATTTTCTAACAAAAAGCCCCTTTCTCAGTATTTCTTAAAGAATTTGAAAACTTTTTTCTATTATTAAAACTAGTTTTAATAGAAAAGCTGCTAAGACTGTCCATCTGTTTACCGTCTTTAAAATCCATGAATGATACAGTGCTCTTGAATATTTATGAATGTACTACGACAACTACGTATTATTATCATTTTGTATCGGTTTTTGTATTTTTATTTTTTCTCTCTGTGTTTGTGTTTTTCCTTTGCTCCCCTGGCACTAATGTGCTGTTGTTTAAAGCATAATATATATATTTAAAAAATGCCGAAAATGGGCTTCAACACGTACCGGCGTGTTGGACTCTTATTTTGCTCTTCGTTAAAAAAATAAAAGCAGATCACGCAACTTCCGGCGAGAACGCGTCTTATCTGAGCCGTACTTCCGCTTCTCTCTCCCTACCTTCTGCGGTGCGAGAGAGAGCGCGTGTGCCAGAGCTTCGGCGCACACATCTTATATAAAAAATCAAAAATACAAAAAAAAAATCACAAAACAGAAAAAAATCCAAACAAAAAATCTACTTTTATTGCACCTCGGAGGAGCAGCATCCGCGGACAGATTAGAGAAGTTTATTAATAAGGCAGGTAGGCCTGAGGAGATTTTAATCATCGAAACCGCGAACACGTCGACGACAAACGCGTTTTAATTCATCCCCGAGTTTGACCTTTAAGGGTATTTGTCGTGTTAAAGCGTTTTCGGGAGGTAAACCGAAGTGTTTCCAGGTGTTTAATTCGGAAGGAAGAGGATGAATCCCAGCGCTCCCAGTTACCCGATGGCGTCGCTGTATGTGGGGGATCTGCACCCGGACGTTACCGAGGCCATGCTGTACGAGAAGTTCAGCCCGGCGGGGCCCATTCTGTCCATCCGGGTGTGCAGAGACATGATGACCCGCCGATCTCTCGGCTACGCCTATGTCAACTTCCAGCAGCCCGCCGACGGTAAGCGACGCTTCCCTTCCACCATCAGATTAACACGAGTTATGAAGCGATTAGTAAAGTAACACGAGTTATGAAGCGATTAGTAAAGTAACGCGGTTATGAAGCGATTACTCGAGTAACTAGGAAAATAATGCATTACGAGTAACGTGCGATATGTAATCTGATTACTTTCAAGTTACTAGCAAGGTAACGCATTACAAACAACGCAATTTATGTAATCAATTGCTTCTATTAACTAGTAAATTAACTTTGCAAGTTACGCAAGTTGCGCAATCAATTACTTCAAGTAACTAGTAACGCCTTTCAGGTAATGCGAGTAATGTAATCTGATTACTTTAATGTAACTAAGGTAACATGTATTGGATTACTTTTCCAAGTTACTAGTAAGGTAACTATGTATTAGTTTACTAGTAACTTGAAAAAGTTAGGTAATGATTTACAAGTAATGCATGTTAACTGATCAATTACTTCAAATAACTAGTAAAGTAACACGAGTTATGTAATAAATTCACGTAACAAGTATATGAACGCTAAATAAGTAACAAGTTACATAATTATTTCATTGAACTCGTAAAGTAACACCTTTCAGGAAATGTGAGTTATCTGATTACTTTAATGTAACTAAGGTAACATTATGTATTGGATTACTTTTCCAAGTTACTAGGTAAGGTAACATTACAAGTAATGCAATTTATGTAGTCAATTGGTTCAAGTAACTAGTAAATTAACCCTTTACAAGTAACACGAGTTGCGTAATCAATTATTTCATGTAACTAGCAAGATTACGCATTACAAGTAAATTGAGTTATGTAATCTGATTACCGTACTTTAATGTAACTAAGGTAACATTGTATTAGATTACATTTTCAAGTTACTACTAAGGTAACGCAATTTATGTAATCAATTATTTCAAGTAACTAGTAAATTAACTCTATCTCGAGTGAAGCAAGTTACTTTACATAGTTAAAAGTTTGAAAATAATCGATTGCGTAACTTTTAATGCGTTACCTTACTAGTAACTTGAAAAACTAATCTAATACATAATGTTACTATACTAGTATGTATTTACCAAATCTGTCCGTCCTTGTTCTTCCCTGTAGTCATAATACATTTTGTTGACTCAAACCATTGTACAAATTTGCTGAAATGAGTATTTGTTTGACACATTAATTCCCTAGTCTAGTGCTAGTGGACGCTGCCTGTTAATTAGTTCAAGATTAATGTATTAGTTTACTCATGTTTATAGTATGAGGCGATTCCAGTACTGAAGGAGTTTAATTGTTATTTTGAAAATTGACCTGTTTATACGAGATTCTCTCATTCATATGTATTTTAAATATAATTGTGATTTGAATTTAAGTGTAAAAAGCATTTATTTCTTCTATTTTTAAATGATTTTAGACATTTTTTTTTCTGAAAGTAATTATTTTAGCATTTCTATCATGTATTAAATTAAAGGATTCTGTTATTATGATCACTGGTGTTATTGGTGTGTATATATAAACGTGTCTTTGTATGTTGTGATAAAATTGTTACATTGTAAAGATTATCTTTTAAAATCTAAATACTGATCGATTGCCTTGAATATAGCCATTGCTACTGCTATGTTAAAACATAAAAAAATAAATTAATGTTTATAGTACTAGCAGTGATTGTAGTATTTATGAACAATAGTTGGTTGTTCATAACTTAATGCTAATGTTTTTAACTACCCGTTACAGCTGAGCGCGCCTTGGATACGATGAACTTCGATGTCATTAAAGGACGACCCGTGCGCATCATGTGGTCCCAGCGAGACCCGTCACTGCGCAAAAGCGGTGTTGGCAACATCTTCATCAAGAACTTGGACAAGTCCATCGACAACAAGGCGCTTTACGACACATTCTCTGCCTTCGGGAACATCCTGTCCTGCAAGGTAAATAACGTGCTTGCAGTGATGTGCATGTGTTTGGCGCTTGTGCTCAGTGCTGATGCTCTCTTTCTGAAGGTGGTGTGCGATGAGAACGGATCTAAAGGATACGGCTTTGTGCACTTTGAGACCCATGAGGCCGCAGAAAGAGCCATTGAGAAAATGAACGGCATGTTGCTCAATGACCGCAAAGTGTAAGTGTGCATTTGAATTAACTGCATTGTATTACATTGTGTGTTTGGAGTGCAGTGGGATAAATCGTTTTAAAGCATGATGTACTTCCTTAAATTCATACCAATTAAAAAAAACAACTAAGGTTTTATTAACAATCATAAAATTGAACCTTTTTATAACTGTTAATTGAAGTATTAGGGTTTGTTTCTTAAAATAATATACTATACTTGAGTTTCCATGAATATTGTGTTCATTTCGTTCAGAATAATTATGGAAACTTGTTGCACCTTAAAGGTTTGTTGGTCGCTTCAAGTCTCGCAAGGAGCGCGAGGCTGAGATGGGCGCCCGTGCCAAAGAGTTCACCAACGTTTACATCAAGAACTTTGGGGAGGATATGGATGACGAGAAGCTGAAAGAGATATTCAGCAAATATGGTGGGTGTTTTGCTAGTACAAGCCTCTTCACACCAGAAACGATAGCCATAAAGAACCAGAAGGATAATTATATCCCGTTCGCACCAGGAACTAGCTGCTGTGGTGATTCACAGAGAACTAATTGTTCCCCTTGAGCAATTTTCCTGGTTGCATTCGCAGTGCCAGAAGGAACTCTGAAGTGACTTAAACCGAACGGCCAGAGAATTCCTGAGCATGAGTGTTGCGCTCCCAGTTTGCGATCTCGTCTAATGTTATTAGAACTGTTATACAAGGAAAGCAGATGGTGTATGAAGTGTTAGCTGTTAAATTTGTCACCGAGTAGAAATGAAGCAAAATTTAGAAATTTCCACAGTGTTCCATGTTTGTGGAGTAAATATGTAAGCTATGAGTGTATACAGTGTATAATAATATAAATGTATGTAGTAATACTTCGGTTTACGAGTTCCAAGAGCTCGTAACAATGCTCGTACACCAAAACAGTTTTCCCTATAAGAATGCACTAAAAATAGCTCGATTCGTTCCACACGACCATAAATGCCCATTTTAAGTATTTCTTTGGTTTTACCCTATTAATTAGTTAAAATTATAACTAGAGTTGAGCCGGATACTCGGCTGAAACGAGTATCCGGTACGGATAATGCACTTTTACCGAGTACGAGTATCATACGAGTAATACGAGTCATTATCTGTGCTCGGATTGAATACAAATCCTCATTGGGCAGCTGACTGTCTGCGTGCAAATTTGCTGCGTCCCGCGGCTCCGCCCTGCTCATTCACACACAGAACGCTGAGACGAGAACAGGTCTCTTTCTCTCTCTGTCACTCAGGTTCGCGGGTCTTTTCCGTTAACGTTTAGGGCAGGGTGGTAGCGCGAAGCATCATAAGCCATAAGCTAGACTTGATTAATACAGGAAGTGTTCGGCGAGGCAGCTGGAGCGCGGGCCATCTCGCGGGCCATTAATAAAATGATCTCGCGGACCGGACAATAACACGCCGGGCCGGGAGTTTGACACCTATGGTTTAGGGTTTCTTCAGCTTTAGGTTTGTTTTTTATTTCAATTTGTTTGTATTACTTACTTATTAGCCAGAATAGTTCTGGTAAACGTGGGGTTTGCTCGGTAGAATGCGACTGTCGTTGCGTCTCTGCCTGTCGGAGATATTATTATTTTTTATTTTTTTTACCGTCTGCTGGCTCTAACAAGTGTTTAACTTCGCGCACTGAGTGTCTGACACTTTCTTGCTGTATTTCATACATAATAAAGAAATGCAGATTTTAAAAACAACGTCAGACTATTTGATCCATAGAACACACAGTCCCCCCCTCTCTCTCTTACTCACTCACTCACACACACACACACACATACCTGGCGTGGAAATTAAAAAAAATCACACTGATCATAAAAAAATTAAAAGTTAAAAAAAGAAAGTTATGTTTAAATGAAAACTCTTGTTCATTAAATTTTTCTTCATAATTGCAGCCTCATGAGTTGTATTCATTGTTGCAAAACTTGCTCTGTATATAGTTTGTTTGTTATTGTGATCAAAACCTTTGATCTGAAGCTCAATGCTGATGCTGTCATGTAAATAGTTTTCTAATCAGCAATAAATATAACAATTTCTAATCGACCCAAATCAATTGCATGATTAAAAACAACATAGCCGGTAAAGTCCCGCCCACTTCCGGGTTAAATCCCGCCCATTTCCGGGTTAGGCCCCGCCCAGTCCGAGTACAGATACAGATACAGATAATTCATATGGTTAACAGATACAGATACAGATACAGATAATGCTGTACTCGCTCATCCCTAATTATAACCATTAAGATATCATATAAATACTAATTAATAATTGACAATTTAACTCTAAAAATACTTGACAATTTACTATAACGTACTTTATCTTTGAGTAGCGTCGCTGCTGGCGTGAAGGAGATGAGAGGAGGGTTTTACTGCTTACAGGGAGAATTTTATCCCTTCTTGCTCATCTTGAGGTCATTGTCTATATGCTGTACTGTACGAATATATTTCACTACGTGAACAATAGCGATCACAATTACTGTTTACAACACAAGGTAAAACCGCTGTAAATCACTTATAAAAGTATCACTGTGGTGAATGATGCAACCAAACCGAGCGACGCTGAGAGAGTGAAGGGGTGATGGCTTTGTGAAAGGCTGTCGTTACGATATTTCCAGTAAAAATGCACGTGAAGATGCTGAGCGTTAGGACTTTTACACAAAAATGCACGTGGTCGAGGGAAAAATTCTCGCTCAGATACAATGCTCGTACACCGATTTGCTCGTAAACCGAGGTATTACTGTGTATATATTAGTTCCTGTGCTACAAAAAATGGGTTATTCCGCCTTTAGTTTTCTAATTATGAAACAAAAGCGTACAATCTCGTTCGGTTTGTAATAAGCCTTATGCCTTGTTGTCTTTTAAAGCAGGATGGATTCTGATTGGCTCTGTTTGTCATTCTGTCAGCTGGAAAAATGTAGTTTTGAAAGTGATTTCAATTACTTTTTGTGTGCAATTACATTTGCTGTTGTGAACTCTTATTCCTTCTCACTTATTGTATCATTAGTTATTAACCTTTGTGTGTCTTTGACCTTCTTGCATGAATCAGGTCTTTAACTCATTGGGCTGTCATTACAGGTCCAGCGTTGAGTATTCGTGTCATGACCGATGACAGCGGCAAATCTAAAGGCTTTGGCTTCGTCAGCTTTGAGAGGCACGAGGACGCCCAGAGGGTGAGTAGAGGCTGATCAATATCATTCTGTAATTGTCACTCAAGTGCTGTATCCTGACACGTTTCCTCCTCTCAGGCTGTGGACGAGATGAATGGAAAGGAGATGAACGGGAAGCAGGTTTATGTGGGTCGTGCGCAGAAGAAGGGCGAGCGTCAGACTGAGCTCAAGCGCAAGTTTGAGCAAATGAAGCAGGACCGCATGACTCGCTACCAGGTATAAATGACCGCACTTGACTGGATGTTAGATGAAGTGCTTAATATCTCATTGATGCTTTAAATTCTTGTTTTTAACAGGGAGTCAATCTCTACGTGAAAAATCTGGATGATGGATTAGATGACGAACGCCTGCGTAAAGAGTTCTCACCTTTCGGCACCATTACCAGTGCAAAGGTACAAACAACAAATCCGATAACCCTTGTGCTTTGCTAGTTTTGGTATTGTAGGGGAATTTACAGTTAAGACCTGAGGACCAGATATGTTGAATGAAGAGCAGGAGTCAGAAGTGCAGTCAATAGAAGAAATTTGTCAAGTTTAGTTTGCAGTTTCATCAGCAGAAGCTTCAGGTCTCACAAGGAGTTCGTAGGCCGCCCCACTTACAATAACATTGTTACAGCAATTATACTTTAACAGAGGCTACTAACCACGTCATTGATGGCGGTTAAATTATTCTGATTGACTGGAAAATTACAAGTTTTGTTTATCTTAAAGTCTCAATTTTCAAATTCTGGCAGTTCTGAATGGTGAAATCGGTCTCAAATCAGCCCTAAAACGAACATCTGTGGTTTGTTTGGTGGATTGTTGTATAATCCCTCACTTCTGTGATCCATTCAGGTGATGATGGAAGGTGGACGCAGTAAGGGTTTCGGGTTCGTCTGCTTCTCTTCCCCTGAAGAAGCCACCAAGGCAGTGACCGAAATGAACGGTCGTATCGTCGCCACGAAGCCTCTGTACGTCGCGCTGGCCCAGAGGAAAGAAGAGCGCCAGGCACACCTTACCAGCCAGTACATGCAGAGGATGGCCAGTGTCAGAGCCGTACCGAACCCAGTCCTCAACCCCTACCAGCCCGCACCACCCTCTGGATACTTCATGGCAGCAATTCCACAGGTCAGATACCACTTTACTAGTAAAGGTCTGGTTATTCTCCATTGTTCGGGTCAATTTTCTCCATGTTGACCAATGGAAAACTGCTTGGTTTGAAAGTGTGCGAATTCAAGTTTTAAGCAGCTCCACGGTAGTTTTCATCCAATGAAAAGTTATTTCTCATTGGTTTGTTGTGTGATTGACAGGCTCAGAATCGTGCCGCGTACTATCCCACGAGTCAGCTTGCTCAGCTCCGCCCCAGTCCTCGCTGGGCCACTCAGGGTGTCCGCCCTCAGCGTGAGTAGCTCTCCCCACTTTCCCTCCAATTCCTCTTGCACTGTAGACTACAACCATTGATATAATTGCTCTTTGTTTCTCATTTCCATTGCAGATTTCCAGAATATGCCCAACGCGATCAGGCCTTCCGCACCCCGTCCACAAACCTTCGGTGCTGTGCGTCCCGCCTCCTCCCAGGTCCCCCGAATGATGACCTCCCAGCGCATGGGTGAGTGATGAACCCTGCAGCTCTACTTTCAGTAAGTGCATTACTCCAGTTCATTAATCTCAGTCCTCTCTCTTCCCGGCAGCGTCTCAGGCGATGGGTCCTCGTCCTACTGCCGCAGGTGCCGCCACGGGTACCGCTCAGGTGAGAGGAGTGCCGCAGTACAAGTATGCTCCTGGAGTCCGCAACCCGCAGCAGCACATGCCCACTCAGCCGCAGATGCCCATGCAGCAGGTATGAGTTTCATGTGATGGCACATGTTGACTCCCTAAAATGTTTGGCTGCAACTTAAAATCATTTGAGAAAGCGACGTGTCCCGATTTGCGTGCTTAAGCACTATTCTGATGCTCTGTAGTATAAATGCTGCGTTCACAAGTTTCAGAAGGAAAATGCACTTTAAGTACCCGGATGATGCACTTCATGTACTCAACTGTCCCAACTTTAATTGTGTAGCCGAATCAGGCTTGGGTGCTGATGACAACTTTAGTTCACTAGACTGTAATGTGGGACGACTAAGAATTATTATTTTTGCATATTTTCGCACAGCTCCATCTGCAAAGTAGCATCTATATTACATGCGTTTAAAATGGTATAGAAACTGTTTTTACATGCAATTTTGGAATTGGCAAGTTATGAATTGCAAGTTAGAAATTTCAACTTTGAGAAATCAAGTGATTCGTATTTAGCAATTTCTTTTTTCAGTGATTGCAAATAATGTTGGATACTTTATAGAGATTTGGCCATAGTCGCACGCTCATGTAAAGCTATATATACTATATAGCAAACCTCATCTGCTTGATTGTCACAAATTGTAATATTTTGACCAGCTCTGTTCTGCTAAATGCACCTAAGGCATATAGATATTATAAACATTAACATGATTTTCTGTAAAGCTACTTGGAAGCGATGCATATTTTTTTGAAAGCCGCTAAAACAAATCTGATTTACGCTTTCATCACAGTAATTTTTTTTTTGCATAAGTGTTTTCATGTTCGCTAATGTTGGTGTGTGTGACTCCCGTTCAGCCTGCAGTCCACGTTCAAGGCCAGGAGCCTCTGACTGCGTCCATGTTGGCTGCCGCCCCTCCGCAAGAGCAGAAGCAGATGCTGGGTGAGTGCTTCACCTTCAGTGATGAGGAGAATTAAATGCACCTAAGCGTTTAAATCTCATACGTGCCGCTTTCCCCCTGCCACAGGTGAGCGTCTGTTCCCGCTCATCCAGAACATGCATCCCAGTCTGGCTGGAAAGATCACTGGTATGCTGCTGGAGATCGACAACTCTGAGCTGCTCCATATGTTGGAGTCTCCGGAGTCTCTGAGGTCAAAGGTCAGTGTCATGTGATGCTCTGTTTGCTTGTTTTGAGTTATTGGATTGTCCTGATACTGGAGATGACATCACTGCTCCTAGTGAGAATTACTTGGGAAAAATGTCAAGGTTTCATCCCTGAATCATATTTTTATGAAAGTGCTTTGTAGCAGATGAATATTCAGCCAACTAATGTGTAAATGGATATGTTTGATGTGATGAATCGTTAAAAGATGGCAATCTCGATTCAAACACTCACGCCGTCTCATTCCTAAATTACGATGATTCACCGATGTCTTTCAAACCTTTAATAGTCATACGAGAACATTCAAACGTGTTTGTTCTGCCGCAGTCGTATATAGTGCAAGTATGAAACCACTTCATAAATGGTTTTTATTTCTGTTACAAATATTCATATCACAGAAACACTAGGACAAGTTTATAGTTTGGATATAAACGTGATAAAAATGGAGTAAATCACCTTTAGAAAATAACATGGCACGTTCAGCCACCAGGTGGCGACAAGTGACTTGGCTCGGTTCAGAAATGTGGGAGAATCGTGATCTGAATTTGAAGCAGTCGGTTCATGTGTGTGTGTGTGTGTTCCAGGTGGATGAAGCAGTCGCAGTGCTGCAGGCTCATCAGGCCAAGGAAGCCGCACAGAAATCAGTCCCCAGCGCTCCTGTGCCGGCCGTCTAACACAAGGTGAGGGGAGAGTGCTGCTACTCGTACTTGTTTTCCTCTGCTTGACATGCCTTGAATATACCGTTTCTGATTCACTTGTTTCTTTTCAGAGTGAACCTCTCTGGCTGTGACTTCACCAAGAGGGACGCATTTAAAGAAAAAGAGAATAAATATAGAAAAACCAGAAACTCGAACAGAAAAAAAACCCTACAATGATTACATCCAAATATTTTGCCGGGTTGAGGGATCTCTCGACCTTGATTTATATGTGAAAATGCACAAAAAAAACGAAAACTTTTAATTTTGAAAATTCCAAAACATTCCTTTCTTTTTATTCCTCTTAATGAATGCTCATTGTCAATTGTGTTCATGCAGTTGATGGCGGAACATTTGGAAAAGTACATTGGATTAAACTGCTTGAATAAAACTTTAAACGCTTATTGTTTGTGTTTTATTTTAATAGTTTGGCTCTGTCGTGTTGTGCTAAAACCGTCGGACAAGTTCGTTCTGAGAAATGCAAACGTTTTATAAGTGTATAAGCAAACTGAAAGGTGATGGAAAAAGCCATTTCCTTTTTGCGAAATTCATTGCGAGTTCAGCAACTGTGCGGTCTGTCACTGGGTCAATGCCCTGTAGGAGGTGAGCCTGGGTCAGTTGTAATACGCTTAATATTTTCGGTCACAAGTTGACGTGATGACGCTTGGCCCAAGATTCAAGGGGTTTACTTGCGATTGGGGAACGGTTACGGTTCTTGAGATCGAGTGGCGGTGCTTTACGAATTTAGTATGGCAAGCCAATTTAACGTTTAATCTTTAGTGTACTGGTATCTTTTTTTTCTGGTATTTATTTAGATGGGCCTGTTTATTTTGTGTACTAGAAGCCCTACTTAATATTTATTAGCTGCTAGTGTTTATTCTTTAGCTAGTACCTTTTTAAAATGTTCATTACTTGTTCATTATGGTATATAACAAGACCTATTAAGTAGACATTTGTAGTCCTTCGATCATAGTGCTTCTCAATAGTGATTTGTAACTGTTCTACTGTTAATAGTAAAACTTCTGATATTGACTTCTGTTGGGAACTGTCATTCAGATATCAACTATTATAATTTAATATATTATAACCGGTTTTAATGTTGACTACGTATTCCAATTGACTTATTTTGTGTGCGTTGAATTGAATAGATGGTACTTATTCACAACATGGACATTTGTTAGATACTAGTACTTAGTAGCTGATAAGAATATCTCTGATAGCATGTCTATATCTCAGATATGCGTTTGCATCAGGAATTTCTTTCTCTTTTAGTGTTTGCTCATCTCTAGGATGTTACCTGTCAGGTGTTAGATGTTAAGGAAATTTGAGATGGATTTATGGTTTGTAATGGATGTAAAACTGACATCTTAAAGACATTTCTCAGATGTTTGTACACAGCAGATGCTTTCAAGATTGAGCTCTTTAATGGGCATCTTGCAGGCGTATGTGTTCGTACACATTATTAGACTCTGCTTAATCCAAATGTTACGAGTAGCCTAAATATATATTTTCTTTGTTTTACTAGCAATTTTTTTTAATTGAAACCAGTGTGACTAGTCAGGATTTTTTTTATAAAAGTAAATTAAAAAACAGTTGACTAGTACAATATCATCATTTTGACTTTTTACGTCAGTTATGATTTACCAAAACAGTTTTATTTTTATAGTGTTCATTAAAACGGCATAATTTTGCAAAACCATTGCTAATATTAGGTTTATGTAGTGATGGCAAAATGAAGCCCCATGAAGCAGTGAAGCCCTGCAGGGAAATGCTTCACACACACATAGGGGCTTCAAGATGATTCATTTGCTCGACTACCCCATCATGTGGGCAGAAAAATGTATAACATGCTTGGTGCTTGCAATAAAATGGTGGGATGTGAATCATGCTCTGAATACAAAAATATTATTTGAAGAGTTTTAACATGAATTGTTTTGTGTTACTTTGTTTTTGCTTCTGCAACAAGTGAAAATGTTAAATAAGGAGGTAAAATAAAGAGTTTATTCATTTTTATTTAAAAACAATTTTTTCCACTAAGGCTTTCAAAGTCTAAAAAAATATAATTTATTGAATTGAAAAGTATTGAAATGTGATAAAGTGCTCAGCCAAGTCAACCTTCTCAGCTAAATTGAATTACATATGTAAGAGTTAAAAAAACAACTATACAGTGTAGTGTGGGGCTATGAATATAAATGGAATACCTGAGCCAGGTTCAACCTGGTTGGTTTCCTCGTTGCCATGCAAGACTTAGTGCCTTAGCATAGTTGAGGTGTTATTATTATAACTTAGCTCCTTGGAACACATCAGATGCTTCAGCTACAAGTATTCAGAAAAGTTGTCACATTTTATTTTATTCATTAGTGGAATCTATTACATAGTAATTGCAGGTGCCTTACATTCTTAGGTGAGAACAACTCAAAGTGCTCCCAAACAGGGGAAAATCTCCTCTTTCTTGCTGGTTCCATCGCAAAAAGAAGCTCGAATCGAATGCCAAAAACAGCGCAATAAAGGGACCCAAAAACACAAAAAGCAAGGGACAATACATAGTGTTTCACTGCCGCTTTTATTTCGAGCTGCACTCAAACCTAGCGAATCCTTTCCTGAAGCAGTCACGTGGTACAGCCGCTACGCGGGGCTTCAAACGTCAGCACTTACGTCAGCAACACGTGCATCGACCCGCGGTTCATGAACCACTCATCTAGATTACTCGGCACACGCTTCAGGGATTCGAACCGAGAAGCACATCACTAGGTTTATCAGATATTCCTAATGAGTGTTCTGTGAGTTTATTAGGCCTAAAATAAGCTTTTACCTGATAACTACTCATCTCTTTACTGACTGTAGATAAACTGGTTATTCGAGTTCACCAACCGAAGGAAAACTAAACTATCTCTACCTGGCCTTCAACTTTACAGCTCAGTCATTCTTATGACCGTCATAAAAGCTGAAATATAAATAGATTCGAGGTGCTGTCAGCAGGAAGCATGAATCACGTCCTGTTGACAAGACTTGTGGTGTTTGGAATGTGAAGGTGAAGACATTGATGCAAAAATGGTGGCATTTGACCTGAAATATCTGAACTGTCAGACTCTTGAGGCTTGTGGCTCTTTTCTCGAGTCTCGCATGCAACACGTTAAACCTTGTTCTGTTGCAATAGTTTTAGGTCAAAAGGTCATCCAGTAAATGTCACATGAATTTAAGCTCATGTTTTTACATTTACAGCATGTTTATGCTGCTCTGAAGGTTTATTTGTCTTTCTGATAAAAGTCTTGACTTGTGCTACGCACACGAATGTACGTTGCGGTGGATTAATCCACAAAGCTGCAGCTCGTTTGTCTTCGTTAATCAAAAGATATATTTGATTGATTCTGGGAGCTTTCTCTCCATTGAAAGCTACACAACTACCACTTTAACGCTTCAAAAAGTTCAAGAGATTGAAAAACTGATCTATACGAATTGAGCTGTTTAGTCCACATTTTTTTTAATGGTTTTGATCGCATTAAATGAACAGATTGAATTTAGGCTTTTATTCACATATAGATATTGATCAGCGAACATGAACAGAAGCTCGACAGAACTTAAACGCGATATTAAACCTCAATGGTTTTTGTTGATGTTGATAATTGACATTTATTTTTATATTTGATTTAATGTGTTGCTTACTATTACAATAATTCTCACCACTATTCTTATTGCGTTACTGCATCTAAGGAAGATGCAAGTGTAGTATCGTTGGACGTATGCAATGAGTCGTAGGCGTACAATCACAATGAAGAAATGCGATTTAAAACAAATCCGCTGTTCAGAGATTAAGAGTTTTGCAAATCTGATGGACTGGCATGTCCTTGGCGTGTGAGAACATTGAATAATTTTGCAATGTTATGATTTATCCACGAGAACTTGCATGGCCAACTAGGTGATCTGATGAGATTAAATCATTCAGTTGGTAATCATTCATCTTTATTTGAAACGTTTTGCCAAAAGAAAGAAAGGTCAAATGCGTTCTGGAACATTTTCATGTTATTTACAGAAGAGCTTTCTAACCCTGTCCCTGGATTTCCACCAACACCACACATGCTGGACGTGTCCCTAATCAAACTCATACTGTGTAATATTAAGGAAAATGTAGGCCAAACAGAATAAGACCAAAAATATCTGCTTGATATACAAAAAATGAATAATTCTCCAGGTTTAAATTATGTACATTAGAGCAAATTCCTGAAGGACTGGCAGAGATGCTGTTCTCATGGGTACATGAACGCAGAACGGCCTCAGATGTTTATACACTCACCTAAAGGATTATTAGGAACGCCATACTAATACTGTGTTTGACCCCCTTTCACCTTCAGAACTGCCTTAATTCTACGTGGCATTGATTCAACAAGGTGCTGAAAGCATTCTTTAGAAATGTTGGCCCATATTGATAGGAGCATCTTGCAGTTGATGGAGATTTGTGGGATGCACATCCAGGACATGAAGCTCTCGTTCCACCACATCCCAAAGATGCTCTATTGGGTTGAGATCTGGTGACTGTGGGGCCATTTTAGTGCAGTGAACTCATTGTCGTTCAAGAAACCAATTTGAAATGATACGACCTTTGTGACATGGTGCATTATCCTGCTGGAAGTAGCCATCAGAGGATCAAAAAGGGATGGACATGGTCAGAAACAATGCTCAGGTAGGCTGTGGCATTTAAACGATGCACAAGTGGCACTAAGGGGTCTAAAGTGTGCCAAGAAAATATCCCCCACACCATTACACCACCACCACCAGCCTGCACAGTGGTAACAAGGGATGATGGATCCATGTTCTCATTCTGTTTACGCCAAATTCTGACTCTACCATCTGAATGTCTCAACAGAAATCGAGACTCATCAGACCAGGCAACATTTTTCTAGTCTTCAACTGTCCAATTTTGATGAGCTCGTGCAAATTGTGCCTCTTTTTCCTATTTGTAGTGGAGATGAGTGGTACCCGGTGGGATCTTCTGCTGTTGTAGCCCATCCACCTCAAGGTTGTGCGTGTTGTGTCTTCACAAATGCTTTGCTGCAAACCTCGGTTGTAACGAGTGGTTATTTCAGTCAAAGTTGCTCTTCTATCAGCTTGAATCAGTCGGACCATGACCTCTGACCTCTAGCATCAACAAGGCATTTTCTCCCACAGGACTGCCGCATACTGGATGTTTTTCCCTTTTCATACCATTCTTTGTAAACCCTAGAAATGGTTGTGTGTGAAAATCCCAGTAATTGAGCAGATTGTGAAATACTCAGACCGGCCCGTCTGGCACCAACAACCATGCCACGCTCAAACTTCAATCACCTTTCTTTCCCATTCTGACATTCAGTTTGGAGTTCAGGAGATTGTCTTGACCAGGACCAACCCCAAAATGCATTGAAGCAACTGCCATGTCATTGGTTGATTAGATAATTGCATTAATAAGAAATTGAACAGCTGTTCCTAATAATCCTTTAGGTGAGTGTAAATAACGTAACTAAATACTCGCCTAAAATGTCAATGTGTGACAGTAACACTAACAGTTGTAAAAGTATTTTTGTTTGACACTGAGAAATGTTGCAAGCGGAGTAGCTCTATCAATATAAAATAATTAAAACCCTTCACATACAATAAACACTGCATTTATAATATAAAATAATGAGCATCTTTGTTTAAGCTATAGGATGTCAGAACAAGCTCTTCTATTTAATCGTTTAAAAAATGGCTGCCGAGGTCAATTACAGGAGCAGTTGTTTTCTTATTTCATCTGTCACTCATAAGGATTTTATTTTTTTCTGTTTTACAATCACGCTGGTGATAAGACCGTGTCCTCAGTGTCTGTCTCAGGCTGTCTCGACCTTCAATATACGTGATCTTATCAAACGTATTTACAACCCGTGATTCAATCACTATGATTCAGACACTTCTTCGTGTGCTCAGGATGTTCTTGTACACTGAACCACAAAACCGTTCGACAGGTGGAACCTGTCTGCCGTTCTGTTTAATTGCATTAGGAATTAAGTAAATGTGTTTGAGTTACAACAATTATAGTTGATTTAGCCAGTGTTGTTTCTACCATAAAACCATAAGAGAAGTTGAACAACAAACATGATGAAAGTGTTTCTTGTAAACGGCTTTGGTGAGTGTCTGTGGAATGCACACATATTCATAGTGGAAATACACAAGTAGCTACTTGTTGATTTGATTGAAAGCAATATAATAATTAGCTTATCGTGTAACGTTCTCTGTGCTAGGCACTGCAGAGATAATAAACCAGGGCAAGTCGCACATGACTATGACGTTACAGAACAACATGTCAATGGTAGCAGGAATTTCTCAAGAACTTGATTAACGTCTCTGGTGGAAAACTTGTTTATTTCACTGATTCTGATGGACAAAAGACTCATTTTCTTTGTAGACTTCATTGATCACTTTACACTACAGTTTGCACCTTTTTTGCGTGTTCATTTACATATAATTCAAGCGTTTGGTGACAAAGTGCTTGAAGTCAAAGCCAGCTCATCTGATTGATTTTTAGATCAAGAGTCTGAAAACAGGAGGTGGAAAAGATAGACGCAAAGGGAGTAGATTCAATCAGCTTGAACAAAATCTCTTTATTGTGCTCAAAGCGCTGTAACACCTATTACTTTCAGAAACCAAAGTTCAATAAACCATTAAATGCTGTTAAAAATAATTGGAATAATTCTTAATATACCAATATAATTGAACAGAGACTCAAAAACACACTTTCCCAGTCATATAATGGTACAGTTACATCATCCACTAGCCAACCTTGAGACCTCAGTAGAACAAGGTCAGTATGATGGAAGAGAAAGTCCCACACTTCCTAAAAATATTTATTATATAACTATTATTCTGTTAAAGACCTTCAGGCATTGGATTTTCTCCAACAAGTTGTGTCTCCATGGCATAGTTCACCCCAAAAAAATCATTCAAATGATCATTTACTCCTTCATATATATCCAATTTCAAACTTTCTTTCTTCTGCGAAACACTAAACAAGATATTTGAGAACTCGAACCGTCTCTTTAACGTCTGTTTGAGCTTCTAATCTTCAATAGTTTTCTGTACTGTGACTCTTATTTGAGCTAATGAAGTAACAGTCATCCTTCCCGTTCTCAAGGGTCAATAACCTTTTACTTCTCGACTGTTTGTAGGTTTATAGGCTGTACGTCTGTAATTATAGGGACCATAAAACCTGAGGAGTCCTTGGTCGCTTGGTACAGCCTGGTGTAATGACTTCTGCTGAGATAATATTGCCTCACCTCGAGTATATCCCAGCCTACAGTGGGTTTGGATTTAAGAGGCCTTATCAGCATTTACCCAATTGCTAAACAGCACAGGGCAGTTGTTTTGTTCACAGCAAATGTCGATCGACAGGTCAAGGTTCAGGAGTTCGACCACATGAATGCTTGTTATAAATAGGAGGCGTCTCAGTGACAGATGTGAGTCTCTCACAGCTTCATCTACACGAGGTTCAGACGGCGTCTTTGAGAAGACGGAATGGATTGCGAATGCGATTGTTCAGACTACTGTAACGGACAGACGAACGCCATCCTCTTTAACATCCTCAGCCGAGGCGAGTCGAGTCAGAACGAGCTGAACTACAAGCGCGTTCCTCAGACGTGCCACTGCGACCAACGCAGGAAAGTGTGTCTGAAAACGCCCAACGAGACGTGTCAGGACGCTTCGGACGTGCTGGTCAAGACGATGCACTTCATGAAGAGTTTGCCGGCGTTCCAGCAACTACCGCCCAAAGACCAGCTGTCTCTGCTGCGGAACTGCTGGGCGCCGCTTTTCATTCTGGGTCTGGCCCAGGACAGAGTTTGTTTCGAGGTCGATGACATTCCTGCACCCAGCATGCTGAAGAGGATTCTTCTCAACAACCAAGAGACGGTGAGCTGCGATCGAGAGCAGCCCATGATGGCCGGCGTGCAAACCCTTAAAGCCTGTCTCAAGAAGTTCTGGAGTCTGGATTTAAGCCCAAAGGAGTACGCTTATCTGAAAGGCACCGTAATATTCAACCCAGGTATGTTTTCCAAACTCCAAACAAAAACCATTTAAACACAAGTTTATGTCTATGTATATATATACACATATATATATATATATATAGAGTAAAAAATTAAAACATTCAATTTAATACATATTTAAAATCAATGCAACATTTATATAATTCATTTAGGATTTAATTTTTAGAAATCATTTAGTTAAATAGAATTTAGTTTAAAAAAATTATTTAGTTAAATTTAAATGATGAAATGTTATATTATATTTTTACTTTTATACATTTCACTAATTATTTTTAATTAATTTAGTTACAATATTTTTTTATTTTAATTTTGTTTTAAATATATATATATAGGGTTACCTGTAGTTTAAAAAAGATTTACTTTAGGGTAAAATAAAAATAAATGTATATATATATATATAATATATAATAGGTAATACTTTAGGGTAAAATAAAAATAAATGTATTATATATAAAATAAATGTATATTTTATATATATATATATATATATATATATATATATATATATATATATATATATATATATATATATATATATATATATAAAATATACATTTATTTTACCCTAAAGTAAATCTTTTTATAATATATATATATAATTGTTTTTACTCTAAAATATTAATATATTTAAAAAAAAAAAAAAAAAAAGATTTAAAAAGCAATACTTTAGGGTGAAAGTTATTTTTTATTTATATATAAGATTTTTTTTTTTTTACCCTAAAATATTGCTTTTTAAATATATATATATATTTTTTTTTTTTGTAATATATTTTAGGGTAAAAAAATTCTTATATATATATATATATATATATATAAATAAAAAGGAACCTTTTTTTTTTTACCCTAAAGTATCGTTTTTAGCCACAGATTTGAAATGACACTCACCCACTGTTCTCCATCTGCAGACGTCCCAGGCCTGAAGGCATCCATGTTCATTGAGGGGTTGCAGTATGAAGCTCAGCACGCCCTGAAGGAGGTCCTGGTGCCTCTTCATCCCGAGGATAGAGGGCGATTTGCTCGCATCCTCCTCACCGCGTCCACTTTAAAAAGCATCACTCCAAGCCTCATCACAGAGCTCTTCTTTCGGCCGGTCATTGGTCAGGCAGATTTTCTGGACTTGCTGATTGACATGCTTTTCACTAGGTAGTGAAACAAAGACTCACGGACTGCTTGAATTTGGACCTTCAACAGAACATTCTCTTCTCCAATGTTGGTAGGAAAACTGAGGCGCAAACATTGGATGGAAGTCACATTACGTTACGGCTGAAAGTTACTTTATCACATCTTTATTGTTTACACAGTTTCATGAAATTACTGCACATTTCTAATGGTATTTAAGTCACAAGTCTGTGATTTATGTTTTAGTACTGATTGGGTTTTTACTTTTTGAAAGAAGCACCGTTGTATCTTTTTGTATAGGATGGATTTTAAAACTACAAAGTTTTCCTTGATAAAACTAGAAAACCTCTCTGTGTCTAAGGGAGGTTCATGTATTGTCTCTGTGAGAAAGCTAGATTGAATTGGAGGAAAACATTTGTATGTTCATAAATATACTGCAATTATATCGGTTTTTACAAATTTTTTCAATATCAGTCTAGTGTTTGCCATATATTTACAAGTCACTTTCTTTAATACTTTTTTGTACAAATCGGCCCAATTCTCACAATAATATTTTCATGCACATATGAGGAGCCCCAAAACAATTTAATCATTGCACATCAACCTCAAAATAAATATTTGTAGACTTAATATTTAAAATTGGAGAAAATGTCATTATCAAAGCAAATACTAAAGCAAACGCAAGTAAAGACAGACAAAAAAACTTGACCAATAAGAAGTTTGTTCTTTTTTAAATGCTTAAAAGATCTAATGTTGAAAATGCGTTTGTCCTACAATGCACACAAGTCGTACTTTTAGCTTAGCCCTAATTTTTATTTTTACATACACGCACGCGCACGCACACACACACAAATTAGGGCTAAACTAAGAGTATGACTCACCATTAACTACACCGCAAAGCACACACTGAATATTTTCATTCTTTTTTTTTTTTTTATTATGTAAAAACTGTTGCATGTTAGCAAATGAAAATAAAAATGGTTAATGAGCATTTTTAATCTACATTACTGTTAGAATTCGCATTGCATTGTAGGAAAATGAGATCTATGGCCATAAACTATTGACAAATGTATTTGAAAAAAGAAAAAAAAAGCATTGCATTAACCATTCTTGCATTTTAACGAGTTAAAAATGTAAGTCTTGCATTCTTATGGGCTGGAATTATTATGAAAATGTGTTTGAATCAAAATATTCACAGCCCGTAAAAATGCATTGCATTAAAATGCAAGCACAGTTCATGCAAAGCATATTGTTTCATTTAGTGCAATTCAATAAGCCTTTCCCCCCCCCCAAATACATTTGCCATTCAAATTTTACCATAGTGATCTTAGCATGCATGGACAAAAGACATGCACGTTATGCATTTACTGAGAGCATGCACACAATATGCAATACATATAGCAGAATTAGTTGCATGCTATTTTGGACCACCTACATGTACAAGTTTGGATTTCTGGACATTTTCTTTACAAAAACCTCACAATAGAACTCAATGTACAGATTTCCAAAACAAAACCAATGACAAAGAATGACCACACACACACACACACGCGTTGGATTTTCATTCCATAGACATAATGATTTTTATACTGTCCAAACTGTATTCTATCCTCTTACACAAACCCTACCCATCGCAGAGAAAACATTCTGTATTTTTATGATCTCAAAAAACATTTTTAGGCCGTTTTCCTCATGGGGACCAAAAATGTAGCGTCTACAAGGACACACACGTCTATTATTTCTCTAGGTTCAGGTTCCTTGGTCATGATAGTGTGTACTATGGTGCCCTCTTGTGATGATCGTGGACAACACAAACAAAAAAAGCTGTTCTCTACAAACACAATGTGGAACATTAACCTATTGCCAACTCCCCCCCCCCCCCCCCCCTAAATATAATACATGCAAAAAAACATTCTAGAACCATTTGAAATAGCAGTCCAATTAAATTGCAGTCACGTGTTTCACCATGGCATCCATTTATCACAGAAATAAAATGGCTATTTAGATTTTATCTTGCATAAACATCTGAACTCTTGTCATTCCGACCAAACGATTACCGGTAGCTAAGAAAGAAGTTCATGCCATGTTATTGCATCTCACCGCTGTGGGTCTTTTCATGCCATTAATTGGGTCTGAAACGTTTAACAATCCAAAAATGCAAGCATGTACGTTAAGCTAATTATTATGGTTGGTAACTTCTTCCCATTAATCCTTAAAAAACGTGTTTCACATATGAGGAAAGTAGCTTGATTAGTACATCAGAGTAGCTGTTTTACAGTGTCAAAAAGAGGACAGTTGAAAGGGGAATTTTCTCTAGGGTTTGCCCCTCCTCCGCAATGTACAACTCCAACAAACACTAGGATTTTATTTCCTTTCTATTGTCGAACCAGCCAAACAAGTTCATAGCACAGTGACCTGAGGGAAACAGAGGGAGGAGGCGGACGCCAATGCAGACTTCTGAGAAATATGCAATGCGGTACAGAGATATCTTCTGTGGTTAACACGTACGAGTGTAAATATGTTATCCGTGATACAGGACTCGATTTGTTTTCCAAAACAACTCCGCTCGGCTTAATAGACAAAATGGAGGAACAAAACCATGAGTAAAACCAACAAAATGAGGGAAAAAAATCCCTTTTTATTTCAATATAAAAAAGATTACCAAAAAAACTACATCTATACAAGGCATTTCAAAACTGACATTTCACCATTCAGATGTGAGTGCGTCATCTGACCATGAACTGTCCCAAAACAACATTAAATTGCATTGTTAAAACAAAGAACAATTGTTTGAAGGACGGCTTCCAGAGGAAAGCAGTCCGACGAACAGCAACTGATTCAAGTCTCATTGTTGCTATTAATCAGTGCTCAATTCAGGCATATTAATAGATACATCACCACTTTGGATGACAGCAGTGTCTCCGAAAGTATAATTAGATCCAACACTTAAATACCCTTTGATGCTGATGGTTTGGTGTGGAAACTGGTCCATTACGTAACAATCCACATGGCTTCTGGCGAGGGTAGTACTGAACCATCAAGTGCAACATTCTTTTCTTTTTTTGCAACAGGCTCCTTTGTTTAACATTACACTCTGTAGGAACACGACAGAAGCTTTGCCTAAATCTGAGTGGAGCACAGCAGTCTTTGGGCATTCAGACGAACACAAACTGTCCTTAGCATAATAGCTGCTTGCAGTGAAATATGAGAGGAGCACAAGGACAGAAGATGAACACTAGTTAGGCAGTAGTAATTGAGAGTGAACAGCTGGCTTGCTAGCGCAAAAGCGGAGCCCCCGAGGAATCTGTGGCCGAGCTCGAGTAGTAATCTGTGAAGGAAAAGAATATGTTGATGTTTACAAGCGGTTTGAAGTTAGTGTATTCTGAATGCAACAAATGTTGTGAATGCAGATACAGTCGCATGTGGCGCTGCTAGCTAGGCGAACTCTAGTTATTTCAAGAGGAATCGGCACACTGATGAACTTCCTGTGGCAAAATTTGCCTACAAGAATCTTCAGGTTCGAGTTTGTTGCACTTTGACACGTGAATTCACAGCGTCGACCAATAGCAAGCCACCTGATTGGCCAGTTACATCCAATGTGGGAGGAGTTTCGTAATTTAGCGACAAAGCAAAGTAGAACATTGACAATGGACAGGCGCACATTCTGACGGTGATTTACTTTAGTTTAGTATAAAGCGCCAGTGCATCAGTTTCGATACATCAGTATGAAAAATTGTGTTGGTTCGTTTGCTTTGGACGTTTATTTCATTCATGGGATTTCGTCACATTTGGTCCCATTTCCTTTCGCCTACAAAATTTTGCAGAGCAACTTTAAATGTGATTGCACCAAAAAGCTTCTCTGATAGTCAATAAAACTGAACTACTAATACAGTAATCCCTCGTTTATTGTGGTTAATGTGGATCGGAACCCCCCTCGATAGGTGAAAATCCACAAAGTAGGATCAGCCAATCAGCTCACGGAATACATCCACTCGTGCTCTCATTCGTCGATCTTGCGCGTGGAACCAATCACATGTCTTGTCTGAGTGCTGTGGGCGTGTACAAAGCCTCTGAGAGAGTTTCTCTCTTTGTTTGGCATCTTGGGAAACCGTTTCTCTCGCATCACGATAAAACAACTCTGCTTTCCTCAATAAGGCTGCCGATATGGCGGTATTTTAAACTTTTATTTTTCGATGAATATTTCAAAAATCCACGATACACTAAGGCCGCGAAAATTGAACCGCGAAGTGGCGAGGGATTAATGTATATATATATAGTTTTGTTTAGCTTGTAAAGCTATCTCTAGCATAGAAAGATTCCATAGAGCAATAATTCTGCAGAAAAGTGGGATCTTTAGACAAGCTACATAATGAGAGTGCCACCATTGTGCGAGGAATAACTGATGTGATTCGATATGGAGGAATACTGGATAAACTGCTTGGAGGCGCCTCAAGAACCTTTGTAAAGTCAGGTGAGAAGATTCAGTGTTCATTGTCAGAAGCTTTATGGAGTTTATGGAACTGAAACTACAGTTTATGGAGAAGGGGTGGGTGAGGGCATTATTCTTTGGGAGGGAGAAGATCAAAGGCAGGAATGACAATTTGAAAGTAGAGAATGAGAAACATTTGGAAATGGAACCGTTACAATAAAGGCATTGAGAAAAGAATATCCCATCCTCAGGGTGCAACTCCACCATGTTCATATCCCAACACAGGATTGGCATGGCACCATGGGCAAGAAGTAAATGATCTTTTCACATTAAGGCTTCTAAAGGCTAATTCAACATCATTGAGCAATGGGCAACAGTCACCAGATTACTTCTCAGAGATGCCAAGAGCCGACGAACACAGACTCAATTGTCAAAAACATGCATCAATGAATGGAAACAGATCTGGCACGATTTGATCTGACAAAACAATGCAAACATGTTTGTTGCCTTTGGTCGGTATCTGCAAGTGCAGTGTGAATTGGCCTCAACATGGGGGCTGTACTAGAAGAGAAATTATTAGGAAAACCAAGAATGTTGACACTTACTTTTCCCACTTTGGCCTCTCATATTTCGGGCAAGCTCATCTGACGGTGTCAATTCTGACACTAGCACCTCGGGATCCCCTGCAGGGAAACAGGAACATCAGCAAAAGACATTCAAACATCATCATTCCCTACTGACACTCTAACAAACAGAACTACCATCACTCACCATCACTAAAGGTAAAGGTCATGGTCTCATTCCCACTGTCGGGCAGCGTTCCATCCCTCCTCCCATTCGTATTCTGCATTGCATCATGCGTTTTATAGTCTTTGCTTTTGTAACCTTTTGAGGACTTGTGGCGGGTGCTGATGCGTATCACACCGTGCACCAGCCGACACTCTGCTTCCTGCTCCTCCAAGTTGTAGTCCTGAGCAATGCTGTTGATCAGATCGCTGATCTCATTGGTTTTACGAGAGAAGGACACATCAGACGTGCACTTTGCTAGCTGCTCAATCTGGTGCATTTTATAAAGTTCTAGAAGCTTTTTAGTGATTAGCGAGTCGATATCAGTGCCGCCATCATCCAGGTCATCTAGATCCAAATCATCCCTAGAGTAGATACTGGTATTACTGATAGGCCGCTGGTTGTCACCCTTCCCAGCTGTCCTGGTGCGTCGTGGAGGTGCCTCGGAGTTCAGAGGGTACTCCACCTTCTTGCCAGCAAAGTAGACGTCGCCATACCTGAAGCTGCCAGAGCTCGGTAGCTTCTTCGGCTTGCTGGGTTCGAAGTTTACATCACATGTGGGGTTGGAGACTGCCAATCCATTGGACTTCCTGGGTTCTGGCTCAGGTTTTAAAGTGTTGTCAGTGGAGCTCTCATTGGGTGGCAAGCAAGGTTTGCGCGTCCCATAAAGCCCACAGGTTAAAATGCAGCACAGCAGAGCTTTGCAACCACTCCAGCCGAGGGAGGCACATGAGCCACAGGCTTGAGTACCCTGAGGAGAGTCTGCAGATCCTGGTACAAAGCCCAGGGTTTCCGAGCCTCTTCCATTGGCGTAGTGATGATGGGCTTTACAGGGAAACTGCGAGTCTATGCTACGAGGTTGCTCGCTGTAGTTCTCCTTGCAGGTCTCCTGACTCGTGCTGCTGTCCCTGGAGTATATGCGGTTTTGCCTGTAGCCGTCAGCCCTAGAACGGCTTGAGCTATGAGGACGTGTCTTGTGATGTGTTCCTGTGCTGTGGCCAGGCATAACTCACCACATTCAGGACCTGCAGGAATGTGGACATTAATGCGTCAGGATTTATCAGAGCCGAGAAAGTTCACAAAAGTTGATCCATAGGCACGTTTCAAACATCTCACTTAAAAAGAGCCAATATGAGCAGGTTGGAGAAATCACACTGCACACAAACAGCACCGCTCAATTGTAGAACGGGCTCATGCATGTAAAGATGAGCGGAGCCTCTTTTTTGCAAAACATTGCATGCATGATTAAAATACAGCATTATCAACATCTTTTGCAATTTAAAAAGACGCCTATCCCAGCATACAGGACTTATTAATCAGAAAAAACTGATTGAAACCAGGCAGTTTAAGACATCCCTTTTAGATTTGGCCAGTTAATTGACATTTGCAAGAAAAATATACATATTTATAACTTTGTTGCACAGCCCTATTAGTTTAAACCAGTGGTCGCCAACCCGTCGATCGCGATTGACTGGTCAATCTTTATCACCATCCCGGAAGCTCCCGAAAAAAAAAACGTTTTAGTAGCCAACTTAGCGACTCAGTCCATAGGAGGGTGAACTTCAGATTCAAAAGGTTGGTGACCACTGGTTTAAACAGTAAGAGGCATCTAATCTTATGCTACTCCTACATCCTATGTCGGGTCAGAGGTTGCTCCACTGGAACTAGACTCATGGACGGCTGTTACCAGAAGCCAGAGGGCCTTTATAATGCTCTGGAGCCAATGGCTCACTTTTATGATGGATGGATGTGCTTTTTTGGGTTCAGGTACCATTTATTCCCATCACATAGCTTGGAAGAGCCAGGATTTTTTTAATATATATATATATATATATATATATATAACTATAGATTGTGTTTAGCAGAAAGAAGAAAGTCATATGTGCGTTGGAGGATGGCTTGAGAGAGAGAGAGATAGAGAGAGAGAGAGAGAGAACATTATAGGATCGTTTTAATTTTTTTGGGTGAACTAACTTTTTAATGTGGTCTTTCTCACATGTGAAGTAAATTTCAGGACCATTAAGTTTATGGTTTATAAATTTTTGTAATTTATGGCTTATTGGCTAATTAAATACTCTGTTGCACATATGTGAAACAAGCCTTACTATGCAGTTTTTCAAAGAAATTTTCAAGTGAGAAACAGAACACAATAAATCACCGTCAAGAATGACTGCAAAGAGAATTGACCAATGTTACTCAATGAATATAGATAAACATCAAAGTGTTTAACAGGCTTTGAATTCTTCACTCTGTTCATTGCACAATAACTTCCTTCCTCAAACCTGGAGACAATACGAGAAATGCAACACAACCCTACAATGGGAATGGCGAAATCAAATCAAAAAAGAGATGGTTTATCATCAACATTGCACCAATATATTTCTGACCATACGTTGCCCAACTGAGTCAAAGTACCGCACTTCATACGCCATCTACAAGCATCTACAAGTTCCAAAAGGCATTTCAATCATGCGAACAACAAGCTGATCGGTATCTAGATAGCATAGAACGGTTGTTTATTTACCGAAGCCTGGAAAATGTGAACATGGTCTGCACAACCATATCAAGATATTATGATTACAAACGGAGACAGAAAAAAGCAAATTTTTGCTTAGCATGCTTAAATTTAGGAAAGAGGGTTTTCTTCGGTGGGCAGGAATTACTCGATCATCAAGTTATTCATTTTTCCATGTGCTTTTAAACACACTCCCTTGTGACTTCACCTTTCATACAGTCAGTGTTTGGCTTGAGGTTTGCGTTCTTTGTCAAAAGTGATGTGTTTTTCACAAACATGGTCACCGATTCTCAGAAAAGCAACATGCCAGTCTAAAAATTCCAGATAAATATGATAAGTAGGCCATTGCCATATATCATCATCCTCAGACCGATGGTCTATAAAGTGGAAGGGAATGGAATGTATAGAAATATGCATTCTTATTATTATTTATGCTTATTATCAGGATCCATTGAGTATATAGCAGGTCTGTAAAGTGCGATCTGGACACTTTAATTGGAGTATTAAAGATGGAATAGATGGATTGCATTAACTGGCAAAATGCAGATTATCTGTCAAGTATAATATTAAATACTTCATGATTTCGCCTTAAGTGCCTCTAACTCTTCTTCTGTATGCCATGGGTGTAAAATAACAATATTGATAGACTTCACAGAAATATGCATGGCTATCATCATTTGAAATTCCCTTTAAACCCACAGCAAGAGGCAAAACAAGCTCCCATTGATCAGTCGCTCGGCGTCTTTCGCAGGGATGAGGGTTTGTCAGAGTGTCAGACACTTACCGCATAGGCTCGGATGAAATCTTCAATTGTTTTGAACGCAACTTCTAGTCGTTCAAGATCGCGGAAGTAGCCGAGTGTGAAATAGTGTCCCCTTTACTCCTTAAACCTTCCACTTCATCGAGCTTTGTTTTGACTCATGGACTGAAAATGGGTCAAACGTTTCGATTTCGTCGCGCAACACGCGCTTTCAGATTGTGCTCACACTAAAGCTTTGATCGGGAAGATTCGTTCCTTCGCCCCGCCGTGCCGTACCGTGTTTTACCTGCGGCTACAGGTGAGTCACACGCCCACTCACAGGTAAGCGGTGACGTCAGGCCTTTAAACGGATGTTGCTCAAACCTCCTGAAGACTTTTTTGCTCATTGGTTCATTGACTTTTGCTTTCCTTTTAGTCAAGTAAAAAAACAAACAAAACATGAATATAATATTATCAGCGTTTATACAGTTGTGGTGGATAAAGTATGTTTTTGGTTAATTTGTGCATCTTTAAAAAAAAAAATTCAAACATTCATTTCATTATATTACAGCTGTCATTCATTCTCGACTATAACTCCAAAAAAGTTATATTTGCATTTGCATTAGGGACATGCAGTGTTTATCTTGATGGTTTAATTTTTTTTATCTTAAATAAATGAAATAGTCAATAAAAAAATGCAATTTCAAAAATATTGCACTTTTTTTTTGAAAATATGTTCTTGAGGGCTGAAACAAGTCTTGTAGGAAATAATTCCCAAAGTCATTGAAATTCTGAAGATATCAGGAAATTTTAAAATTGTGACTCCCAAATCTACAAAAACAAACAAAACAAAAATATAAAGTATAATAGAAAAATACAAAAATAATAGAAATGTTGAGTGTCTAGTAATGCTCAGCTCTGTATTTCCTCTTGAGATTAGGATTTAAAAAAATATATATATTTAAAATGGTGAAAAATTGCATGGAAATGAATTGGTCAAAAGCAGCGGGAACTCTAAATGGATAATTTTATGTACATTTATGAATTAAAATATTCTCCGTAGAATGATGCATGTAGGCTATAATAAATGCTCTAAAAAGGATATAAATGCATATAAATGATATAAATGCACACATTCCTTCGCTCCAGATTCATTGACGGCGTTTCACATAGCAACAGAAGCATTTTAGTTTCCTTTGAGTGGACAACGCTTTAATCTTATGCTACATAAGTGTGTATGCACACACATCAGAGGGGTCCCCAGTAATATACAGTAATATACTGCTTTGCCAAAAGTGCAGACACAGATTAATATGGGCTGTCTGGTCTTGATCAATTGCAGTCATTAGTTCCAGGCTCTAGTAGGCACACATGCGCGCAGAGAGATTCACTATGTGCTCGCAGGGAACATTAGACTCCAAATCCTTCATTGTGCCCCATTTCCCCCAATACACCCCTTCATTTCCCTCCTTTCCTCAACCGTAGCGAAAAATTGAGGACAGCGAATGCTGTGGGCCGCACCAAATAACGTGATGGAGAGTAGCGTTTCAATCTGTTGAATAGGTGATGAAATATAATGGAGAGTATAATTCAGTCAGATATGGTTAGATGCACATGAGAAGTCATTCAGTGCGTCTTCAGATCTCCTTATAAACCACAGAAAGTTTGGCAAAACTGGTAAATCAATTTGCATAAAAAAAGAAAGGAAGAAAAAGTATATTTTCAGCACGTACATGTAGGGTTTTGTGGCTTTTACCATGTCGGTTAATGCTAGTGTAATCCTACACATTGACAAATTCAACCTTTAATATATAAAGCTTGTACATTTTTTCCTTGTGATAAACAGACTCATATGCTGGATATTGTATTAGTCTACATCATGCATATATTGGCATTACAGAAGCCATCAGCCGGCCATCTCTCTAGTTAATGGTATTTGCTGAGCACTAGTCTCAATGACACGTGTTTTCCTTGATTTGGTCTATTTAGAGAAAAATCCACTTTGCTACAGACTGAAATATGAGGACAAACATTTCTATTACAAAGAGGTTCATTGTGCAGTTGTTATAGTGTCACATCTGATGGTATCTGTGTGATTCGGGAGTCAGACGGGATGTGTCCCAAATGCGGGTCCATTCGAGGCCGACCCTGCTGAATGTTAGGAACACGCCCCAGTCGTGGGTCAGAGTCGATTTCGTAACGGTAATGATACCCCTCCAGCACATCGCGGCAGGCTTCATGTATGTCTGCGATCCATTTCTTGATACCCTTTCTGTTGAGGTAGACGACCAATAGAAAGACCATGCCAACGAATCCCAGCACTAATCCAAGAAACACGTAGGAAGTATTTAGGGACAAGTCGGTAATCTCTTCGTGCGGTTTAACGTAACACCCCAATGCCTGTGCACTGAGAACCCGCAAAGACAGCCCACGCAGCGCTGCGGGATACTCGCAGTACAGCCGGTCTGCATCGCCCACCCTGACCTTTGAACTGTTTAGCCAGTTGGCAAACTCTTGCGCTTCACACGAGCACACGTACGGATTCTGACCCAGCAGCAGACGGACTGGACCGAGTCGCTCCAACTCGAGAAGACCCTCGTCGCTGATAGTTCTGAACGCATTTCTGCTCAAGTCCAGCTCTAGAAGTTGTTCAATGCCGGAGAAAGTGCCGTTGTAGACGGCCACCAGAGAGTTGTTGTTCAGGTGGAGATGCTGCAGGTTTGGCAGAGGAGCGAACATACCCGGGGGTAAGAGGACGAGGTGGTTGCCCGACAGGTCGAGGCGCAGCAGGTTTGGGAGCTCGCCCCAGCGCAGGGCAGTGATGAGGTCGGTCAGAGAGGTGTAGTTATAGAGAGACGAGCGGAGGCTGAGCTCCTGCAGGGGGCTTCCAGGCGCAGAGAACGCCTCTGGATGGATGAGCACCAGCTGGTTGTTGTTCAGGATTAGAGAACGCAGCATGTGGAGAGAGGAGAACGCATGCGATCCGATCTCCGTAATGCTGAGGAAGAATGGAAAAGATTTACATTTAGATTTAAATTGTTGGAATGGATTTTTAAAGGACTCTAAATGGTGGAATGTACAAAAAAGAAAGAGCACATAACTAAATCTAAATTACTGTCAGGATGGATAGATAGATAGATAGATAGATAGATAGATAGATAGATAGATCGATCAACAGACACACAGACAGACAGATAAATAAATAGATAAAAAGACAGACAGATAGATAGATAAACAGATAGATAAAAAGACAAACAGATAGATAGATAGATAGATAGATAGATAGATAGATAGATAGATAGATAGATAGATAGATAGATACAGACAGACGGATAAAAATATAGATGGATAGATAAACAGACAGCCAGATAGATGGAAAGATAGATAAAAAGATATACAGACAGATAAACAGACAGACAAATAGATAGACAGACTGATAAAAAGATAGATAGATAGACAGACAGATAGATAGATAAACGGATAGATAAAAAGACAAACAGATAGATAGATAGATAGACAGACAGATAGATAAAAAGACAAACAGATAGATAGATAGATGGATAGATAAACAGACAGACAAATAGATAGATAGATAGATAAATAAAAAGACAGACAGACTGATAAAAAGATAGATAGACAGACAGACAGATAGATAGATAGATAGATAAAAAGACAAACAGACAGACAGATAAAAAGATAGATGGATAGATAAACAGACAGCCAGATAGATGGAAAGATAGATAAAAAGACAGACAGATAAAAAGATAGATAGATAAACAGATAGATAGACAGACAGACTGAAAGATAGACAGACTGATAAAAAGATAGATAGACAGACAGACAGATAAAAAGATAGATAAACAGACAGATAGAGATAGACAGACTGATAGATAGAGAGATAGATAGATAGACAGACTGATAGATAAACAGATAGACAGATAAATTAAAAAAGATAGACAGACAGACAGATAAAAAGATAGATAGACAGACAGATAGACTGAAAGATAGACATACTGATAAAAAGATAGATAAACAAACAGACAGATAGAGAGATAGATAGATATGCATTTACTGACTCTGCTTTTTCTCACCCGTTATCGCTGAGGTTCAGGTGTGTGATGTTCTGCGGCGCGCTGAAGGCGCTGTGATCGAGTCTGTGGATGCTGTTTCCAGTGATGATGAGGCTGCTCGTGTCGCTCGGGATCGCGGCGGGGACGCGGAACAACGCGCCGGACGCGCAGCGCACCGTCCGCCGGATCCCAGAACACTCGCAGCGCGGCGGACACAACGCGACGCCCGAGGAGACGCACAGCATCGCGCAGCCGAGCGTCAGCGACACAGCCGGCGGCATCATCCAAACTCTCACGCGCACAGTCTGATCAGAGTCAGAGCACATGCTGGAGAACAACAGCCCTCATCGAGCCGAAGAAACACCTGATCGCGGCTCTGAGTGGAGGTGGGTGGAGCCGCACACAGTCCACAACACATCCATCCCTTCACATGTACCGAGACCACAACGCACATACATACAGCAGCTTTTGCTCTCTGATTAGGTACATTGCATTGATATCTTTCTGTCCTTTGTCTTGCATTAAAGTCCCAAATATATAGCAGAATTCAAGTTTGAAATGTTCAAATAATAGATGTAGACTTTAAAAACACAAGAAAAAGACATTTGCATTTATGCATTTGGAAAAGGGACTTACATTGAATGTCAATGTGTTTCTTGAATGCAATGTAAGTCGTTTGGATAAAAGCATCTGCCAAATGCATAAATGTAAATGTCTCGTCATTGATATTCTAATCAGTTCTTGCTTTCCCTGGGGAACGAACCCATGACCCTGGCGTTGCAAGTAAGAAGAGAAAAAAATCCAGCATTAGATCCATTTTTGGCATTTCAAACCAGACAAATATGTACTTTTGCCATATTTTTTATAAGAACTGTTTTTTGCTTGCTTTTATATTTTGAAAAGTGTATCTCAAGTTTGAAAATACACTTTGAGGTCGTTGTATAAAAGTAAGGACAAACATTATGGGTATACAGTTGTATTTGATCATATAATATAAATGATGACATAAAAATCATAAGGAATGAACCAAATATACAAAACATCCTGTAAACATCCTGGACCAATTCAAATAACTGACAAAAATTGACTTTTTTTGATGCACAAAATAAAAAAAATTCTCATAATCTTCCTGATTATAGGTTATGGAGACACTTTTCACAGCAGTATTGATAGGAAATTGTTGCCATGTTTCATATAAGCCAATCCGTGTATGTGATATGATTATATTACAAATATATCAAATGCAAAAGCTTATGTAAGCAGTAAATGGAAAAGCTCCCTGTAATTGAGAATGGTACTGATAGTCTGCGTGTCACTGGATGCAAAGAGGTCTCTGTATTCCCAAGCAGCCACACTGAATCTCCTAACAGAAGCGATGTAGTGTCGTACAGACGCATGATTACAGTTCAGGTTGAGATTTGCTTCTTGTAGCCGTGGCTCGTAATGATCCTGAGGTCCAACATCTCTCTCCGTGTTTGATGCTCCTGTCATCCCACCTCCGTCATCGCAGGTTGACAGCAAGGGCGATGGTGACTATGACCCCACAAATCATCAGGAAAGGCAGCCAGGTCTTCAGGAACCCCACAAAGCTACAGGACAACAAGGATGGAGACATTATAGCATCATGTCACCTTTGGCTTGATTGAACTTGAACTTATTCAGCTTTGTGAAACTCTGCCACACCCTCAATATATTGGATCATAATTATTTTTAAAAAATCTAAAAGTTGGCATCTTTTTAAGCTTTCAAAAGATACCATATTTGTCTAGTTTTGCCAAACTGCCTTGTAAACAATTATGTCACAAGGGGGCGGAGCTTTCGCATATCATTAACTATTCTCTGATGCAGGAGAGTCTCAAGAGAGGCAGATTATCCAGCTATATTTTTCTGTTGATATGAAAAATGATAAAGTTGTTATGATGAATTAAATGCCTTTCTCCACTAAGTTGTTCAAAGCGTTTGTAAGGATGCTGATTTTCAGAAGGCAGATCTGAACATGGTTTGTGTGACGTTAGCAACACGTTATTAGTTGTTTGATAACACAGTCGAGCAAAAGGCTAATCATATTAATTACCGTCATGTGTCTGACGTTGTAAAGAGATATTAATTGTGTGGAGTTTACTCGAGTTGTTAGTGAGTGGATCTCTGAGCTTGTGGGAGTGAGTGGAGGCGGGGCTAATTTACATATTCATGAATCTGTGCATATTAAATGAGACGAGGCTGTAGAGTTACATTCAGCTTTTTTAAGGCATGAAGAAAATGTTTTGTCCTGTAAAAAAAATTTAATATGTCATTTTGGTGATCAAAGATGAGTTTTAAGGGATAAAATATTTGACTACAGCAGGACTTTAATATTCAGCAATATTATCAATTTGACTGCAGTGAAACTAAGATACGAACTGAACTAAGCTGAATAAAGACACGACTGTTTCCTGTTTATTACTGTGAAGCTGCTTAATTTATAGTGTACAAATAGTGCATTAGAAGGTTTATCATGTTATTCCAAATCCATATTTAAGGGAGAATATCAACGCGAGGGTAAACAATGGCAGAATTTTAATTTTTGAGGATAGTCTTACACAGAAACCAACAATCCACCTGTCTCCCACAGACACTCTTGTTTTGTGTGTCCTGGCGTCCTCTACATCACAACACTGAGGCCCCAGTGGAAGACCGATGACATATAAGGGGAAACACGGCGGCGACTGCGATAAATCATTCAGTCAAAGGTAAGGACACATTGACTTCTAAATTGTAAGGCAGCACTGCATAGATCCTTCACAGAGAAGGCAATCAGAATGTACTGACCTCAACCAGGGACTTCATTAAACGTACTTATACTTACAACAGCAATATGTTTGCGTATATTTAACTTAAAAGCATGCTAACATCCAACCATCACAAGTTATTTTAGAAGCGTTATTTACTTCTTACGTATAGCAGCAAGACCTAAAATTAACACTCAACAAGTGCTAAATGAGAGTAAATATATATTTTGACATTTTACATTTCTGCATTTGGCAGATGCTTTTATCCAAAGTGACTTACATTGCATTCAAGAAACACATTAACATTACAGTCAGTTCTTGCTTTCCCTGGGAATCAAACCCATGACCTTCACGTTGCAAGAGTTGCGTTGCGTTGTAACAGTAGCGCGTCTCAGACAGCATGCAAATACTGAACTGAGCTCTCTTTCTTGTGTTTGAAAGGACGTTTATACTGTGCACCTCTAAAGTTGTCAAAACGCCCGTATACAATCCTCGTATACATAGTCAGTCATGTTTTAACTGAACACAAACAGTTGTGCAAGAAAACACATGCGCATAAGAATACAGTAATACCTCGGTTTACGAGTGACTTAGTATACGAGCATTGAATCGGAGTGCGAGAAAATTTGTCCCTCGTCTACGCGCATTTTTGTGTGTAAAAGTCCTAACGCTCAGCATCTTCACGTGCATTTTTACTGGAAATATCCTAATCAGCCTCTCACAAAGCCCATCATCCCTTCACTCGTTCATTCTCTCAGCGTCGCTCGGTTTGGTTCATCATTCACCACAGTGATACTTTTATTAGTGATTTACAGCGGTTTTACCTCGTGTTGTTCACATTAATTGTGATCGCTATTGTTCACGTAGTGAAATATATACGTTCAGTACAGCATATAGACAATAACCTCAAGATGAGTAAGAAAGAAGGGATGAAATTCTCCCTGTAAGCAGTAAAACCCTCCTCTCGTCTCCTTCACGCCAGCAGCAACGCTACTCAAAGCTGAAGTACGTTACAGTAAATTGTCAAGTATTTTTAGAGTTTAATTGTCAATTATTAATTAGTATTTATATGAGATCTTAATGGTTATAATTTTAACTGTAATTAATAGGGTAAAACCAAAGAAATATTTAAAATGGGCATTCATGGTCAAGTGGAACAAATCGAGTGATTTTTATTGCATTCTTATGGGGAAAATTGTTTTGGTGTACGAGCATTTTGAGTTACGAGCTCTTGGAACGAATTAAACTCGTAAACCGAGGAATTACTGTACTGGATCTAAAAGTGACAGCAGCCTAATATTCCTGCTGTCTGTGTTTGTATTGTTAATCAAACAAAAAAAGACAAAGAAAAATTACTCACTGCTCTAGACTGAATCATTTTTTTTAACTTTAATAAGGAGTGAACTGTTTCATGGCTGGTAAAAAAATTACATAAAAATTAGACCTAAAATGTTGTGACAACTGATTTTTTTGACCATTATATAAATGAAAGTAGTGATGAAACGGGAGGGGCGACAGATCTTTCCTTCTGTGTTGTGACGCACATCCAAATTAAACAAAAAGGATAAATGTAGGGCAGGACTTGGTTCTTTAAATCGGTTGTTGATTGGATGCTATAATGTGGGTGTGGCATTCAAAAGTACAGGCGGATCTGAATGCAAACTTGCAGTGGATTGTAAGAAAGGACTGGAGTTTGAGCGGAATAAATGATTGGGGAAGACCAGCATACATCAATACAGAGACGTCTGTCGTTTCACTGGAAGATCCAGTTATGAAATTTTTATGAAACCTTTATAGGGTCAGAAACCCCCCCGCAAACAAACAGAAGAATCGTTCACAATAAGATCAATAACATAGATTTAGGAAACAGATTTCCATTTCCCGCCGATCTCACCTGACGTGTTTGCTGTGGATGAAGGTCAGTAAGCAGAGATTCACCATGTTCCACGAGGAGCGGTTGTTGTAGCGCATGAGGTTCAGAGCCATGGCCACATGAGAGTGGCAGTTATCACAGCACAGGTTGTGCTGCAGGACAAAACAAACAAGCAAAACACAGAAGAACGTCCGTTAAAAACAGAGAGAGAAGGAAGTTTATGTGATGTAATAGGTTTGAAAACTTTTTTTTGTATAGACTATCAAAATAAACAGCTTTCCTGTGGCTCAAACAGTGGAGCATGTGGCGCTTGCAACACCAAGGTAATGGGTTTGATTCCCAGGGAAAGCAAGAACTGATTAGAATGTCAGTGTTTCTTGAATGCAATGCAAGTCGCTTTGGATAAAAGCATCTGCCAAATGCAGAAATGTATGGAAGCCCATTTCCGCCACATAAGAATGAAAACTCGAAATTATGACATACCTAAGTCGAAATTATGATTTACTAAATCGAAATTATGACTTACTAAGTCGAAATTATGACGTACTAAGTCGAAATTATGACTTAATGACTTACTAAGTCGAAATAATGACGTACTAAGTCGAAATAATGACGTACTAAGTCGAAATAATGACTTACTAAGTCGAAATAATGACTTACTAAGTCGAAATTATGACTTACTAAGTCGAAATAATGACTTACTGAGTCGAAATAATGACGTACTGAGTCGAAATAATGACGTACTAAGTCGAAATAATGACGTACTAAGTCGAAATAATGACTTACTAAGTCGAAATAATGACTTACTAAGTCGAAATTATGACGTACTAAGTCAAAATTATGATGTACTAAGTCGAAATTATGGCGTACTAAGTCGAAATTATGACGTACTAAGTCGAAATAATGAATTACTAAGTCGAAATAATGACGTACTAAGTCGAAATAATGACGTACTAAGTCGAAATAATGACGTACTAAGTCGAAATAATGACTTACTAAGTCGAAATAATGACTTACTAAGTCGAAATAATGACTTACTAAGTCGAAATAATGACTTACTAAGTCGAAATAATGACTTAGTACGTCATAATTTCGACTTAGTAAGTCATAATTTCGACTTAGTAAGTCATTATTTCGACTTAGTAAGTCATTATTTCGACTTAGTAAGTCATTATTTCGACTTAGTAAGTCGAAATTATGACTTACTTAATTTTGAGTTTTTTTTTTCTTATGTGGCGGAAATGGGCTTCCATAGAAATGTGAATGTAGAACAAGCAAATAAATATGTAGATATACTAGACATTAGATTTTTTTACTATAATAATGACTATTATTATTTTTCATTATATAAAAAAAGACAAAAATCATATTTAAGCCTTATTATTAAATATATGGTAAATTGATGAATATATATACAAATTGCATCGTGGAAATAGGTGATAACCTCATGAAAACAACTCGCATTTCAGCATAAAATCAGCTCTCAAATGACACGTTCTTCATAACATAAGAAGAATATATTCCAGTGGAGATCTGACCATTCTAGTTTTGTATTCCTCAGACGCCTCGTGCACGGCCATATCCCAGGCGTTCGCTCCACCGCCGCACACTTTATTCTTATCCAGCTTCCAGTACCTGAAACCATCAGCAAAGCACCATTTTATCCTTTTCTTCAACTGATGCAATAAATACAGAGTTGGCATGTTTACAAAGAGTTATGACAGAAAAAATGTATGCATTAATTAGAATATACAAATGACAGACAATGACAAACGTCTTTAATGAAGATGAAATGAACCTTTGAAATAGTTTTTTTCTTACATTTGTGTATATAAAATGTGCAAACAATTTAAATTAAATAAATGTAGTAGAGTCAGGATCACAGAGTCCTGAAATAATGTCTTTAAGTTATGGGATATTACTTACACACACACATATATATATGTGTGTGTGTGTATAAATATATTATTGATATATTGTATCAATAATAGCCTATATTTCTTCAAGAAACGTTTGACAGGGTAAAATATATTAGGTTAGGTTGAAATATTTTGCTTCATATGCATATATTTAATATATTTTGCTTTTACTTTATATTTTTGTTGTAAGGGCCAAACCTTTTCTCAATGTTTAGGCCTCATATGTGCAAATAATAATTATGTCTCAGTCAGTTTTAAACTCACTTTGTTGGTTTTCCGAACGCCATGTTGTCCTCCTGCATAAAATACAAATAAAAGTAGTCAGTGTGAGTCGTGCTAAAATCAGCTGAATCATCAGAGATCAACTCACTGAAACGAAGTAAGGGCCAGCAAAGTCCCTGATCACACCGGAGGACGTGCAGATGCCCATGTGCCCGATGAACGGCAGAAACCAGCTGTAATATTCAGAGAAATAAACCATCAACACACACATCCTCCTCAGACACGTGTGTATCTGCCGTTTTCTAGCATGTTTCTGGCATTAAATACACATATATATGCAAACCCATCAGAAAATCATGCTATGGTAAATCATAATTGGCATAAAATTAACCAATTATGACATTAAAAGTCCATTATTACATACTAATTCATAATTATGAGATAAGTTAAAATGATTACATACTAAGTCGATATTATCAAATACTTTTAATTTTGACTTTTAATGCCATAATTATGACATGCTAAACCATAATGAGATAAAAGTCCAGATTATGACAAACTGAGTCATAATTATGAGTTTAAAAAGTCGAAATTATTATTATAACATTTTAAGTCATTATTTTGACTTTTTACGTGATAATTATAACATTTTAGGTCATTTAAAAAAAGTCATAATTATAAAATTTTAGGTCATTATTTTGACATTTTACGTGATAATTATAAAATTTTAGTTTTTTTAAAAGTCATAATCATACAATTTTAGGTCATTATTTTGACTTTTTACGTCATAATTATAAAATTTTAGTTTTTTTAAAAGTCATAATCATACAATTTTAGGTCATAATTATAACATTTTAAGTCATAATTATATAATTTTAGGCCATTATTTTGACATTTTATGTGATAATTATAAAATTTTAGTTTTTTTTTTAAAGTCATAATTATAAAATTTTAGGTCATTATTTTGACTTTTTACGTCATAATTATAAAATTTTAGTTTTTTTAAAAGTCATAATCATACAATTTGAGGTCATAATTATAACATTTTAAGTCATAATTATATAATTTTAGGCCATTATTTTGACATTTTACGTCATATAACATTTTAGGTCATTATTTTGACTTTTACGTCATAATTTCAACTTCCATGTCATAATATCAACTTTTTTAATGTCATAATTATGTAAATGCCGTGATTTTTTTAAAATTGTTTTATATATTATAATATAGTATATAATTAACCATTGTCACAAGAGTCACACAATTCAAAATATGAACACGACTGCAAACGTGACATTGATTTTATACAACCGTTCAGTAAACAAAAAGTTAATATTAACATGTTTCTTTACTAAATTAATCGGCTGCTTTGAGCAAAACGGTTGAGTGAACGATTCAAAGAGTGTGTACATTTCAGTTTCATATTTAAAAGTAGGGCTATTGTTTTGTTTTTCCATTACATTTTTGTAATCAAATGTCATTTTTTTAATGAATGTGATGCAGGTTTATATTTGCAACACACATTTGGTCTTTATTGTTAGCGAACTGACCTGTAACGGTTCTATAGTGTCTTATTATTATTGTAAGTGTATTTATGTGTTTCTCAGATGTGGATGTTTTAGGGGACTCTGCTCTTGTTTATCTGTAATAACAACTTCCACTCTTGATCTCCTGATTTCAACTTTTTAAATGAAGCATGATTTTGAGGGAACGTGGATCCTCAGATATGTGAAGATTATAGAAGCTTTAATAAATGCACAGCAACACATCAGACGCGTTTCCTGTAATGCGAGTATGAGAGAGTGTGTGTGTGTGAGAGAGAGAGAGTGAGTGTGTGTGAGAGAGAGAGAGAGTGAGTGAGTGTATGTGTGTGTGTGTGTGTGTGTGTATATGTGTTCCGCACGTGACCCGTCACAGCATGTCCGCTCGATACTCACGTCAGAACCGGGATGGGTGTCCAGACGATGCAATGCGGATAACGGCTCATTTCTTTGTCGATTTTCTCGAAACCTCCGTGGAAATGCTTCATCGCGTCGATCTCGGTAACATCCGCCATCACAGTCTGCGCCGTGACGTCATCGTGACGTCGGAGCCGTAGTGGCTCTCATTAGTCATATATCATATATAATATGTATCACATTATACATATAATATAATGCAGTGTAAAATAATATAATACAATGTAATGTAATGCAATATAATATAATTAATATAATATAATGCAATGCAATGTAATGTAATGTAATGTAATATAATATAATTAATATAATATAATGCAATGCAATGCAATATAATATAATATAATACAATACAATATAATATAATGCAATGCAATATAATGCTATGCAATATAATATAATGCAATGCAATATAATATAATTCAATTAATATAATATAATATAATATAGTGCAATGTAATGTAATGCAATGCAATATGTAATACAATGTAATGTAATGTAATGCAATATAATATAATGCAGTTAGTATAAAATAATATAATATAATAATGTAATAGTTTTTTAACACTTTACTTAAAGCCTTTATATGTAATGCATTATAAAGGTATTTTTAATGCATTAATTATGCTTTGTAATGCACCTTATAATGCATTGTATGGCCTCATGAATAACTGTGACCACAGTTATAATACGTTTGTTATCCCTAGAAAGTGTAATGCTTTAAAATATATGACAAACTTACAATTTCAGATGTCATAAGGGATGTGCAAACATTATAATGCATTTTAACTTTGGTTACAACTAAATTATGAAAATTAATATGAATGCCTTCATATGCATTATACATAAAGGTTATAAGTAAAGAGTTACCGGTTCTTCTTTTTGTCCGGAAATGTTTGTGAAAAAGGCAGTACAATCATTTCTTCCAGGATGTACTTACATTATTTGTTTCTTGTTTTACTTTATAGAGTAAGAATATGATTAAAAGTATTACGGAAATGAAAGTTTCAGGTGCATGCAAAAAAAAATCATCCTTTACAGTTTCTTCCCATGTACTTTGTGCATTAAATCACAGCAGTATAACAACAGATGTGGCTTTTTTTTAAAGGTGAAACATCATCCTTTCCAACCATCGCATTCATCCATATTGTGGTGTGTCGTCTGGGCTGCCATACGACTTGCTTTACCACCCTGATAGCATAACTTTACTATGCTCACAGTGTAAAAAGTAGAGCACAGGTGCATTTCATTCACAGGTGTTCTAGATTATTCTGGTAAAGTAAGGCACATTTCTTGCACTACAGCAATATGGATTGTGTTACATACTTATATAACTTACTAAATACTGAGTACTGCGTGCACAGGATGCACTGTACACTAAAACCTGAGTGTTTTTCAAATATATTTATCCAAATATAAAACTATTATTTAGCTTTCCTAAATCAACCTAGGTTAAGTCTCTTTAAGGTAATAATGAGTGTAGGATCCAGTAATCATCTTGAAAATAAATGTAGTAGTTTTAACTGCAGTAACATGCATTAATTAATATTAACAATGAGCAATACATTTGTTCAGTTTTTTTTAATTAATATTAGTTTATGCTAGTAAAAAAAACAACAACTGTTCATAGTTAGTTCATGTCAGCTCAGGCCCATTAAATAATATTAACAGATACAGAATTTAACCGTAATAATTGATTAGTAAATGTTGAAATCATCAATCAACAACATTGCTTTAGAATGATTTATCCTCGTTAGTTCATGCTAACTAATGCAGATAACGAATGGAATTGTAAAGTCAAATGAATCAAAATAGAAATGGAAGGTTGCAAATGTAGTCGATTACGGTTTACATACTGCACATATATAGTAAAGTAAGATGCTCTGAACACAACCACACTCTTGCAACCCATCTGGCCTAGATGCGTGTTACACCTTCCTCATTAGTGTACCGTATGTAGGTTAGGTGGCCTTTAGAGGACACAGGTTTTCTCCACTGTTTGTGGCACAACATGACAGCAAAACGAATTACACTTTAGAAAAAAAACTAATTATTCAGCAAAAAACAGACTTTGACTAATTGAGAATAGGGAAAGTGAATGTAACAACTTCATCAAAGTAGCGCACAGGGATTTGGCGGCAAGCATATTTGCGTCAATTCACTGCATCCAATCAGTTACGAGAAACACGTCTGCACTGGAGGAGCATGATGCGAATGTTCAGTGATCACAAACAATCAGCTTGAGGTTGAAGCTACACTTTAACCTTAGGGACACGAAAATGTTCACGTTATTTCCAACAGAATTGCATCAGTTATGTGTAGGCCTATATATATATATATAGCCATCGAATGTTAGACAATAGTCTAGGTTATTACGTGCAGAAGTTTTTGGTCTAAAAATTAGAATCTGTTTTTTCAGAATTAAGCAGTAGAAAGTTATTAGTCATCCAATTTTTTATATCAGTTATGCATTCTGTTAATTTAGTGAATTGGTACGTTTCATCAGGATAAGAAGAGATATAGAGCTGAGTATCATCAGCGTAACAGTGAAAGATTACATGTAACATGCTTCCTAATAATTGCATCTAAAGGAAGAATGTACAGAGTGAAAAGCAACGGTCCTAGTACTGAACCTTGAGGAACTCCATACTGAACTTGTGATCGAAATCTAAATGTAAAAAGGAATATAGTTGTGAAGATATTGCCTTTTCTAGAATCTTTGATAGAAAAGGTAGATTCGATATCGGCCTGTGTTTTTTGTTTTGTTTTTAATAAGCGTGTGTGTATATATCTCTCACACACACACACACACATGCACGCACATACATGATTAAAACAAAAGTAGGACAGTAGAGCTGGATTTACTGGATCAGTTAGTAGGTAATAAATAAAATCACACATAATATGTGTAAATAAATTATTTTTATTTGACACATGGCTGGAGTAACTGTGCAGCGTGTTTGTCCGGCGCTTCTAGTGTCGACAGCTCCACTGACTTCAGTGAGAACAATATAGTGTCTCCATCGCATTATTATTGACTGTGTTTAAAAAGCCATAACGTTTAATTTAAAAGTACATTTAAGCCAAATAATACGTTTTCCTTTTTTTTTACCCCACCAAGTATTATGACAGCAACAACAGAAATGATATTTATTTATTTTAAATGTTGCAGTAAACTGTACTGAAATCCCAAAAGAAAACTAACAAAGTGAAACAAAAACACACATATCCCAAAATAGACCCAATTCGGTTTCTTTTAACTGCAGTAAAATCTGGTCTTCTCATAGCAAGTTATAATCTTTATGAAAAGTATCTCTCTGCATATTTATTCTCAGATTGATAAAAGGGCAACAGTCCGGCATCCTGCTTGTGCCGATGAAGAAAAGGTAAAAAAATAACAAATCCTTCCAAAATATCTGACAATATCATCATCATCATCAACAACAACAAACATTTTCAGTCCCAGCAAACCACAACTTGATGAACATTCACAATGCAAGTCTGGGTCGAACATAAACACCATTTATTTTTCCAGAATATATTCCAAAAGAAAGTGCTGCAGACCTATAAACATACTTTTATGAACAATAACACTCATTTTACGTCCTCTGGTGCTCATAAAGATGATTAAGTAATCGAGAAAAAGAAACAAAATGAGAATTTCGTGGCCAACAGCGTCCAATAGCAAGCGCTCTGCGACTTTGGAAACAAGCTTTAATCTGACGATGTGCCGACACTCTTCTAGCGCGCGCTTGTTAAAATGATTTTTCAAACATTAATCTGCAAGTGCTTTTGACTTCACTTGGATTGTGCGATTGTGTTCCCCACTCCTCCAAACTTCTGCATAGTGTGGAGCGGCATCATTCACTCACTCAGCATCACGTTGAAGAACTGAAATTACAAAGTAAATATCTAAGGTGCTTTGCCCTCTTCACAAATGTGGGACGGGTGTGCGTTCTAGCTAGAGCGGCACTGAACCTGGCCCTCTGAGCTGTCGTCTTCATCCGAGCCGTCGGCTCCTCTGCTGCTCAGGCCTGTGATGCGGTAGCCCATGTTCAGCAGCATGACCTCCAGCGGATCTGCATTCATGCGCCGTTGGTTGGCTTGGGCCGCGCTCTCCATGTCCTCCACCACCCGACAGTTCTCATTCTCCGACTGACAGCCGGCCATGCGGGATACACAGAAGGGAAAAGAAGTTTGGAAGTTACTTTTGGTGCAATCAACAGTTTGTTGGCCTCAAGATACATTAGCTGTAGCTCAAACAGTAAAGTGTGGCGCTTGCAACCCCAAGGTCATTGGTTCGATTCCCAGGGAAAGCAAGAACTGATTAGAATATCAATGAGTTCCTTTGGATGAAAGCGTCTGACAAATGTAAATGTAGATTAGGGATCCATGATATTGTGAAAAAAAAACATTGTTAGAACATTGTTTGTACAATATTTAGCTTTTCTGCGATATGAAAAAATTGTTTCACCAGAGGACTTGTATAGCTCTATTTGGAAAGAATGAATCATTCTAGAGTGATTTTAAATTTCTGTATAGAAAGCTGAAAAAACTAAAATACTTTTAAGTGCTATTAGAGTCACATTTACATTTTTGCATTTGGCAGACGCTTTTAACCAAAGCAATTTACATTGGAACACATTGACATTTTAATCAGTTCTTGCTTTCCCTGGGAATCGAACCCATGACCTTGATGTTGCAAGCGGCACACTCTATGCTTTGGGAAACTTTGGTGTTCAAAGTTTACAAGAACCAACTTAAACCATAAAGTGATTTTTTTATTTATTATTTCATATTTAAAACCAAAACAGATTATAGTATGTTAAAACAAGTATTCCAAAGATTCCCGTATGGTCTGCTTTTCCTGGTTAGAATCTGAAGTGCAGATCTGAGCGCACTCTAATGGCTAATATAACCCACAACCCATGGATGAGAATTCAAAACTACAAACAAGAATAAAAAAAAATACAAACATGCCAGATATATGATATATAAGGTTTAGATAAAGGGGATTGAGTGATTAATAATCAGTATATAACCTGATAAAAAGATATTTATTCAGTATTGTCCACATTAAATTTCAACTGGAACAGCATTGTGAACTTCTCTAAAGTTGTAATGCTGTTTAAATGCATATATCTTACATACTGGAGGACAACACTGCACAGGATGTGGAATAACAACTTTATAAAGAGTGGATTACTAGTCATTTTTGGATTTTCATCCAATTCATCAAAGAAATAATTTAACGATTAATCGCACACATTAGTCCAAGTGGAATAGACACAGCTAAAGTGTTTACATGCCTTTTTATTTCAATTAAAATCAGCATACGCCACATACTTTACCACGATTATGGCTGCAAAGATTATGAGCATAATTGCATATATTTGATTGAGTTTAAAATTGAATCGCAACATTGCCTAAATCTCATTATAATCGCATTACGAGGGTGCATAACTGTTAGTATTCATTTATTCATCATTCATAATGACACTCGGCACCAGTGCCGGCCCGTCCAACAGGCGATACAGGCGGTCGCCTGGGGCCCCTCTTTGATTTGGGGGCCCCGCGACCCGCACATGATGTCACGCATTTTTAGTAGTTTTATTTTTTCAAATGTCCACATATAGTATGAGTGGTTATGTGTCAATTATAACACTTTTGTAATGCACAGACCCGATTAAACACGATACAATTCACAATGACGGTGAGCAAAATATAAAACATATTTTATTAAAAGAATATCTCTGAATAATTCATACATGACAAATAGCTGAAAACGATAATAATAAAAAAACTGTCTAAATAAAAGTGGAAAAAAGATTAGAAACATACACAGCAGCACCACACTCTATTTAGCATAACACCTCCCGCAATAGGCTATTGGATGAACTGGAATGTCGTAACGTATTCCTAGTACAGATTCCACATATTCCACTTAGCCACATATCTCTGTAAATTCCTTTCGATATATACTCGAGAAAGTGTCTTAAATAAGTCTAAAGTTATATAATGTCATAAGTCTGGTTGCTATTTTGATCGACGTACAGTGGTACCTCAAGATACGAAATTAATCCGTTCTGAGGCGGACTTCGTATAATGAGTTTTTCGTATCTTGGAACACATTTTACATGTAAAATGGCTAATCCGTTCCAAGCCCTCCAAAAACATGCAATTAAATTGCACAATTGTTGTTGTTGGCAGGATTCGAACCTGCGCAGAGAAACCCCAATGGATCTGTAGTTCGTCGCCTTAACCTGTGTCATGTCCAATCTATTCCCTTGTATATATATATATATATTTTTTAAATATAGAATTTATTTGTATTTTATTTTATTTTGTTTATGTATCCTTTATTTTTATAATATTTAAATTATTTGTGTTTCTCAAACACACTTGCACTTTCATTTACAATATTTTACAATACTTTGCAGTACTTGCAAACTTATTTAAATCTGATTAAATATTTTTACACATGAATTACATGTTGAGTTTGTTACAGGTAATAAAAATGTATACACTTAAATATTGAAATTGTATTTTTTGTGCTCTCTTCTCGCTGTTTTTACACCAGTGGGCTCAATTTTTTTATCTCGCCTAGGGCCCCACAACCCTTCGGGCCGGCACTGCTCGGCACTGATGTGCCATTGGAGTCAGTTCATACCTCTGGTCTTGGGTTCCACAGCCGTACCACAGGATCGATACCGCTGGTGGCCAGGAAGCAGTAGCTGGGGTGCGGCTGTAAGCAGTTCACTATAGACTCATCCCCTTGTAAGATCCGCACCAGATTCGTCGTCTCTTTCTCCCAGATAAAAAAAGACCCATCATCTGATCCGCTCACTATGTACTGGCCTTTACTGAAGAGCGACAACCAAACAAGTCATAACAAGTCATACTCCGATCCTCATTTAGCAGCAGATATGACATGCACAGGTACAGATAAGAGATTTATATTAAAGGGGGAATGAACAAAACAAACAAAAGCTGTCAAAAATCCATCAGATGACGCAAAATACACTGTTTGTTTTAATGTACTACCTACACTGTAACAATATAAAGCTGGTTGAAGATCAGCGAACTTACCCTTTAATGCATTTGGAAGACGCTTTTATGCAAGTGACTTAAAATGCATTCAACCTGCCTATTAAATTCAAAATATTAAAAATGTAAGAAGAAATATACAGTAAGAATCTAGTTCAACTAATCAAGGTGTGCTACTGAAGTTTAAATGAGAGATGCCATTAAAACGTCTGAATCGTGACATTTTTGTAATGAAACGTTTAGGAAACTTAATGAATAAATAAAAATGCATTAAAATCGTCACAATATTATTCATATATATTAATCATATCACCTATCCCTAATTCCATTCGAGGGAAGTAAAGCACCAGTATACTGACCTTCCAAAGAAATTAGCTTCCTTAATGTCAGTGGTCGTGTTGCAGTGGCCACAATAGCGATGCTTGTAGTCGAAGCTTCGCTCTCTGAGAACGATCTCATCCTCTGGGATGGACTCTTTCCGGCTGAAATTATGGAAGCGGATGGAGCTGTTCCCCTTTTTGTCGTCAGCTAGATCAGATGCATGAAAAAAAAAAGTCAAGTCCTGATTATTAAAAAGCACAAAGAAGCAAGACTGATCCAAGACAGACGAGACAAGAACCTACAGGAGTCTGTTTTTGAGAAGAGAGCTGCCTTGATGTCTTTGTCGAGGGCGTCACAGGCGTTGCTGTGCGCCTGCTCTGGAAACTTGCCCTTGAAGTCATCGAGACACTCCAGAGCCTCGGCGATGTACTTGAGCTCAAAGAGGCAGCGGGCTAAACGGAAGTGCGCCTTCAGATGGCCTGGGTTCAGGGACAAGGCCTTAAGACAGTCTCGCAGCGCGTCGTAGTGATCACCATCCCTGCCAGAAACCAGAGCAAACCCCATCATGCACTTCACATCACGGTAAGTAACTAATTAAAACACTGATTATTAAGGCAAAACCATTGTTTTTTTCAAGAACTGGTTCGTTTGAGATTTTTGCCTATTTTGCTTCCATTTGATTTCTTTCAGAGTAGCGAAAAGAAAACCAAAATACACTTTTAAGTGTTTCTTTTATTTGACGATTTATTTGCAGCTGTAGATTTCAATTGCAAAATATCTTTAAAAGAAGGAAAGAGTCAGAAATCTCCACTTCAGCAGCTTTACATACACCAAATGTGTTATATTGAGAGCATTTTCGGATTTATGGAATATCAAAAAACTTTTAACTCTGTTACTTGTCAACAAAACCAATCAAGAAGCCTTTGATTTCTGTTCTGGAAATGTATGCAAATGAGTGCACATTTAATCAGATAATGCCTTGTTTGCACGTTTGAACATAACATTTCGGTAATATAAAACAACTGTCATAATGTACTGTGATTAATCAACTGAGGAAGGAATGGTAATATCAAGGAGTTAAAATGTGACCTCATTCACCTGTGGTGTCTTGCACAAAAGCTGTGGATGTAATTAAACAAATACAGTAGTAACTTGAGATATGAGCGTCCCGACATACAACTATTCCGAGATACGAGTAAGCCTTTGAGCAACTTTTTGCTTCGAGATACAAGTAAATATTTGAGATACGAGCAGCTTAGAGACGCGGACGTTGGAGCACTCGGAGCAACTCACTCATTCACTTCACGTGTTCGTTGACTTCCTTACGCATCTCCCGCGGGTCTTCCTGTGGTGTGTGTTATATACATTTATGTGGTAATTGCATATGATCTCCACTAGAGGCAGCTTGGTTTTACAACGGGGGTTACCAGGGGCGACGAGTGATTCACGAGTATTAAGCTGGGAGCAGCACGAGTTATGAGTGTTCAATAATAATAAATGTGAGCTTCTGAGTCTATCCAATACACAACACGGGAAGAAACACTACACTTCCGTATTGTGTTTGCGTTATCTACGTAATCCCTCCTCCTCCTTTTTTTTTTCTTCTGTTATTTCTTATGGGAAAAATGATTTGAGATACGAGCTCGGCCATAGAACGGCTTATGCTCGTATCTCAAGGCAAACAAATATAAACTTAGCATGTGCTGTATGCATTGTGCAGTGCACATCTTCTTTAACATGAGGTGCTATTTCCAAAGTAAAAATAATCCCAAAGTGATGCATTTTTTTAACCAAATCATGCGACCCTTCTTGCATCAAAAGCATGCATCATACCATTTTCGTTTCATGTATGCAGCAGCACGGTTTCCATACAGCATTGCATTTTGACTGGCTTCATGGAGGCCCAAACTGTAGAGCTGAATGGCTTGAGTCCACTGCTGCCGCGCAAACGCATCGTTAGCCTGTTGCTTGATCCTCTCCAGGTGAGGAGGAAGATCACTGGAGCCACTGATGCAGAGACACCAAAACACACAGCAACAATTACTGCAACTCAAACTACTCTATGATAAATTAATGGGAAGTAATATCATATAAACAGGGCAGTGACCAAAATCAATAGCTATGTATCCATCCACCTATTTCAATGCAAAGTTTGGAATATTGCATTAAAAAACACAAAAAAAAGTGTTCAATTGAGAATAGAATTATTTTTTTAAGCTGATATGATGTGCATAAACTACAATAGAAACATTTTTACCAAATAAACCCCTCAATGCACTACAAAAAAACCCTCACATGATGTTGCCTCAACAGAGGAAGTGATTGAATAACAGGACTAACCAGTGGACCAATCACTTTCCAAATGTTGTTCTGAAACGCCTGAGTCAGACAAAAGTTTTTTTTTTTAATAAGAACGGTCTCACACAATTACGTTCCCAAACACCAGACATCCGAACGCAAGATATGATGTTAGAAAATATGATATTAGAAAAAAGAGCAACTTCCAGCAACTTCTATTTTTATTACATATTTTTTGCCAATTTCCCATCATGCAACAATGGAAACAAATTAACAAATGAAAGACACAGTCGACACGACACACGTGAATCAATGTTACCTGGTAAATTTAGCCAGTTTAAGTCGGTTTGCAGGTAGATGAATCCCATTGGACACACCGTTGGTGGTTTTCCCATTTTGTACCTCTGCCAGATCATGAACAACGATTAATCAAGAGCAGACCAGCACAACACCAGGTTACTTCTTATTTTTTTATACATGTTAAATTGTTATCAACCCTAACTATTGGTTTTAAGATTGTGTTAAGACTAGTTCTAATAAGTAGTAAAAATAACTTTAGAGTTTCATCAATTAAATTAATTTGCTTTATCACTGCAAAAATTTGCTTTATCACTGTTTATTACATTAAATCTTAATTTACTTTTATAATTGGAACATCTTTTCCAAGTTAAAAATATGACTGAAAAAAAAATGCAGAAATATAGATTTTTTTATTTTTACGTTTTTTTGTCCATATGAGTTTTTTTTAGCTATATTATCGAGTCAAGCCACATTTCTCTACGATACAAATTGTTCCAAAGCAGCTTCACAGTAATAAACAGAAAATAACAGTATTAAATATTGCAAAGTTCTTTAATCATGAAATTAATTTCAGCTGTAATTAAGCTCATTATTCAGCTCAATTTAGTTCAATGTTGTGCAACCCTAGTAATTATTAATTATGATCCTAAATTCAATATGACTGATATATTTATAATGATTAGATAAATATCTGATTCTGTGACAGCATTCACAACTTACCTGATGATGGGTGGCACTTTTTTGGCAGCAGAAAAGTGTATGGTCTCTGTTTGAACGTCAGATCAAATAAATACACCTGCAAACAGGAAGCAGTTTAGTGCTGCATGCTACCAATGGAGAATCAATAACTATCACTAGTTAATTACCTGTTCTCCACCCATGTTTACCAGCAGTTCAGTGCCATCAGGACTGAATGTAACATAGGTTGCCACCAGAACTCGTAATCTGTTATTATAGTCAGGAAGCTTCACAGGCAAGTGACCTGCAAATAGAGAGACAAATATCTGTAAAAGCTGTTTTTTCATTTGCGAGGAAGAAAGAAGATCAAAGAACAAAGAAGTTCAACGCAATGATATGAACTACAAACCTGCGACATAGTACTGTCCAGCACCATCCGGTATCGATTTCTGTTTGTCGCAAAACGTATGAACGCCAGCTGAGGTACTTTGACTCAGAGACTTTCTAGAAGGTAGACAAGAGTGTAACATTACGCCCTAAAGAAAACATCCCAGAAAATAATCATAAGAACAACAGGAACTGGAACCAAGATTTATATTTATATTTCTGGAATACAAGTTGATTTTATGTGCTTTCCATAAGTGATTTATGTAATTCAATTCAGGTCAAGCACATTTATTTGCATTTATTACTAGTTTCAGCTTGATGTTTTGATAAATGTTGTTTATAATGAATGCCAATATAGTTTTATACCTATATATTTTTTTTTATTCCAGATCATTTCATCTGTTGAGGAGTGAAGGGAACCAAAAACGTTTATAAAGTTAACTTCTAAACCAATGTGAGTTTTTTCTCACTCTCAAAAGTGCAATTTTAAACTGGTGTGACTTATTTTCTGCAAAATAGACTGAAATAGTATTTCAAGCAATATTCCACCCCAAAATTAAAATGGTCATCGTTTACTCACCCTCATGTTGTTTTTGCAAAAAGCAATGATTATCTGCCACCTTTCTCAAATCTAATCTGAAGATGCTTAACAAATGTTGCTTTTATCATTTTTGGAGCTAAACCATATTAAATCACTATTACGTTTTTGTTTTGTATGGACATTATGCCTCACATCTCAGTTTGTTTTTGCATTATTCTTTTAATAAAATAAAATGACCTGTGATTGTGGATCATTCTAATGTCATAGAGCCGAACAAAAGGCCCGTTAGCTCCCACGGCCATGTAGTTGTTGTCACGAGGGTTGATCGCCAGACATTTGGCTTCCACAAGCTGCCCGCAATACTCCGTCAGATCGATTAAAACCTCAGAGCGTTTACTGCTCTCTCTCAGATCATACTGCCTGGGTAGAAGGGAAATAAAACAAAAAATATAAAGCGAGTAATGACTGGATGGTGAAAAGTGTCTAGAGTATATACAGTAATACCTCGGTTTACGAGCGACTTAGTATAGGAGTAAATCGGTGTACGAGCATGGAGGGTCAAATCGGTGTATGAGCATTGTATAAGAGTGTGAGAAATTTTTTTCCCTCACCCACGCGCATTTTTTGTGTGGAAAAGCATCGTCGCGCGCATTTTTACTGGAAATATCCTAAACACAGCCTCTCATAACACAGTCACGCGGTTCCAACCCCTTTATCACCCCTTCACTCATTCATTCTCTCAGCTTCGCTTGGTTTGGCTGCATCATTCACCACAGTGATACTTTTAGAAGTGATTTACAGCGGTTTTACCTCCTGTTGAAATTAATTATTATTATTAATTATTAATTTATTGAATTAATTGTGATCGCTATTGTTCGCGTAGTGAAATATACACGTAGAGTACCTCTAAACAGTAACTGTCACAGTTCATGAATTCATTGTCTCCTAGTTCTGCCTGTGTGTGCGTTTGTGTGTGTGTGTGTGTGTGTGTGTGAAAGGGGCCGTGGTCACTGAGCACTGACACACCTGATTCTCATATTATCTGCCTACCATGTGTTCGTTCGTTCGCGGCTCCCGTGTGTTCATTTGTTCGTGGAGAAACAGCGAGGCAGTCAGCTTTGGCATTACCCAGGAACCTGCTTTGTTCTTTCTTGCCCAAACATCATTCAGTGCCAGGGCATATGCGAACTCCCTGATGGGCGATACTACCCTGCAGCCAACACAACATCTGGAGAGGCTTGAAATGCAGTTTTCAAGGGCATACAAAAAACGGTTCCCATGAGCCTATTAAACTTCAAGGAGAACATATATCCCTCATATACCCCATTCCCTCGAGACGGGGATTAAAGCACGGCTAACCAGACGTCAGCATCACAGTTTACACTAGAACCACCCACTTACAATTATTGCAGGAAATATGATTGGAGCTTGTGATTTTTAAAAGTTCTTTCAATGTTTGTGTGCAGTAAGAATCAGGTTTATTATTGTTAACTAAAATTAAAAACATTTCCGTTAATTGAAATAACAAACGTTTAGACGTTTATTAACGTTTAGACGTTTATTAACGTTTAAACGTTAATAAATTAGTTGCTAATGCAAAAAAAAACATCATATACATTATATAACTATAATAGTATATTAATGATATCAAAACGACACTGGTATGTACAGTAGTACCTCAAGATACGAAAGGCTCAACTTACGAAAAATCCAAGTTACGAAAGCAAAGATGAAAAATTTTACTGCTCTACATACGAAACGTTTTCAAGATACGAAAGGTTTCTGAAAGTCTGAGATTCGCCCCATAACAATTTTGAAACTCGCGCCGCACGCCGCCATCTTAGTTATAGTAGACTCGCCACCATCCTCCTGCTCTCCCATTGGTTCCTGATGCTAGCCAAGCCATGAGATCCTTCTCTCTAATTGGACAGCATCCCTCCCATCATGCATCTTCTATACGTACGTGCTGGCGTGCTTTAGCTTCAGCATGTGTTTTCGTAAAGTTAAGTGTACGTACTGTAACGCGTTTGTTCTTTAGGAGAGGCCGGATAGCTCGCCTAAACTAGAGTTTACCTCGCCTAGAGTGAACCACAAATGAGACACAACTGCTATTCCACAGGGGTCCTTTAATAACAGGAACTGTCCATTCGACACACACCAGAGCAGTCGGCAAACAATGCTTCACTCACCATCACGTTACCAAACAACAAAACAATAGTAAGAGCAAAAGAAAAAAAAGAAAACAGTGGGAAAAAAAACTTCACTCCGCATATATGCGATGCTTCCCTGTTCGCGCTCAGTTCGAACCACCTCATTACTGAACTTGAGAGAGTGAAAGAGCGCTCCGCCTTAAAGGAGCCTTGCCCAATATAACTCGTTACAGTACGTACGTACGTTATCTGCCGTTTGTCCTCCTCCTCTGCCACCACTTTCGGAGATAGCCTCACTCGAAAGGTAAGCTTTGACATTTTACGTTATTTCATTGTTTATAGGCCAATTTAGCTTTATTATGAAATTTAATGGGGTGTTTTTGGAGGGCTTGGAACGGATTAGCCATTTTACATGTAAAATGTGTTCCAAGATACGAAAAACTCATTATACGAAGGCCGCCTCGGAACGGATTAATTTCGTATCTCGAGGTACCACTGTATTAGGGTTAGGGTTAGATATCTTCAGGTATAGATACTTCAGGTATCTTCCCCTTAGATACCTGAAGTACCCCCAAAGATTAAGTTAATATTAAGTTAACTTAACCCTTTCTGATGACGTCAGTTTAACGTCTCGGGTTGAATATCCTTAACCACGACCCTCCAAACGTCAGTCTCGCCCTCTATTCAATATTGTGTTTCACTTGGAAATACGTCACAACACTGAAATAAAGTGGGTTGCTACTTTTAAAACGCAAGTTTACGCAATTTAGCAGATGCTGTTATCCAAAGCGGATAGATTGACATTCTAATCAGTTCTTGCTTTCCCTGGGAATCAAACCCACAACCTTGGTGTTGCAAGCACCACATTCTACTGTTTGAGCTACAGGAAAGCCTATGTTTATGTATCTTTATACAACAGACTGCTTTAAAGCAAGCAGCTTTACACCGCAGTGCAGTACAAAATAGTGATTAGTGACTAAATGCAAATGCCACTGTTTTGATTAAATAAAACAACGTTTTTGCTCAGGTTTTATGCATATGGTGGTGTGACCTTTATGATTTTCTAAAATTACTTCCTAAACAAGAAATAATCGCAATATGTTTTATACACGTATTATATATACGTAACCCGATACGCATCATATCGCCAGATGTTTATCGATACAAAGCCCTGGCAATAGTAGTAACTATTCCTACTACTAAGTTTAACTATAAAAATGAAGACAGAAATATAATACTGTTCAAATTTGTTTGTTACAAACATTACAATTGTTCTGTAAAATAAAAATATTCAATGCTTGCATGCTTCACTCAGACTATGCAGTTATTTAATCACATTGTATCCTTTGATTTTATTAATTGCACTTGATTTATATCCTGATTATCAAGCAAACCCATTTATTTATTTAATACAATTATTCGCTTTTAACTCAAGCATGTCTGAGGCAGAGACATCGACTGAGCCTACCTAACGACGCCGTCCTCAGCAGCGCTCCAGAAGGTGTTGGGCCACATGGGAGCCGTTGCGATCCGTTTGACGCGGTTAGTGTGATCTGAGAACATGTGAATGGTCTCCTTCGCCGTCAAGTCGTGCACGTGTACCTTGGTATCGGCGGCTCCTGTGATCAAGATTCGGTCGTCGGAGTGAGGGAGGAACTGCAGACACACACCTTCATTAGGAATACACATTTACTAGATGCTGACTGAAAAAGCAGAAACTTGAGGTGGACTTCACCTTGACCGAGAAGATGTTAGCTGCATGTCCTGTGTGCATAGTGATGAGCTTCCTGTGCCGGAAGGGATCCCAGATGATGGCATGCTGATCATCTGAACCCGAGGCCAGGAGACTAGAAAGGAACAAGACAAATGAGTTTATGAAGAGACACTGTGAAATACGGCAAAGTGGGATTCAACAGAACTTACTCTCCTTTCTCATTCCACTCCAGACAGTTGACGCAGCCCGTGTGACCCTGAAAACAGAGACCGCAACTCAGTGCTAAAATATATTAGCAGTACTAATACGTAATATTTCTCAAAGCATCTTCTCTAGTCCAAAAAGAGAATTTATCGAAAACTAGAACTACAAAAACAACATGACTCATGTGGGAGTGCAGAGCTCAGTATCAAAAACAGGTAGTTGAGTTGTTAGGGTATATATATATTATCAATAAAATATATATATAATATATTTATTATCCATAAAATTTATATATATAATATATTTATTAATTATCAATAAAATGTATATATAATATATTTATTATCCATAAAATTTATATATATAATATATTTATCAATTATCAATAAAATGTATATATAATATATTTATTATCAATAAAATAAATATATAAAATATGTATTATCAATAAATATATAAAGTATATATATATATAAAGTATATATATATATATAAAGTATATATATATATATATATATATATATATATATAAAAAATATAAGTATATTACACAAATTATCAATAAAATAAATTTGAGTGAAAAAAGCAGTTTTATTAGTAAAACTGCATCAAAATTATTTTATTTTTAAATAGAATATTGCAGTATTTATAAAAATGATTTATCCATGCACGTTATTATTTTATTAATTGCTTAATCTTTAATCAAAATAACTCTTCCTTGCAGCGACATCGCTTCTCTTCTTCAGTGATGTGTTTACTGACACAGGGGCGGGACGACCTGTCACTCAAATAAGATCAACCAATAACAAACCATGGACAAAATCAAGTCCCACCCAACATTCTTGTTCCAGAAGCTGTATCACCCGGTATAGTATCACCCTAAAATGAAAATTAAGTAATCATTTACTCACCCTGGTGTTGTTCTAATGCTGTACGCCCTTATTTTATGGACCACAAAAGAATAATACTAATAAAACAATGTTCTGCTCGCGCTCATCTCAGCGAATAGCAACCAGCAATAAATATGTGACATGAAATACAACGCCGGACTGAACCGGAACTCCGTTTGACCGACGATTTTTTTTCATTTCATGTCGCATGTGCGTTAATCCTGATTTCTCACAACTTGTGAACAAAAGACCAACACAAAAGGTCAGGATTTTCTTTAAATAATACATTAAATTTGGGTTTGTTTTTCACCGAACCCTATCGCATAGACCAAGAACACTTGGATTAAACGGCACGTCACACAAGATCACTTTTGTGTCTTAAAAAAAAAAAAGTTGAATGCTGGGTGCTATTCATGGACGAGCACGAGTGGGAAATGTTTTTGTTTTTTTACTCTCCTTTTGTGCTCCATAAAAAAAAGAAGTCATATTATGACTAATATATATAATTAATTCAATTATATTATAATTAAATAACTAACATAAAATTTTCATTTTAGGGTGACATTTTCTTATAACAGTTTTCTATGGGAAAACGTTCCATTTCACTCATACTCATATGCTCGCCTAAATATATAGTTCATATTATAGTTGTATTATGATTTAGATATATACTGAGTTTGGTCTTTTAATGTCACCGTCGCAGTAGATTAGCATTTAGTACAAAACCTGGTAAAAAAAAATTGCCATGCGATTTTTTTTAAAGTTCTTTACACTTTTGTGTGTAGTTTGCATCAGGGTTATTATTTGTCATCTAAAAAAAACAAAAAAAAACTTGGAATAAAATAAATAACCCTGAAACTTCTTTAAATTTTAAAGGAAAGTCCTGCCCTTGTGTTGTCCTTCAGGTGAGGGTTCACTCAGTTCTGGTCCCAAAGAAAACTCTCAAAATCGAAGTTCCAGGTCTCAGGAATAATTCACTTTATCACCAATCGATAAAGTGACATGCCACCTTTTTTCTAGGTACTTTCCATGCTATTATGCATTCATCCTGTTTTTCTTAATGTACCAGTGTACAAACTACTATTGTTATTGTGCGATCAATACATTTCGCCGATATGTCGTGTGAAAAATATAAATGAATGATTCATAAATCACCTGTAGTTCGGCCTCCAGCCCCAGGCGCTTTATAAACGGGTCGGTGACATGATAGTGTCGCTGGAAGTCCAGCGTTCTCTTGTCCTGCACACATTACAAGACATTTGTACTGCAAATCTCTATATGGTTTCAAACGGCATCCTCTGGTGCTCCGCATTAAAATAAACAACAACATCCAGGTTTGGACTGACATGTGGGTGAGTAACTGATATGGTAGGAAGAATTGATAGGATTAATTTTTTTTGGATGAATATTTTTTCTTTGAATATTTATGATTCATACCGTTCTGTGTCTAAACTCTTCTACTTTTAAAAGATAAAGCCGTTTGCTTACCCTGATCTGCCTGTGCAGAAGATCACTAGTGACGTTCCGCAGCGACATGGTCTCACAGCACGTCATGGAGCGGCGACTCAGACTCTTGCATCCACGTGCCAAAGATCTCCGATCATCTGTGCAATTCAAGCCTCTCAGAGAGGCAGAGCTTCTAGAACAGTAAACAAGACCAGTTATGTCATTTTTTACTTTTTGGGAGTCTTGGACCTGCCTACAAGTTAGTTAGAGCTCAAGATGTCATGCCGTCACATCTAGTTTATTAAGTTTTTGTAAATGGTTTTGGAAGAAAGTCTCTTAAATGCTCTTATACCAAGACTGCATTTATTTGATAATACAGTAAAAACAATAAAAATTAAATAATAAAAACAATACACTGATAATAATTGCACAGCAAATCATCATATCAGGATGATTTGTGAAGAATCACGTGACACTGAAGAATGATACTGAAAATACATCTTTAATCAGGAATAAATTACATTTTAATATACATTATAATAGAAAATAGTTATTTTAAACTGTAATAATACTTCACAATTTAATAAAACCAAACATTTGACCAATGCTGTATGTATAAGACCTGACCACTGCTTTTATGAGTCACAAATTCACAGTATTTTCTGCATTTAAATAATGTAGCATAACACATTAAAGCATTTCACGTCCTCTGTTTATAGTGACACACACGACATGTTCTTCTAGCGTGTAGTTTGTCAAGCAGGTCATTGACATCAGCCGTAATACACGAGTTTAGAGCAAATAAATGTATTTTTCTGAGATAATCTGACTGTCAGCTGATATGACGCTTTCAGCAAAACATAAACAACAGTAGCATTAGCCGACCAGCCACAGATTACTGAACATTTACACCAAACCAAACACTTCAGCAGCACTGGACACACACTTAGTGCTTCATCGTTTACAACTACATTTATTTGCACATAAAACTAGAGCATTTAAGCTTCACATGTGTAAGATCGTCTTACCTGAAAGTCTGTTTGGCCTTATTGTGCGCAGCTCGATAAAGCGATATTCACGCCGAAACCTTACCAGTGCTTCGGTAATTAATTTCAATACTTTAGCTAGCCGCTGAATAACAATATCAGGTAATAAATGAGTACTTGTGACTAAGCATTGATGTGGTTTTAAAGACACTTTTGTAACGACAGCCTTGACTGAGTGCTGACAGCCTGGGTTGCCAGATCCTAAAAAATACTGCAAAGACAACAACATTATATTTTGTTGTAAAACTTTGCATTAGTATTTTAGTATTGTAAATTATTTAATATATGTATTTCTGTAACTTTATTTGTGGTATCCTCTGGACTGTTTTATTTTTAAATATTTAAACACGTTATTTTGAAAACTTCAAAAACGTGTTAAACGATGCCAGATAAGATAAGATAAACATGCGCTTTAGATTATCAATATTTTTTTATTTTAAGAAGAATAATTTTCAAATGTGGTCGGGACGTTAATGGACTTGAAAACATAGTGACTTAATAAACATCTGGGAACTCTGAAATGTTCTCAAAGCGTTTCCTGTTTTAACGGAACGTAAATTACAAAATACAAGTCACCAGACGTCACTAGACTCACGCGCACGCACACCACACACACAGACACAGACGCGCGCACACACACCCACACTTGGCCATTGTGGTTTGAATACATATCTTCATATACCAGTAAAACATGTGGGATTTGTTGTTCATTTATTATTTGGATGTGTGAAATATATTAATGCAAAGATATAATTATATGGAAAATCTGAGAAAATTGGTGTAACCACCTTTTCACCAGCCACTCTTCTCAGACCCATAGACAATTTCAGAAACATCGAAATATGTCCTGGAATTTTTGAAGACTTTGGGGGAATGTGTGCTAGGATTTAAGAAATTAATTTAGTTTTTTCATCTTAATGTGCAGATTTAAACGTCATGTCTGCGGTTGCAATGAGCCGAATGTCATTCAGTCTGCCATAAAATTTAATAAGAAGTTGCATAAATACCTCATAAGTTCATTTTAGATACCTTATGCAAATAAGACCGCTCCACATACATTGCAGAACACTTTAATTTGTTTAATTTACCAGCAATATAAATCTTTGTCAACATACAGAATTTGCATCAATCAAGAGAAGTATATTCATTAGTAAGCGATTCAATCAACACGTAATGGTAATGTTTGTATGTTACAGAGAACAGCACAGTGATATCGAGCAATTTCCCAGAAAGAGCTTCACATAATCTGATCAATACTTCTTGATCTGGGACACTTCATTCAGGTAGGCGATGAACAGCTTGGTTCCCTTGAAGTAGTTGTATCTGAAAAATAAAAACAAAACAGTGAATAAATCTGCATAAAGAAAAGCACTCCAGCAGATAAAAGAAGATCTAGTTACCTGCTTATCTTCTCATTCTGTGAATGAAGGCCGTCGTCAAAGCCTCCGATGGGAAGCATGATGATGCTCTTTCCTGTCACATCCTGAAATGTTCTGGCAATGGGAATCGTGCCTCCCTCACGGATCAAGTCAGGCTCTGTGTCAAAAACTGCAGGAGAGGGGTGCATTGTGACGTCATTACTCCCTTGATCATTTTATATTATTAAATACACAACTATCATTGTGAATCTTGGTTCTGGAAGATTATTTCCCCATGCATTTTCTCCATAAAGGGCCAGTCACACAGCCGATCACGCACGAATCACTCACAAATCAAGCAAAGATTGGGTTTGTGCGTGCTTCTGCGTCGAGAAATTGACCAAAGTATTCCACGAACATTCGACGCATGCATCACTGATGGAGCGCGTCCAAACACGCACACTTCGCGAACATTCCACGAACAAGCACTTTCGAATCCATATTGTCAGTGGAATGAACGTGATACGTGCGCGGTTCATGCGTGATATGAAGGTGGGGCGTCGGTGGACGGACGTGGACGTGCGCGGTTTCGAACCAGTTCCGACGCATAAGCACTGACGGCTGACGCATGTCCCGCGCATAGTCACGCATACTTGACGCATAAACTACGCACGCTGACTCATGAATAATGCACAATTTTTTTTTTAACCATTCAAAACTCAAAATCATGCATAAAACCGCCTTCAACGCACATTCACTTACAATCACTGACGGTCCACGTTTGTTCCACCGACGAATTACGCATACGACTCACGCTAAAATCTGTGCGTAATTCGTGCGTGATTCATGCATTTTCCCTGTGTGACTGGCCCTTAAAGTTCTAAGTTGATTATAACAGCGATGCAGAATTTTGAAAATCCAAACAAAAGACAAAAGTTAGATTCATATAATTATATGATTTGCCGTGCATTTATTTTTTATTTCTTTTGGGCAGATAATGATTATTTCACATTTTCTTTGTGGAGAAAACAAATTATGTTTTTACAACCAGAACATCCTCTCATTTCCATCTGAATAGAAGTGAAATGTTGGGATTGTACGGCACAGGACCTTTCTTGACCGCTGCTTTTCCAGCTTCAAATAATGGATGTTTGGGATCAGCCAGCCAAGGTTTGGCTCCAATAACCATGGTAACATTGAGTTTATTGGGACTCTTGCGTTTAGCAAACACGGACTGTAAATGTTCTGTTACCTAGAGTAAAACAAATCCAGTTTACCTCATTAAACAATAGTGCGAAGAGTTGATTCTACATCTTAAAATGAGATTTATCTGCTTTCACCTGTTTTTCAACCATGGGTGGATCCATGTTAGGGACCTGGCGAATAGAGAACTTAGCTATGACCTTGGCTGGTATAACAGTCTTGGTGCCAGGTGAAGAGAAAGCGCCCTCTATGCCGTGGATAGACAGGGTCGGGTGACGCCAGCGATGGGCGAGTAATTCAACCTGATGGGATTGAAGAAGAATAACATGACTTTCTAAGTTAAAACTGAAAGAGTAGCACAAGCTTTTCCTTGCACAGAGCTCTTGTATAACTCAAGAAGACTTGGAATATAGAGTAAATGATGAACTATGCCTTAAATTCTTATTTTTCATGAAATATTGCAATATTTATTGCATTGCACATCATTATTTTGAATGAAAATTGCTTCCCCTGCCTCTAGCAGGGAAGTCTCTAGTCTTTTCTTCTCCGATGGCGTCACGAGGGCGGGGAAACCTGTCACTCACATGAGATCCACTAATAGCAAACCATAAATATCAATCAATACCCAACAAAGCCTGTCCTACATTTGTTCTTGTTTGAGAAGCCGTTTCACTCAGATTTACTGAACTAGAATTCAGTATGTCAATGTGTTTCTTAAAATGCAATGTAAGTCGCTTTGGATAAAAGCGTCTGCCAAATGCATAAATGTAAAAATACATTACAATAAGGAAGAAAGTCTTCCATTTCGTGCTGACTTTAAAAACTGGTATCTTTTTCCTTGCCTTGTTAGAATACATCAGCTCGTTCATGCCGATATCTTGCTTGTAGCTCTCCAAGTCAAACTCGATGTCTTGATACAGCTTCCATTCCTCATCAGAAAGATGCGCAACTGCATCCCTAATGCCGGGAATGAGGATCTTCCCGGTAGGGTCGATGAGTTTGTCTGTGTAAACAGTTGATAATGTTCTTTAATAGTTGATTGATTGATAATGAGCTTTTGGTGAAATACTAAACAGCCGAATGCTTTAATAAGCACCTAAGATGCCAATCAGGTCTGTCATTGGTTCTATTACTGTTCCTCCATAAACTCCAGAGTGCAAATCCTTCTTGGGTCCCTCCACCTACATTCATTAAAAAAACAAACATGTGTAATTAAAATGAGCCATTAATCAAAAATACTTCAGATTATAAATCAAGCAAATTAACTGACAGGATGCAGACAAACTGCTGCAAGCAGTGCTTTGTAAGTTACTCTAAAAAGGTAATTAATTACTAGCTACTAATTACAACAGCACAAACCTATGGCATTTCAGACCGCCAAAATGGGTGGAGACAAATGCCTATGTAAGTTGGTACTCAATGCCATTAATCAGAATTTTTCTCCTTCAACGTGACGGTCATCTCCTCTTTGGAGTCAGTGCCCCTCCCCTGTGCCCATCCGGCAGCAGTAAAAACAGCAAATTTCATGCCTAATTGAGTACATTTCTGCAGAGTTTGATATAAAATGCTGCTCCACTAGTGTGGCTCAAATGAGCACGGTGAATGCATCACTTGCTTGGGCTGAGGCAATGCTCTCCAGAACAGCTTGCTCTCTTTTCAAGTCTTGCCACTTTACACTTGCAGATCGCTCTCTGCAATGAAAGTAGCCCGGCCTCTTGGGCTTTCCCATTTCCCTTCTCCCAGGAACCACAGTGGAGGAAGAAACAGTGCCATCAGAGGACTGATCATGTGGGTTTGAACAAGTGCATGTCAGGCGCAGGGCCTGTGTGCAAAATATTTCCTCTATGCCCTTCTACTGAGAGGATCTGGAGCAAGTAACTTTTTTTAACCTTTTTAAGGTTAAACTTTTGTTTTTTCACAGTGTGATTTTTGGTGAATTGTGTTGAATACAAATAGGGTCAATTTGACACCATACCATACTATCCACACCATAATCATACCCATTTTTTACATTACACAGGGCTTAAGCACACGTGTATAAAATACAATTAGTTTTTCACCATGAAACAAAAAATACCTGGTAAAGCCACATGAAGAGCATCTGAATAGTTTGATCTCAGTACCTCAGCAAAGAAGTAGCAGTTGCCTCTTGTTCCGTAGGTCAGCGCGGGTCGTTTGCTGAGCCAAACACAGTCAGAGATGATGATATAATCTACATCTGAGAAGAATGTGTCTTTCTTGGCCACAATCATGTCATCTAGACCATTTGAGCCAGTCTCTTCCATTCCCTCTATGATGAATTTAACATTCACCGGCAGCTCCTGTAGGACATAGTCTGAACTTCAAACTCTGGATAAAAAGTCAACCGCAACATGTTGCATTTGAAGAATGATTACATTAATTTTAATGTTAATTCTTACAATGTTAAGGGCTTTGTAAACCTCCACCGTGTGGATCCAGGCCAACACTGGTGCTTTGTTATCAGATGCTCCTCTTCCATATAGATTTCCTAGGAGTAAACTAAACGTATTAGCATCTGATTGTCTGCAGGTCAAAACCTTAAACTGTTGAAATCTCCATGAAATCAAAATGGATGATTCGTCCCTCCTGCAGTGGCATCTCTTTTCTTCTCTGATGACGTGTTTACTGGCACGAGGGCGGGACAACCTGTCACTCACATGAGATCCACCAATAGCAAACCACAACCATCCAATCAAATCCCCATAGACAAAATCAAGCCCCACCTCTCCTTAAAATGTTTTATTTATTTTTTGCTCAAGAGGCTGTTTCACTCGGCTATACGTCTCCATAAAGAAAAGATGCAACTTTCATTTAATTTAAAGGTTTCATATAATTGCCAAATAGGCAAGTATCTACTATCACTGGCAAATACTTTATCACAGCTATGAAGCATAACTAAAGTGATTATTATTTCAGTTTTGAGAATGGAAGATATTTAAACTTTGAAGCTAAAACATTTCTATTGAAGTAGCAGGTGACAGGGTTACCATTGATATCAGTCAGCTCATAAGGTTCTGTTGCCCATCCATCTTCTTTTTTGGCTGGCTGGACGTCCACGTGACCATATACGCAAACAGTGCGTTTACTGGGATCGCTACCAAACTGAGCTGTGACCACTTTTGGCAGGGCAATTGTGCTTCCGTTGGGCAACTGCACAAAAGGTGAAGTGAAGGTTTGGCTTTGATGGTTTTTAGGTAATGAAGAGTTGAACTGTTCTAATTGCAGACAAGTTACCTCAAGTTCATTGAGCGTTAGTGTGAATGCATTATCTCACCGCCTGCGTTCCAATATCGATCATTTCCACGATTCCTCCAATGAGGCGTAGTTTCTCTGCAGTCATGTCCATCATTCTGTGTAAGTCGGATCGCTTTGTAAAATCGCTGGAGTCACTCTCCACAGCGATCCACTTTCTTAGAGTCTAAAACAGACATACATGGCCACACATGCTCACTGTTGGGCAATATTGTATGAGAATTAAAGAATTGCTCAGTGTCAATCTGATTAAATATTATTAATGTAGTACTCTCATGAATAATAATCCACCAGACAAAATAAAAGCTGAATGTAAGAAGATTCAGAGATGAAGGACGAAGAAGTCAGGCGTGGTGAGAAAATCCAAAGTTTATTCTTAATTTTTGACATAAAGTCATAAAGCCAGTTGAAAAGTTTGCATACCCTTGATTCTTAATACCTGTGTGTGTTACCTGGATGATCCCTACTGCTTTTTTGTTTTTGTGATGGTTGTTCTTCAGTTCCTTGTTTGTCCTGAGCCAGTTAAACCGCACAATGTTCTTCAGAAAAATCTCTAAAAAATTATTCAACATTTTCCAGTATCTTTTGGATATTTGAACCCTTTCCAGCAGTGTCACGGTTCGCAGATTCAGTGTCTCCTATTACTGCCTGTGTATGCATGCGTGGTGAATGTGGGAGGCGTGGTTACTGATCACTGCCGCCATCACTCATCATCACACACCTGATCCCTATCTCCTTGTGCCTACTTAGTGCCCGCTCACCACTCCCTTGTTGTCGAGTCGTTGTCTTCCATGTTCCACGCCGACCGTTCCTGTGTTCCACTGCTCCAGCGTCTCATCCTCTGTGTCAGCGTCTTCCGGTGTTCCGTGTCAGTGTCAGCGTCATCGTCATCATCCCCGTCTCTGTCAGCGTGTTCCGGTCTGCTGTTCCGTGTCCACTCTCCACGCTTCGCACCTTTGGACTACACTGCACTGCACCATCTGTCACCTGCCCATTGTGTCCCTGCGCCGCCTGCTTCTGGACATTGTTCTCACTATTCATTCCATCAATAAACCAACATTTGCTTATGAATCCTGTGACTCTTGCTTACTGACAGAACGACTCGACCAGGATGGATTCAGCAAATGTTCCCGACTGGCAGGAGTTTGTCTCCAACAACATGGCGCGCCTGGACAGGCAGGAGGAACAGATGCTGGCCACCGGGCACGCCGTACAAACACTCGCGGCGCAGGTGTCCGAGCTCGCCAGCAGATTCCAACAGATGCCTGTTCCCGCTGCGCCAGCTCCACCGCCGGTCCCCTCCCTCACCAGCCGTCCCGCAGGGCAGCCAGAACCCCATCTTCCACCTCCAGAACGTTACTCAGGTGAGCCTGATTCCTGCAGAGCTTTCATTACGAAATGCTCTATCTTCTTCTCACTTCAACCTCAGACATACGCTACTGAGCAGGCAAAGGTAGCGCTCGTCATCTCACAGCTCTCGGGACGGGCAGCTAAATGGGGAACGGCGGTGTGGGAGAATCAAGAACCATGCTGCTCCTCGTTCCAGGCCTTCTCCGAGGAGATGAAAAGAGTGTTCGATCGGTCTGCGGTCGGCCGCGAGGCAGCTCGGAGACTCGCAGACCTCCAACAAGGCGACAGGTCAGTCTCCGAGTATTCCATAGAGTTTCGCACGCTCGCGGCCGACTGCAAGTGGAACGAGGAGGCGAAGTGGGACAGGTTCCTGCATGGGTTGGCTGACTGTGTCCAACGCGAGATCTACGCCCTGGACCTACCTCCACGACTCAACGGACTCATCGAGCTGGCGCTGCGAGTGGACGCCCGACTGGAACGCATCAAGTTCCGGCCCACTCCAGCCATAGGTCCAGGGTCCCCGATGACATCCTCCGTAGTCCATCCCGGCACGGTCAGTCCCATCCCCACTCATGAACCCATGCAGGTTGGGCGAGCTCGGCTTTCCCGGGAGGAGAGAGAACGTCGCAGAGCCCTGGGGCTCTGCATCTACTGTGCCGGGGAGGGGCACTTCATCAACCAGTGCCCGGTAAAAGCCCGCGCCCGCCAGTAAGGAGGGGGCTACTGACGGGCGCGGTCAAGGTCAATCGGACTCCCTCATCGACTCTCCTCCCGGTAAGACTACAATGGGCCAACACTTCTCATCACTGTCAGGCACTTCTGGATTCCGGGGCTGAGGGCAACTTTATGGATTTCTCTACGGCACTAAAACTCAAGATCCCCACTGAGCACCTCACACACCCCATTGCCGTCAACGCCTTGGGCGGACAAAGCCTACCGGACATTTCACTCAAGACCACTCCCCTCAGACTCACCACCGCCGGTAACCACACTGAGACTATTGACTTTTTCATCACTGACTCCCCCCTGGTTCCCATCGTCCTCGGTCATCCCTGGCTAATCAAGCACAATCCCAGGGTTGACTGGGGACACAATAACATCATGAGTTGGAGTGATCAGTGCCATGCCTCTTGTCTTGTGTCTGCATGTACGTCTGTGTCTCGTTCTGTGTTGCAGGAGGAGTCGACGAATCTGTCTAACGTGCCCCCTGAGTACCTCGACCTGAAGGAAGTGTTCAGTAAGTCTCGGGCTGCTTCTCTTCCTCCACACCGTCCCTATGACTGTGCAATAGATATCCTGCCAGGTATGTCTCCGCCCAAGGGCAGGTTATACTCGCTTTCTGTTCCTGAAAGGGAGGCCATGGAGAAATATATTTCTGATTCTTTGGCTACCGGGTTCATCCGCCCCTCTTCTTCTCCAGCGGGGGCGGGATTCTTTTTTGTGGGGAAGAAGGATGGATCCCTGCGACCTTGCATTGACTACCAGGGCCTGAACAACATCACGGTGAAGAATACCTATCCTTTACCGTTGATGTCTTCTGCCTTCGAGAGGTTGCAGGGAGCATCCATCTTCACAAAACTGGATTTAAGGAACGCTTATCATTTGGTTCGCATAAGAGAGGGGGATGAATGGAAGACAGCATTTAATACCCCTAGGGGCCATTTTGAATACTTGGTCATGCCTTTTGGGCTGTCCAACTCCCCAGCTGTCTTCCAAGCACTCGTCAATGACGTGTTGAGAGACATGATTGATCAGTTCACGTATGTTTACCTGGATGACATACTGATATTTTCCTCGTCTCTCCAGGAACACGTTCAACACGTCCGGCGAGTGCTCCAACGGTTACTTCTGAATGGGCTTTTTGTCAAGGCGGAGAAATGCGTTTTTCATGCACAGTCTGTTCCTTTCCTAGGTTACATCATCTCGTCGGAGGGAGTGTGCATGGATCCCGACAAGGTTAAGGCTGTGATAGAGTGGCCAACCCCGGACTCTCGCAAGGCCCTGTTGAGGTTCCTGGGGTTCGCCAACTTCTATCGACGTTTCATTCGCAACTTCAGCCAACTAGCCGCTCCTCTGACAGCCTTGACCTCTCCCAGAACGACGTTCAGGTGGTGCGACGCCGCCGAAGCGGCGTTTTCCAAACTCAAGAGCCGCTTCGTTTCGGCTCCCATCCTGATCGCCCCTGATCCCACACGTCAGTTCGTGGTGGAGGTCGACGCATCAGAGGTGGGGGTAGGTGCGGTTCTCTCCCAGCGCTCTCCCTCAGACGATAAGATGCACCCTTGCGCGTTTTTTTCCCATCGTTTGTCCCCAGCGGAACGAAATTATGACATTGGTAACCGGGAGTTGTTGGCAGTCAAACTAGCTTTGGAAGAGTGGCGTCATTGGTTAGAGGGGTCAGGGGTGCCCTTTCTAGTTTGGACTGATCACAAGAATTTAGAATACATCAGAACAGCCAAAAGACTAAACTCCAGGCAGGCTCGGTGGGCCCTTTTTTTCGGACGTTTTGACTTTTTGCTATCTTACCGCCCGGGTTCTAAGAACATCAAACCCGATGCTTTATCGCGTGTTTTTGATCGATCCGACCGCCCGTCCACTCCCGAGTGCATTTTTCCCGAGAGACTCATTGTCTCCACACTTGTATGGGAGGTCGAAGCGAAGGTCAAATCGGCCTTAGAAGGGGTAACGCCTCCGCCCGGGGGTCCACCAGGTCGATTATTTGTGCCGGAGGAAGTCAGATCCGAGGTCATCCGATGGGGTCACTGTTCCAAAATAGCCTGTCACCCAGGGGTCACTCGCACTAACTTTTTAGTCAAACAGCGATTCTGGTGGCCAAGGATGGCCCGCGACGTCCGGGATTTTGTGTTGGCTTGTTCCGACTGTGCCCAGGGTAAGACTTCCAATCGCTCTCCAGATGGGTTGCTCCAGCCGTTGTCGGTGCCTTCGAGACCCTGGTCCCATATCGCTCTAGATTTTGTCACCGCCCTCCCACCCTCCCAGGGGAACACGGTTGTTTTGACCGTAGTGGACCGGTTCTCGAAGGCAGCTCATTTCATACCCTTACCCAAATTACCTTCTGCTAAGGAGACAGCGGCGTCTGTCATTGAACATGTCTTTCGCATTCATGGCCTCCCGACAGACGTGGTCTCTGACAGAGGGCCCCAATTTATATCCAAATTCTGGAGAGAGTTTTGTAGATTACTGGGAGTGAGCGTTAGTCTGTCTTCGGGTTTCCATCCCCAGAGCAACGGCCAGACCGAACGAGCCAATCAAGACCTCGAGAGGTGCTTGCGGTGTACGGTGTCACAGAATCCCGCTTCCTGGAGTCAACAGCTCCCGTGGGTTGAGTACGCACATAACTCGTTACCAGTGTCATCCACGGGCCTGTCGCCATTTGAGTGTAGTCTAGGGTACCAGCCACCTATCTTTCCCAGTCTGGAATCCGAAGTCGCGGTCCCCTCCGCCCACGCCTTCGTCCAGAGGTGTCATCGCACTTGGAGTAGAGCCCGCGAGACTCTACTGCAGGTGGGAGCGCGCACCAAGGCCCAGGCCGATCGCCACCGGTCGAAGCCTCCCGTCTACGTCGTGGGTCAAGAAGTGTGGCTTTCTTCCAAGGACATTCCTCTCCGCTCCGTATGTAATAAACTTGCCCCCAAATTTATTGGCCCGTTCCCTGTCACCAAGATCATTAGCCCGGTGACAGTCCGCCTCAAATTGCCTCCAGCGTACGGGAGGATTCATGCCGCCTTTCATGTTTCCAAAATAAAACCTGTTTTTCGTTCTCGCATTAATCCGCCCACCCCGGTTCCCCCACCGCCGCGTCTCGTAGATGGGGAACCTACCTATTCGGTAAACCGTATTCTGGATTCGAGACGGAGGGGACGCGGATTCCAGTACTTGGTGGACTGGGAAGGTTACGGCCCGGAGGAGAGAAGTTGGGTACCTGCTAGAGACATATTGGATCACTCCCTTATTGATGACTACAATCGACAGGTAAGTGCCCCTGGGAGCGTCGAGAGATGCTCCTAAGGGGGGGGGGTACTGTCACGGTTCGCAGATTCATTGTCTCCTATTACTGCCTGTGTATGCATGCGTGGTGAATGTGGGAGGCGTGGTTACTGATCACTGCCGCCATCACTCATCATCACACACCTGATCCCTATCTCCTTGTGCCTACTTAGTGCCCGCTCACCACTCCCTTGTTGTCGAGTCGTTGTCTTCCATGTTCCACGCCGACCGTTCCTGTGTTCCACTGCTCCAGCGTCTCATCCTCTGTGTCAGCGTCTTCCGGTGTTCCGTGTCAGTGTCAGCGTCATCGTCATCATCCCCGTCTCTGTCAGCGTGTTCCGGTCTGCTGTTCCGTGTCCACTCTCCACGCTTCGCACCTTTGGACTACACTGCACTGCACCATCTGTCACCTGCCCATTGTGTCCCTGCGCCGCCTGCTTCTGGACATTGTTCTCACTATTCATTCCATCAATAAACCAACATTTGCTTATGAATCCTGTGACTCTTGCTTACTGACAAGCAGTGACTGTGTGATTTTGAGAACCATCTTTTTGCAAAAGTAAAATAAAAATGGATTTTGTATAATCCCTATCTTGTTAATATTATACAGATTCTGCAAGGGGTATGTGAACATTTGAGCATTCTATATATATATATATATATATATATATATATATATATATGTATATATATACTGTATACATATACAGAATGGGCATGGATTTCATGTAATGTTTCTGGAAATACTCTGGAAATATGTTGTGTTGAACTGAGAATCGTACAATGCGGTAAATGAAATCAAGAGTTTATTACAGCAAATGCAATAGTGACAGGAGAGTAAACAGTTCAAGGATTGGTATTGTTGATGGAGCGATGAAACTGATAAGTGATATTGCTTACAGGAGATTGTGGAGTGACTGATGACTGGGATGGATGGAGGACACACCTCACCGATGTGGATAGGAGGCAGAGGAGTTGACAGAGAATGACTTCTTGATGGAGTGGACAATGGAGGTAGGTCAAGAGGTTTCTTGAAGAGTGGCGACGATGGAACGGACAAATAAGGTAACACAAGGAAGACGTATGAGACATTATGGAAGAAATCATAGGTAAGGTCTTGGCGATAAGTCCTGTGCGTGTAGCGAGATCGGACATTGAACTGAAGTGGGGTGTATGTATATAAAGTCTGGTGATCTGTTCAGTTAGGAAGTGTAATTGATTGAGAATCCGTTTCACCTTCTATAGTGCAAATGAACGTGACAACAGGTGCACTGGAGAGGAAACAGCAAGACAACCCCCAAAAATTGAGTTGTGAGGTGAATCATTGAGGAATGAGGTCATTTTCTATAGCATGAGGCAGTTCCTGTAACCCAATCAGGGAGGCAGGCAGTCCTGCTCCTCCAGGATGGCACATCCATACGTGTCGTAACAAGGAGGTTGGTGTGTCTTCCAGCACGGTTTCAAGAGCATGGAGAAGATACTGGGAGACAGGCTGTTACACAAGGAGAGCTGAGCAGGGACGTAGAAGGGCAATAACCCAGCAGCAGAACAAGTATCTACTCCTTTGTGCAAGGAGGAACGGGAGGAGCATGGAAAGAACCTAACAAAATTACCTCCAGCAAGGTACTGGCGTGCATGTTTCTGACCAAACTGTCAGAAACAGACTTCATGAGGGAAGCATCAGGGTGCAACATCCTCGAGTGGCACCTGTGCTCACAGCTCAACACCATGCAGCTCGATTTGCATTTGCCAGAGAACACCAGAATTCACGTTATGCTGCGTGCAACATCAACCAGCATTACTGGTTCGGCAGTGGGTCAATAATAGTCTGAGGAGGAATATCCTTAGAGGGTTGCAGAGACCTCAAGCCAATGTTTGCTAGCCAATGGTTCCCTTACTGCTGTTAGGAACTAGGAAGAAATCCTCAGAGCCATTGTCAGACCTTATGGTGGTGCCGTGACCCTGGGCTCCTCCTGGTGTGTGATAATGCCTGGCTTCATGTGGCTAGAGTGCGTAGGCAGTTTTTAGATGACGAAGGCATTGATGCCATTGACTGGCCTTTATGTTCCCCAGACTTGAATCCAATTGAGAACTTCTGTGATTTTATGTGTTGGAGCATCTGAAACCGCCAGGTAGCACCACAGATTGTCTAGGAGCTCACCGATGCCTTGATCCAGGTCTGGAAGGAGATCCCCCAGGACACCATCTGCCATTTCATCAAGAGCCCAGATGTTATACAGGCACGTGGGGGTCATACACACTACTGACTTACATTATGAGTTTCTGTGATTAACTTTATGCAAGCTGCTTGCATATTGATCATATCCAGATGATCTCTTACTTAAATGATCCTGAAGGGATGTTTCAACCTTTTTCTTTTCTTCGAAACGAGCCACTGCCATCAGTCCGAAACAAGCTTCAGGTAGGTGGTACTTGTCAAAGTAACATCCACATAAATGCCAGGACCCAACCCAGAGCACCTATAGTAGAGGGATGCTGTCATTCTGAGCTTCCTCAGCTCACTGCTTGGACACCTAGATCACCTGTTATCATATGCAATCCAGTCTTTACAGTAAAGTTGGTAAACAAACTTTGGCATTGGCTTGAGAAAGCCTAGCCTGAAAGTTTAAAGTAGTTGTAAAAGCTACAAGTTTGAAAAGGTTTGAAAGTTTATAGATATATTGATAGAATCACATATCATGTATATATAGACTTGTTGTTAGGTAGTTGCAAGGATGCCTTTCGTGGTTCTTAGACAGTTATTAAGGTGTTGCAATGTGTTTGCTAAGGTACTTGAAGTGGTTGCTAGAGCGTTGCTATTCGGTTGTTAAGGTATTCTAAATGGTTGCTAAGGTATATCTATAGAGTTGCTAAGGTACTTGGGGTGAATGCTAAGGTGTTGCTATGAATGTGATTGCTAGGGTACTAATCAGTGCAATTGTCAGTTGCCTCTTTTATCTTGTTGAAAACCTTTACTTCATTATCTTTCAATATAAAAGTCTTTGCTGCTGTTCAAGACATTTGATCATTTTTATGCTTTAAGTTATACATTTTTTGGCTTTAACATTTTAATTTTAAATTTAATTAGCATGAAGCTAGCATGATTTAACTGTCACATCACAATACGGGGAGGACTCAAGTGCAGGGGTAAAGGAGGATTTATTAACAAAATGTAAACAAACATAAACATAAAGCAAAAACCCACAAGGGGGAAAAACGTAACATAAACAAGAGCCGAGCCAAACCATTACATAAAATAAACTAAGACCAGCACAGGGAACACATGAACGACAACGAGACCATGAAGGACAGCAAACACAAAGGGCTATATATAGGAACACATGAGGAAAGGTAACGAGCTGAGAACAGCTGACAACACTCAAGGGAAACGAGGTAACAAGATGGGCGGGGTTACACAATGACAAGACACAATAAAGGGACAGTGTCAGGGCTCTGTCAACAGACACTCAAAAAGACCAAACTGGAATGACTTAGCAGGTTTTATCCATATAGTGGATGAAGCTTAAATACTCGAATAGAGTTCATGTAAAAACAGTTTGACCCCCTCAATGAAACCGTATGGGATTTTAATCTTCATTAAGATATAGCAACCCGAGTCAGAACTGGCTGAAGGTTGTTGTAGCTTTAAAGCCCTAGGAGGACATAAAGTCTAAATTTTGGCTCAAAAGAATAATAATAATACATTCAAGTATAGTTTTAAAGTATATAAATAATGCGTTTATATACTTTGTCAAGTCAACCATAACATCCCAACCAAGAAGTACCTCGATAAATTCCTCTTCATGGGTGTCGACATATTGTGACAACTCTTCAAATTTGAAGGACGATGCTCCTGTCCACAGAAGGACACAGACCAAACTAATGCCGTTCATCTGTTGAGTGCAACAAGAGTCATCAGCAGAAGACTGACACACTCGCGCAATAGTCTTATTCTCAGAATAAGAAATCAAATGTTTTATCAAGAGAAGTGAATTGACTCACCGTCTCAAGACGATTTGCTTTGGTACAAGGAGATCCAAACAGATCAGCGCTTTCCAGTGCTCTCTCCAGATGAGGCGGTGTTAAATAGTCTTCATCACGCGGAACCTCCTGTTGAGATAAGGTCACTGTTTGTCCTCTTTCGCACGGAAAAAACAGCTTATAGCTGCCAAAATTAATTTTCTCGCTGGCAAACACAATCCATAAACCCCCTCACGCTGAGTTCAGTACGGAAGCAGATCAACTACATTCCAAAGCTCAAACACTTATAGACTTGAGTTTATTGAAAGATCAAACATCAATAATTGACATCTCTATGAATGCTTGAGTTAAACTTGAAGATTTGTTGAAGTTAGGCCTTGTGTAATTTCAATATGATGCAGAGATTTGAAGGTTGAAGCTCATGGACTAGAAGCCTAGTGGTTATGCTTTCTCAGTTTAAAAGGGAACATTCACAGAAAGTTCAGGCAAGGTTCTCTCAAAGGTTAAACGGTGAATAAAGTTTGTTTAAAGTGAGTGGGTGACTTTAATTAAGTTCTCCAACGTTAGCATAAGAACATAATTTCTAACTCGTTTATGGTACAGTTTTTCCTGAAACCTTTTTGAACATTTGTCTACGTCTCGGAATCTTTAGCATTAATTAACATGTCGCCAACATGATTTTGCATGTCACTGCTAAATACTTATTCTTATTAATACTAAATATCACTAATGCATTTTTTCAGAATGAGTTTTTTCTAGATCGACAAACAGATTTTCTTGATAATCCTTGAAAACCTTAAGTCTAATCAATCAAGTAACTCAATCAAAGAACTTTTATTAAACATAATGAGTATGTTTACCACTGACATCTGATCTTAATAGATTCCTCATGCTGAGAACATAAATACCAATTTTGCCATAGTTGGCAGAACTGTCCGCCATTTTGTTTTTCTTTAAAAAACAAGTTTTCCTATCTGATTTTCACCAAATTTTATTTTTCACCGAGCCTGTATCTCTGGAAAGATTTGACATATTGACACCAAACTTTAGGTGTAATTGTCAGCCAACTCTGACCACACAAGATCTTTTTGTTGTCACCTATTGGTCGAAAGTATTAAGCAATTATGTAACACTGAAAGTGATTGTGTCTGAAATACTCTCTTGAGCAATTATTTTGAATAAGTAATTACTTCAAAACTTCTAAAAAAGTATGTTCTACTGTATGAATGCGTGTAGTGTGAATGTAATCTCACCATGTTGTCATTGTCATGTGACCAAGCAGATTCAGTTGAGTTGCTTTACTGCCATTCATAAATCATCTTCTGTGGCCTCATGGGATAGTAAAGGATCCATCATATACACACTTCAGAATCCCTACATTTTTATGAGTTTTGTGAATTTAGACATTCTACTTTTGTCACATACTGTTCTTCGCCTGCTTTATAATTGGGATGTGTGCAATTTTGGATGCTTGTTGGGCTGAAATAAACCAGTATAGATTACGTCACAACTAAAGGACTAAAAGTTTGATTTCAAAATATAAATAAACTTTGATGTGGAACTGATTTACTGCATCAGCAGAATGATTTAAGCCATTCGGGCTTTAAAGGGTTAATACACCTAAAAATTAAGATTATCCCATAATTTACTCACCTTCAAGCCACCCTAGGTGTATATGACTTTCTTCTTTCATCCAAACACAACCGAGTTATATTAAAAATATAAGTTAAATATTTTGAAGCTGAAAAAAGTTCATCCTTTCATCCATCCATAAAGTATCTTTTATGATGGATGCACTTTTTTGGTCTTCAAAATCCTAGGGTACCATTCACTCGCATTTCAAAGCTGGGAAGAGTTAGGATATTTTTTTCATATAACTCAGACTGTGTTCGGCTGAAAGAAGAAAGTCATATAGTCCTATATGGCTAGAGGGGGAGTAAATAATGCACTGTAAAAAAAAAATTACCAGGACAGTTCAGATTATGGACATTTCCATTAACAATAACACAACACAATGAAGTTCAAAATTCTGAATACAAGTAAAACAAATACAGAACATTGTGTCCTATTTTGAAGGGTTGTTTTAGAGGGGGATCATTTTCATTTGGGTGAACTAAGCCTTTATACACAGGGGGCCCAATTAGGGAATCAACAATGAACTTTTCTTTAATTGTGCTGACAGGTTAACAACATGCAATTAATTCACAGCATGCAAAATACTTCTGATAACTTGTGTATCCTCTGCCAGCATGTTATTTGAGGTAAGTGACCGCTCCAGTGTGCAAAATATACACCAATAATATCTTCCACTTTTACAAGCACATGCAGGCTACGGTTACACCAGCGAACAGTAAATCCTGCACGTGTTGCACATGAGGCTGCGCTTCAGAGCAACAGGTTCATTCAGTATTTCTGGAATTCTGACCTCTGAAAGTTGGATTAGTCAAGAAAGAGATTAACTTTATGAAGCAAATCTTTTAACATCAAGATCATATGCAAAAGGCCGTTTCAGAGGAATAACACAAGATAAGGCCTTTGAAAATGTGATTTTAGGCTTGAAGTTGTCTGAAAATAATCATCTACAATCCAGCTTTTATTATGTCATGCCCTTTTATGGTTCAATAAGGTGACCTGGTGTATCAGCAAAAGACATTATTGTATGTCTTATATATATATATATATATATATATATATATATATATATATATATATATATATATATATATATATATATATATATATATATATATATACACACATATATATATATATATATATATATATATAGTACAGTACCAGTCAAAAGTTTGGAATAATTCAGGTTTTATTTTATTCAGGTTTTATTTAGACTTTTAATGCTCTCCAAGGATGCATTTATTTGATGTAAAATACAGTAAGAACAACTATTTATTTATTTATTTGAATATGTTTTAGAATGTAATTTATTCCTTGATCAAAGCTGAATTTTCAGCATCCTTTCTCCAGTCTTCAGTGTCACACGATCCTTCACAAATCAGTCTTACAGTTGCACTATTCAGCACTAGGTGGCGATATCGACACATTACCAAGCATCCTCATTCTTTCTGGTTGAAACTATATTTCTTGAATGGTAAAGGTTTATTAATACATTACACAATACATTTACAAAGTGGTTGCATGTTTAAGGCTTCAAAGTTTCAGCGCTTGTCTTGTCCTCTAGAAGGATCCTAGAAGAAAATATATGTCAGAATTTATATTGAAAGGTTATGCATAAGAAAAAATAAATAAAAAACAGATTCACCTGGTTCAAACACGTTCCGTTTCCCCATTAGACCCACAAAAGTCTGAAATTTCTGCCCTGAAAGTGAGGTGTGAGATGATCAGAATACACATGATCAGATTTCATTTATACACGCTTCAGCACGAGAAGTCATTTCTCTTTTGAAAAAACCCCCCAACAACATTCACTTAAATACACAGATTAAAGTACATTCAGTGTAGAAAAAGCAATTCTGATAAATTAGATAAGGAAATTTTGCAAAAAATCCAGCCTACTTACGTCTCCGTGTTATCTGTGATTTTGCTGTGAAGAGAAAGCAACATTTATATTAAACCTGGTGTCACCATTATTATTTAATATATATGTTTTATTTATTTATTTATTTATTTTACCCGATGATCTTTTCCCCATTAGACTGAAAACCTGTTGTAGTCCAGGTGTTCGGACGACCCTTTCCAACAGTGTCTGTAGCTCCGACTCCAGCAAATTTACCTTCAGATGATATAATCACTTAAGTAATGCAACCAACTCATAATCTTTCATTAGATACTGTTATTAAATAAACATCAAATATTAATACAATTGAATATTACATTTCTGTGCAAATTATATCACATCTGTACTCATTAACCCGGAACAACAATGCAAGACTAACCTCGTCTGGGTACCTGTCATTCATCCAGTTCTCCTCATCGGGATTGAGGTTCTGGCACAAGATATCTGTCAAAGCAGACGACAGCAGAAGAAGCAGCAGAAAGATTTTCATGATGCACTGATGTATTTGCAGTGAGCTTGATGGATAACCAGTGACCGGACCAAATCTCCAGTCTGGAGCCAAACTCTTAGTCTGCTCTAATAACCCAATAAATTCAGACTGGAGCTAAATAACTAGAGGATTGCCTGCGATGATCCATTTACTCAGAACAGGAGCTCTGTTTAAATAGAGCTGGTGAAATGGGCACACGATGAATCAGGTGGCAATTATCAATTATTAAAAGAAAATTGCTGCTTCACTGGATTATCCCTGTGAGATTCATCCAGCATTGATTTCAGCTATTATTCTAATGAGTCTGCATTTGACATCTGATCGACTCCTGGTTCAGATCCTTTGAGATGCTTGAGTCTCAGAATTAGACAGTCACTTTACTTCAGGAAACTTCATGATTTTGTTCACTCATTCATTCGACTGATGTGATTGATTTCTGTTATTCATTCATATCCATTTAGTGCTTGTCTGCATGTGTCTGTGCTTGAACCAAAAAATGAAGTCATGTAAAAGGATATTCTATTCTAATTCTTTTTTTCTTTAACAAATATTTTAGATTTATTTATATATTTTTTTCTGGTTGACAATTTTATAAGATTCACCATCAACTTTATATATTATTTTGGTTATTTGTTGATTTAAATACAATTAATTTATAATTTACTCATTTTAATTAGCAATGTTTAATTTATTTTAATGTAATTTCTTTACGTAATTAGATTATTATTCAGTATTAATGCTAAATTAATGTAACATACTTATTAATTTCATTAGTAATACATTTGAAAATTCACAAAAAGCAAATGTATGATGTCACAAAATAACCATGTGAAATGATAAAGAAAATAATCTATATGACGAAATGTAAAATTTATGTTTTATAAGTATTCGACTAATTGAAATAAATTGATTTGTTTATTAAAAAGAAAAATAATAATAAAAATGACAAAATTACTCAAACTTAAACTAAAATTAAATTGAAAGCTGATAAATAAATTGAAATTAAATTGAAAATATAAAATATAAGATAATTCGGAATATTAGTAAATACTTTATAAACATATAATAGCACGTAAATAATACTAAAATAACAAAATTAAAAAAAGATATATTGTACTAGATTACTATAATAGAAATGCGATTAAATAAAATGAAATAGATTAATAGAAATCGTTGCTGTTCTTTCAGCTCTAGAATTTGAATGTTCTGTTTTATTATGATCGATTCCATTTACGATTTTGCATAGTAATCAGCTACTTCTCGTCTCTGATTGGCTGTTTGCCCGTGTCACTCAAACCTGACAGGCCTCCGTAGGACACGCCCCCGCGAACAAAAGTGAAACAATGTAGCGATAAACAGGTTCAGGACCGGATACTTTCACGAACTGCTTAATACACGTCTTTATGAACTCAGAAATGCCAGTTTTCGATTGAGAATCATGTATTATTATCGGTTACTGCTGATTTATTTTTACCTGTTATATTTATGCGTAAATGCAAATAGAAATGCGCAGTCGTTGAGCAATGAGGAGCATATCGGGTCTGTAGGGAACAGCAGATCCACGGGAAGGTCCACTGAAGGTCTCGAGGGGTTTGAACCTGGTGATCCCGCTCCTGCCTTCCAGGTCCAAACTCTGGACGGACTGTTTGTTTACAATCCTCAGAATCTGTCGAGGCGCGCGCTCGTCGTCCACGCGTTCACGAATAAATCCGCGTTCCTGGAGTGTCTGTGGACGTGGAGCGAGTCTCTGTCAGACCTGCTGGACTTCCTGCCGTCCAGCACTGATGTCCTGCTGCTGTCCCTGGACGACACCGCGCCACAGGACGCGCTGTGGATGAGAGAGCAGGTGTACAGAGCCGCTGCCCACAGGTGCTGGCCGACACATTACCGCCTCATACTGGACCTCTGCGCTGCTTACTGTCCAGGATTTTATGGCTTTGGACGTTAATAGCGTTATTTGCATTACGTTGGAGAACCATTTAGATAATTACTATAATAAATGGAATATGTAAACATTTACAAGTCAGACACAGACAGACCAGGTTTTTTAAATCGTCCTACATTTATTTATTATTTCATTTAAATCCATCCAACCACCCTTCCTTCCTTCCTTCCTTCCATCCATCTAAGCTACCTTCCTTCCTTCCTTCCTTCCTTCCTTCCTTCCTTCCTTCCTTCCTTCCTTCCTTCCTTCCTTCCTTCCTTCCTTCCATCCATCCAACCACCCTTCCTTCCTTTCTGTCCATCCATCTAAGCTACCTTCCGTCCTTCCTTTCTTCCTATCCATCCATCTAACCAACCTTTATTATTTGCATCCATCCATTATATCTGTCCATCCATCTAAGCTACCTTCCTTCCTTCCTTCTATCCATCCATCCATCTAACCAACCTAGCTTCTGTCATCCAAATTTCTTTCCTTCCATCTAACCAACCAATCACCCTTCCACCCTTCAGTCCTAACTTCCCTCCAACCAACCACCCTCCCATCCATCCGTCCATCCATTCAAATTTCTTTCCTTTCTTCCAAAAAGTATTAGGTTTTATTATGATTTTAGCACATCATGGTAATACTGTAGTATTCTTTAAATTTGGAGAACCATTTAAATAATTGCCATAGTATATGAATAAACATTTGTGGAAAGAGACAAAGACAGACAATATTTATTTATTTAATATTTACTAAATATTACTAAATATTAGTAATACTATAGTATTTGTAATTACTTTGGAAAATTATATATCAAGCATATTTCTAAGTACCACGGTATTACCATCTGACACCACTGGACTGTAGCGCTGTACCATTACAGAACACAAAGATGATGTTATTAAGGCACCGTTTTTTCTTGTTAGAGGAAAAGAGATCTTGTCCAGACTGCATTTCTCTCCTACGCCTGTGTTCGTGCTGGGAAACTGGATACCCAGAGTCCTGTACTCGTGGGGGTGCGGGGGTCACAACTGCGGCCTTGCTCAGGTGCTTTTCTCCTCTCCAGGTGAGTGTGTGCGTGTCTTGATGGCATCACATGACTTGGTTGTGCTATTTTGTCATACTTGGGGCATCATTTCTTAAATATTCATAAGATTACTAATTCTTTTTTTTTGCAGACTGGAGCATACCGGTGATCGCCAAGCGTCTGAATGCCCGATACGACTGGCTGAATGGTCGCTGGGGCACAGATCCATATATGTTGCTGGACGCAGGGGATGGTTGTGAACCTGTGACGTCTGTCAAAGGTGCTGTCGCATGGGTGTCTGAGGGGGGCTGCTCTTTCTTCAAAAAGGTGATCAACACGAGCAAGGCAACATTGATATTTGTTCAAGCCACACGATGTGGCCCGATTAACAATGTGTTTGAACATTTAAGATAAAAAACATGGCTGAATCCAATGCTACTGGGGTGCTGGTGTATGCCTTGCCTGGGAATCCCATTCAGGACATGAACTGCTCAGGAGACGAATGTTCCACCTCACTCAACATACCTGCCTCCATGGTTCATATTGAACCCACTGTCATGCAAGCCCTACGGTGAGCAAATAGCTGGTATTGATTTATTTCGATGGCCCCTTTTGAACATTCCGATGATTATAAATTTGCACCTAAATGGAACCTACATGCAATTATAATTTTGCACCCAGGGTTGGGGGTGAGGGAAAGGCGAGGACTCAATGATGCAGGGTCTTAGGGCTTTTATTAACAAAATAAAACAAAACTTCAAACTAAAACAACCCAGAGGGGGAAAACCATAACTGGACTGACAAGACTTAGCAGGACTAGACAAGAAGCACGACACAAGAACCGACAGAATAACAACAACGACAGCAAACATGAGGAGATTAAATACACACAGGAGGGAGGATAATTGATGGGAAAACAGCTGGGACAAATCAAACTAATGACAATGAAACAAGACGGGCGGAGAAACAGACAAGACATGAACACGCAGCCAATGCGGAAGCGCATCGCTGCATGTTCACATTAAACAAAGATGACGCGTAGCTGGTCACCAAACTGCACGTGACAAGAAAACACAACATGAAAGCACGTGGCTGATATAAACACAAACCGCGTGCTCACAACACTGCACACAGACCCAAGAGAGAACGCGGCTCGAGCAGAGCTTGAACCATGCCCACTCACAATACATAGAGTGTGTGAGAACTAGCAACCACTCGTCTCACGCGCTCACGACAAGGACGAACACACGAGTCATGAATGCCCAAATCCCGACACAAAACTGAAACTGAACCAGACCAAAGTATCTCGACCGGACATCATAACTCGCACAAAAGACGTTACACAGACAAGAGTGCACGCGACTCGCGCACTCGAAGCCGAGCGCACACACACAAAACTCGAGAGATTACGGTGGTGGCAGAGCTCTGCCACAAAACCAAGAAATGACTAGACCGAATGTAACAGAAACCTGACATTATATCTAGTTTTGGTTGTACAAACGCTTCTAGTGTGAATACTCTCATGTGCTGCTGCTGAAGTGACAATGTAATTACGCTGACATGTCGCTCATGCTTGTAGTGTGAAACGGCCGTAACCCCAACTCTACCAGTCTATTAATACTCTACTAAGTGTGAAAAACCAAGGTCATTGGTTCGACCGCAGGGAAACCAAGACCTGGTTCAATGTGTTCTTTGAATGCAATGCAAGTCGCTTTTGGATAAAACAATGCAAGTCGCTTTGCACTCCATCAGCTACCGTTGCTTCTGATGAAATTCCCTATTTAAAGTTCATATTTAAAGTTTAATCAGTGTTTTTTCTAATGCCTTGTGTATTATTTTTGATAGAAAGGGGCGTCCTGTGAATGTAACATTCCAGATCACTCCTTCACCAAACTTCTTCTTTGGGATCGACCAGAAGGGGGCGCTGTCTGAGATGGGCTGGTTTCTCTACCCCACCTTTAGATTCATGGCCTGGCAGGCACAGTGGTAAGAACACTGGTATCTGTTTGGCAAAATATTTTTTATCCATCGTCAAGACTATGAATATATTTTGGAGCTTTTGGTTGATGCTGATAATCTTGACTTGGCTGAGTATTGTGCTCGCGTAAATTCCTGTTCACATTTATGTTATCTTGTAGGTTCATATTCAACGAGGCTTTGCAGGAGCAGCTGAGTCGTCCTGCCATTATAGTACCTGTGTTTGACCGTCATCTGATGCAGGGAGAGGCTGGAGCTCAGGCGGTGGTGGATCTCCCTGAAGGTTTGAGCTTCTCATTAGTTACATCTACCAATACAGACCTGTCATTCAGAGCTAGACATCAAGTTTTTGTCCCCGTTTATTGCTATATAGATATTTTGAATTATGACATTCTGGAGTTGGACGCCTCCTTGTCTTGTCCCGGCCGCAGGGACGAGACATGTGCTCACTGGGATCACACTGTACAGCTGTATGTATGCTGCGATCAGACCAGCCCCTACTGCAACCTGGAGCTCGGGCGCTGGATAACAGCCTTCCGCAGGTACTTGATCGTCCGGTTTACGCCATACTGAATTGTTTCTATTCTTTCAACACCATTATTTATTTTATGTTTTATTTTTTATTTTTTCGCTCATTTTGTTACAAATCTTTCAAAGCATTATCAGAGATAAAGCTGTACCATCCCCCTCCTCCCCAATAACTATTTCCACCAAATAATTAAACATACATAAAGTAAATAAAGCATCAATGACATAACTATGGTAATTAAATAAAATAAAATTGTTAATTAGTTATATATATTTATTCATTTATTTATTAATTCATTTATTTATTCATTTATTTAACTTTTTTTCAATTGTTTATATATATATATATATATATATAAACAATTGGGGGGGGGGGGGAACGTTAATGTTTTTAAATATATATATATATTCTCTGACAAAGTCATGGTCCATGCATAATTAAGCGCTTTGAGCTCTGGAAAAGCGCTATATAAATGTAACTGATTATTATTATTTATTATTATAATTATAAAACCAAACAACAATGATAATGATGTTCAAACCAGTCAGTTTTCCTCTAATTAGTCACATTGATCAATTTAGTGGGAGTCTTCATGGGTTGCCAAGTCTTATAAAAGTTTTGGACAGATCCTTTGGTCAAATATTTAATTTTCTCTCATTTTAAATATGATACTAGGTCACATATCCACATTGAAGCTTTAGGCGGGTTTGTTGACTTCCACTCCAATAATGTTCTTTTTCTTGCTAATAAGGTGGAGAAAGCAATAAGCATAATGTTTTTAAACCATTTTGGAATGAATCTTATTCAGTGTGCTACTACTCTCTGTCCAGAGGCACGGGTCATTGGCTGACGGATGTGTCCCCTTTGATTCCCCTGCTAAATAACAATAAGTGTTCTTTCACCATGAAGACTGCGCCATGGGCGATGCCGTGGATGACGTCTCTCAATCTACGCTTTAGTCACAGCAACCAAACAGGTCAGAACATTGATTTGTTTTTAAGGATATTTATATTTTTATTCAGCATGAGCTCATTAAATCAAAGACAGTAAAGACATTTATAACGTTACACAGATAAAAAAGATTTGCATTTCAAATAAACGCTTTCTATTCATCATCTGACATGATTTCCACAAAAATAGGAACCAGCAGCACTGTTTTCAACATTGATAATAATACAGAAATGTTTCTTGAGCATCAAATCATCATATTAGAATGATTTGTGAAGGATCGTGTGACACTGAAGACTGGAGTAGTGATAAATGAATACATTTAGACGAAAATAAATTTTGTTTTGTGTTCGTTTCGGGAGTGAGAAACAGTTGGCTTTGGCTGGTAATTACCATCCCGCTACTTTTGCCCCGTGGCAATGCTGTAATAGGTAGGTTTGGCTGAGACTCCGCCTTGTTTGACATGGAAGTCTTCTCTGGTTCATTGAGGTCAGACGTCTGCTAGTGTAAATATAAATTCTTGAGAGCTGCTTTATAGTTGAAATTTAAGTGTAATTTTAATTTATATGCAACCCTGACACTGTTTTTAATATTGTAAAGCTGTTTGGATTAAAGCAATAAATATTAGTTAATAAATATTGTGCAAAAAGTTTTCCATGTCAAGGAGCTTAAACAGTAGAGTGTGGCGCTTGCAACGCCAAGGTCATGGGTTCGATTCCCAGGGAAAGCAATAACTGTTCCTTGAACGCAATGTAAGTGCATTTGGCTAAAAGCATCTGCCAAATGTAAAAATGTAAGTACTTTTTAGGAGTGGTTTTAAAGTGTCCAGATTTTTTTCGGGGTCCCTGAGCTCGACAGTATTTGTACACACACAGAGTTTCTGTCTGTATAGTGTGTTCAAAACTGATCACAAATGAGTTTCCATTTCAGCTAGTATGCTGCTCTAGAAGGGACCTGCATGTAGGCAGAGGACACTATGTTTTGGAACAGAACCTACGATTAAATCTTTGCATACCCTCATAATATTTTCCTGGAAATAACATCTCAAAGATTAATTTACGGTATGCAGCTGTAAAAGCTGTTGCTCACCCACACGTGTTCTAGTGAGTCATCCTCAAAGGAACAATGGAACGGACGGAGAACTTCAAGTCCTGTAAATCAGTCTGTTACTCCAGCTTCATGCACAGATGTAGTTTATACAGTCAGCTTAAGTATTCTAATAAGTATCTTAATTTTTACAATAAGTCATATATTAACATTTGTTCTATTTTTAATGCACTTGCAGGAAATGCACTTGTTATTTTTTTTGGGATACTTAACAGTTAATATTCATCAAAATTATTGATTGGTTAATAAAGCTGCATTGAAACCACCTCTATTGTAAAATGCACTATATAAATAAAGGTGACTGTTTCCCAAAATGTGTCTGTTACTGTTATAATAAACCTACATAAATCGTTTGCATTGGGATGAGAATCTGTTATGAATCTTGACATAATCTTACATTGTCTTTGCAGGTAATTACTCTGAGAGATTTTACCCTTTCAAGGTAACATCACTCTTTACTGGTGGGACGTTTGACAAGGACTATAACAGCAGATACCAAGAGATCAAGTTCAGTCTTCCAGCTTCAACAAAGAAGGTGATAAATATATATATTTCAGTACAAATATTTCCATGAATTATTAATGTTATACAGTAATACTTTGAGATTTGCTCGTTTCGAATTGCTTGTATCTCAAATCATTTCCCCGGTAAGAAATAACAGGAAAAAAAATCCGTTCCGGCCCTTTAAAAGACTCTCTAGTGCTAATAACAAGAGATAAAAACATGTTTTTAATTGCTATAGAGACATACACACACAAACAAAGAAAATTATAGTGTAAATAAGGATTTCTGTGCTGTAAAATAAAATGTGGTTTTAATTATGAGTTCTGACCTTCCAGACAAACGATATAGGCATGTGTGGAGGAGGAGGAGGAGGAGGGAGGGATGACGTAGATTACATAGGTTATGTAAATAACGCAAACACAATACGAGAGACTAGCTTGGAGGCTTGCTTGTATCTCGGAATACTCGTATGCCGGGACGCTCGTATCTCAAGGTATTACTGTATTAATAATAATACTCATAATAATACATTTATTTAGAAAAGTCTAGCATTTTATATATACGTATATAAATATAAAGATTAGTAAAAATGTGTAACGTAAAAGCTATGAACTGAATGTGTATTTTTGTGTGTGTGGTGGAATGGCAGGTGGAGTTATACGCTGTTATCACGGCTCATGGGTCTGATGACAATTTCTGTGGTGAATTTTGTGTGACGTCACACCACTTCCTGATCAACAGAGCCATCAATAACACCCTCCTATTTGAGTCAGCTGGTTAGTAGGATGATTGTGTGAGGATGGTTGGAGTGTGACACTTGAAAACGTTTAATCAGATTAGTTAAAGTGATGTGCTCACTTTGTGCCAGTGAGTAAAAGAGATGTGTGTTTCCGGGTAGGATCACCCCTGGGCTGTGCCATGCGGGTACCTGAAGGGGGAGTGCCCAATGAACATGGTACCTGGTTGTACGGACGTGGAGGCTGGTGCGACGGGCTTCAGGTGGATCCGTGGAGGACTGACATCACTTCCCAGGTACAATAAATTGGAATAGAACAGAATGCAGGAACATATACATATAAGTGTTTACATTCCTGTTTATTGTGATTTAAAATCAGAATACGCCACATATTTTACTATGATTGCAGTTGCTATGATTTTTTAATTGCATCAATTTGATCCAAATATTGTGTTTATAAAATACAGTAATACCTTGAAACACGAGCGTCCCGACATACAAGTATTCTGAGATACGAGCAAACCTTTGAGCAAATTTTTGCTTTGAGATACGAGTAAATATTTGAGATACGAGCAGCTTAGAGACGCGGACGTTGGAGCACTCGGAGCAGCTCAAGCGCCTCATTTATGGGGTAATTGCATATGATCTCCACTAGAGGCAGCTTGGTTTTACAGCGGGGGTTACCGGGGGCGACGAGTGATTCACGAGTATTAAGCTAGGAGCAGCACGAGTTATGAGTGTTCAATAATAATAAATATGAGCTTCTGAGGCTATCCAATACACTACACTATAAGTAAACGATTAATAAATAAATTTGAGATACGAGCAATGATCAATTCGAGCTATGAGCTCGATCCTGAAACAGATTATGCTCATATCTCAAGGCATTACTGTAGGTCATGCTGTGATAGTGATTTATGTGATGCATGATGTGTTAATGATTTAAAAACATTTTGTTCCTCTCACAGCTGGACATGAGTGGAACCAATTCTATCCTTTACTTTGGACTCTATGAGGGACGCGACCCAAATCCAAAGACCGACCCGGGGTACATTATTATGTACTCCTATCTAGTGTTTTATAAATGATTTTACAGATCTGCAAAAATATTATTATTTTAACTCTTACTTGAATCTTTTAAAGTTTTGACAGCATTAATTATTCAGTTCCCTACATACAGAATGATTCATTTATGTTTTAATGATTTTAATTTTAGTATTTCCTCATGCTGCTCCTTTTTACCAAAAAGTTATTTTTGTTTATACTGCAAATGCAATCTGACATTACTGAAATAATCAAACTTTTACTACAGTTAACTACTGAGATTACGCACTCTGGATATGATTTGAAAAATCCCATAAATTGACAGATGTTTTTAAAATAAATTGTATTTTTTGAGAGACACATATCATTCTCACTGATGTCATTTATTTGTGTTATTAGCTTGACTTGAAGGCATATATGCATGCAAAATCTGTTCAAAAAGCATGATTTGTGATGAAAAAATCCCCAAATGCATTCCAAAGAGCTCAGAAACAAAAACGGAGAAGTGTCTTTAATTTTCAAAGAAAAATCTAAAGGAATCAAGCTTTTCAAGCAAGTTGCTGCCTATCTAAAGTGTCCCAAACGTTGTCCCAATGTTCCATTTCAGTTAGAAGGTACCAGGTTTTTTTGTCCTCTGTCATTTATCTAAAGTCTTAGTAATCTCTGTATAATGTTCGGTATATATTCTATGATTTTGGGCTGTCCCAAATGAAATAGGATCAATGTGAATTGATCAATTATGGCGATTTCTGTGGTCGTGACTCCTAAACTCTGGTCCTGCGTCATACAGCGAGAGAGGTTTAAAGAAGTTTGTGGACACGGTCTTGCAACAAAAGATAACTTGCGTAAGTTTTTCTGACACTGTCAGAAATTTAGGATGACCATCTCACAGCAAGTTTTAGCGACGTCAACGTCGCTACAACTTCTATACTATGGTGGCAAATTAAATGCCGTAGTGGGACATAAAACCCAAAGCGTATTTATCTTTCTCTATTTGTTTACCACCGACAATGTTTTATTGTTCTACTTACTAAAGATTCAATAGGTGTCATCATTTTACAGTCTACATACATGTCGTACCCAAGTTTATACCGCAAGCTTTTGTCGCATAGTGTGATCTTATAAAAATAATCGCACAGTTGAAAGGAAGGTATGAAGAGGTTCTAGATGACGTTTTTTTTTCTGTTTGATAATTATGTGCAGTTAGATAAGTCTCCAGTAGCTTCTTAACTTAAAGTGGAAGGAAGACCAGGAAATCTTGATCTTCATTCTTGAGAAAATTGCCTTTCACTTTCAAGGAGCTTTGAGGAGTGACCCATCGTGACCCAGTGTCTGAGTCACAGAGGTCGTCTTTGCTCAACCAGTTTCCACACTTCTTGTTCTATAATTGAAATGCTGTACTTCTAAATTGGGGCAAGATAGAAAATGTACTTTTTTATGACATGGACATATTTATATGCTGTGCTAACCTGCCTATAGTGTGCACCACAGTAGCCAGATTTGTAAAGCCCTATGTAATATTTGAGAGATAAAAAAATTAATGATTGTATGCTTGTCATGAGGTAAATGTAACTTTTGTAATAACTGATTTAATAACTCAAAGTATGTGCAACTATTATTAATACAGGATAAGAGACCTGCGATGATTGAAGAGATTTAAAATGTAATTTTTTACATGCAGAAACAATACAAATTGGACCTTGTCATATTTTTCTGTAACATAATTTATACACGGTTCAAAAGAAGATAAGGGAACACTTAAATCACACATTGGATCTCAAATAATAAAATATGTCTTTAATCATATACATTCTATAATTTGTTAAGAAATTAAAAAAATTATGTGACAACAGTCAATGGAAACCAAAATCATAAAAGCACTGAAGTTACAGGCTGATCCAACTTGCATGAAGTTCATCACAGCAGCTCATAATGTGAGTCAGTTGTGTGTTTGTGTATGAACTCACAACAACATCTGCTCCTGATGGGATGGAGGATGATGTCCAGGGGGATCTCCTCCCAGATCTGAGTCAAGGCATCCGTGAGCTTCTGGACAGTCTTTGGAGATACTTGGCAAATTCTTGCTCTGATACATAATGTCCCAGAGATCCTCATTTGGATTCAGGTCTGGGGAACATGAGGGCCACCACCTGCAAAAGTGGACTGAGACAAGACCAAGACCTTCAAAAGACCGGTCTTGAGGATTACAACACTGGGTTGTATTGCTTTTTTTCAAATATTTGTCTCTTTTTGTCCCCCGGATGTCTCAGCACATATTGCTATTTTGTCTGATATTCATTGGTTTTCTCTTTGTTCATCGTGTGTTAGATTTGACCTTCTAACAGCACTTGCATTTCCACAAACGCTTCAAGCCAAAAGTCATGCATGGAAATAGAATGGTAGGTTCCATACTAGATTTTCTAATGTTTTAGTTTTTTCCTATGTGAAATATTATTATTATTACAATTTTAAAAGAAATGTTTTCATATCATATTTTAAAATATGATAAAGCTGAATGTTCAGCATCTGTACTCCAGTCTTCAGTGTCACATGATCCTTCACAAATCATTCTAATATGATGATTTGCTGCTCAAGAAACATGTATTATTATTTTCAACAATGTTCAAAACAGTCGTGCTGTTCACAGAAAATAGATTTGTTTGTAACAGTGTCTTTACTGTCACTTTTGATCAAATGAATTCATCCTTACTGAATAATTGAAAATCTGTACTGGAAGACCATCCATACATTTCAGTAGCTCCATGACCACCATCTCCAGCATGTAAACTGGTTCCTCAAAGCGACAACGACACATTTGTGATCTGTGGAAATACCTATTTTCCCAGCATGACCTGTATATTTCAGCCACAGGTTCTGGCCGTTTGTACGTCAGGGTTACATGAGCTCACAGGAGCCGGATACGTTCTGACCCGAGAGGCTTTCAGGAGATTTGTGCAAGGTTTCAGCACAGGACGCTCCAAGCATTTGAGCTTCGTGGAGGACATGGCCTTGGGAAGGTACATGGAGACCATGGGAGTGAAGGCCGGGGATTCGAGGGATCCAAACAAACAAGAAACATTTAATCCTCTTTAGCTACTACAAAAGCAGACCGGTGAGTGCAGCTGGCAGATTTTCATAGACAATATTGATGTTATTCTGCAGTTTAAACTAAGCTCCGCCCTCCTCGGTTACGTTACTGTTTCTAACACTTGGCGTGACGGAATAAAAGGCAGTAGAGTACGACAGCCCACACTCTTTTCAGTAGCGTTAGTAATGGAAGTATTTTTTCTATTCATTTCTCCTGTAGGGATTTCAAAAAAGTCTTAGTTAAAGAGTTATGAGCCCTGAACATCGCCAATCAGCTACAAGGTGAATCATAACATTACAAGCTTTTAAAATGTAACAAAAATACAAAGGTGGAAGGTAGGGAATTCTAGAGGGGTTAGCAATAGCAAGCTAGCCTTCAGAGCATCTCCAAAGCCACACTTCCTGTAAAACACAAGAACTGGAGAGATGGCGCTCGGTTGTCCGTCTACAACTCTGCATAGATGTACAAAACACACGATCAGATGCATGGACTATGGAAATGCATATGTTGACAGAGAAGTAGGACATCGTATAATGGCATTCGAACCAAATGCAATGATTGGGCAAACATTATCTTTCCACAGAAGATTTATGTACATGTTCTAATATTTAGTCCACTACTGTCATTGCAGAGCATAATCAAATTAAAGACAATGGAGGAATATAAAATCACGTATTTAAAAATGTTGATTTATAATTTAAGTTTTTAACAAAAAGTGCACGTATATTGAAATATTGAATTGTTTTGAGAGCATAGAGAGATTGGATGAAATCATTCGCAGTGGTTCATGGGAGTTCTGGGGGCTAAAGGGCCCTTTTGGCGTTTTTGCATGTTTGCAGACTCTCTGATTGGTGGAAATTTCTGCATGGTATCATGGGTAATGTAGTTTTCCACCATGAATGTCACTGTTAAACATGATGATTTTAAAACTAAGTTGAAATAACGTGGACTGACATCTGCAACAGAAACAAATACTAACAATTGCTGATAATATTCAGACTTTTTAAGTGTGACAAAGAAAAACATACTAGCCATTTATCTTTACATAAACTATATTACTCAGGAACACCCATTAAAGATACTGTGACTTAGAATTGAGGCAACTTGATTTTTACCATATTTTTTATATTTAATGTAAAATTCAGTTTAAAACTACCCAAACACAGAGAAAGACTGAAATTCATCAGAAAACATGCTTTGTAAAAAAATCCCACCCTTTTTTATTTTTGTACAATATCCTGTTTCACTCAGATATACATAAGATTGCAGAAAATAAAAGTGCTTTTTTTATATGGCATATAAATATTTACTGACATTAAAATCATTTTTTTCTTATGTAAATAATATTTTACAAATATTTTCTAATTTTAACTATGTAACTTCAGTTTGTCAACTACATTTTACACGTACATGCTGGAATATTTTGCACATCACTAGCAACCATCTGGATACAAGTACAGATTCAACACTAATCGTGAACAAAACAGCACCAGTGACTTAAATACAAGTACAAATACAACAGACGAAAATAAAAACCACAAAATGTTTAATGTTTTCATGAGAACAGTTGATGGAAAAAGACTTGAAAAACAGATTACAGATTGTTTTTCTGTATGAACATTTGTTCATTACCCATGAATAAATAGTTTTTTGTTGGTTTGCTCAAAACAATGATAAAAACAACATATCAAATTACTTTGAATATTTGTCATGTCTTCTATATGTCATGTATGAGTAATGTCTTCTGTAAAAATAGTTTGCTATATAATACAGTCACGTTCCGACATTTTAAGTGTACATGCAGTTATTTAATTGTTCAAGTTCTTCTGAGTAGTTTAGTTATTTAAATTGTTCACAGATCAATTTTAAAAGCTAAAATATTTTTAAATAATACATTGCTTTATTTCTTCTTTTTTTAGTATCCCGTCCTTTTGCACGAGTTTCAATGCTCTAATGATGAGACTTACATTTTCACACAGGATTTTTTGCAGGTCTTTTCACTATCAAATCGGTTTTTGTTGCCATTGCAACCTCCAAACCAGAACTGAGCACATGAATTGGCCTTAGGATCGAAATACCATTTCACAACATATTCTCGACACGGACCGGGATCCAGAGGCTCCAGGCACCCCTCTCCTGTGAGAGACAGAAAACTTTTTTGCTTTTTTTGATATAGCAAATAGCTCTTTTGTTTACAGAGTTGCAATTATTATTAACATATGACTTTTGAACAGCTGTATGGGCCTTTACCTGCAGAAAAATCATTCTGTATGAGCGGGTCTGTCGGTCTGCGTGTCGGGTCAGGCCAGTATGCGCCCTGATTCAGCAAATCTGGGAGGAGGTTTAGGTCATCTCTTTCCAAGTATGGTGCTATAGTGCTGATGATGTCCATGCCATCTGATTTAGGCTCATAGTAGGGGAACACTCCAAACCCTCCAAGTGCATCTGGCTGATTGATTTAGTGTAATATTAATAACTCTTCATAACTACAGTAGAGTATGTACTTATACAAAAGTAACCATCAAAAATCTTTTAAAAAATCAAATTTTAATCTCCTTTTTTGTCTACTAATACAATCTTTCTGAAATAGAAACAGTTCAAATATTGTGGGCTCTTAATTAATGTGAAGTCATAAAAATTGCATGCATAATAATTAGAAACATAATAATAATAAATACATTTCTAATAAATAAATGTCATGCTGATAGAATGTTGGTATGTAATGTTTTTTCTGTTTCATTTAAATAATAATAATATATTTTATTTAATTCAATAATTCATGATAATAATAATAATAATATAACATTATAAAAAACATAATAAATGCATTTATAATAAAGTCAAACTGTCAAATTTATTGTTTAGGATATTTATTATTATGTAATTTCAAGAGAAGAGCAGTTGAAATAACATAATAAATGTTCTGCAGTGTGACATTTTTGTTAACATTTTATTTCTCAAACATAGTATAGCTATTAGGACAAATATGCCGTCTTTAGTTGCATTACGTTTTTAATATGGTTTTGTGTGAGTCTCTCAATTAATGTGAAGTCACATTAAAACACATTAAGACATAAAAACGTCTCCGGTTACTGTCGTAACCGTGGTTCCCTGAGAGCGGGAACGAGACATGCATTTGACATGCATTTGGGAACTCCTCCCTTCACATAATTTCTGAAAGGAGGAGTTCCCAAATGCAGTGTTTCATTCCCTCTCTCAAAAGGGAACTGCAGATTAGCAATGAAAATGTGTCAAACGTTAGCTCTCAAATCAAATATGGCAGCTTTACATGCATGACGAGTTTTTAATGAATGGTCTTGTTGACTAAATTGTGTGTCACTTTACCTGAGAGCTGGAGCTAGTGCTGAATATTGATCCATCAAAGTTCTCACAGAGCTTATGGAGCAATTTACTTTCCACTTCTAGACCACAGAGACAGAAAACATGAATTTACTTAATGTAGCTCAGATGAGTCAAAGTCAAGGGTTTGGATAAACACATCAACCAAATGTGTAATGCAAATGCAAATTTAAGGCATTCTTTTTATATTTGTATAGAATGTTTCATGGTTTTTAAAGGTGAAGTGTATTATTTTTGTAGATGCTAAAATATGTCTGAACTTAAATGGGATTGTTCAAAATAAATGGTCTGTCAGCATTTACTCTCCCACACGATAACATGCATATTCATTGTGCCAAGTAAGACATGTTCCTGAATCAACATGTTTTTGTCACAGTCATGTCATGTCTCGTCACGTTCCTCCTGTGTGATCCTTCGGTGTTCCCGTCGAATGTTCCGTCAGTCCCTCCCCCTTGTGTCAGGTTCTCCCCGTTTCCCTGTCATTTTAAACCCTCATGTTCTCCCTTGTCTTTGTCGATTGTTGCGTTTATCTGGAAGTGCTCGTGTTCCTTGTGTGTGGATGTTTCCAAGTGTTTTCCAAGTTCTGAGTTTTGCATTGTTGAGTGCCGTTTTGGTTTTCGTGTTTAAATAAAAGTGTCTTCAGTTTGGATTTCCGAGTCCGCTCTTCATCTCTCTCGCCGCTCATCACACACGACCGCCTCTCGGTTACAGTTTTTTTGATCCTGTCTGAAAATGTTGTCCCAACCCAATCTCTAGGTGTTAAACCTAACAATACCTATAACATATTCCTATAATCAGAGGGAAATGATGGTGAATAACACTGATGTAGAAGAACCTAACGCTAGTTAGAAGATTAAAACTTGACATAAACTATAAACTTGTCCCTCAGATCTCATTGGTTGATTTGGAGTGCTGTTGCATGATCAACAAAGCTGCAGTATTTACGTTCATCCCAAATACACCTACCCTAACCCTAAACACTTTATTCCTACTATTAAGGCACTTTTCTAATATTATTTATCATTTAAAATAAAGGCTATTCTGAGCTGATGTGTGAAGGGAGAAGGAAGAAGAATGAGTTTGGATAAAAGGTGGATTTGAACTAATATGGATCATGTTAGAAGTAACCGCTTTTGATATATGATGGTAAAAGAGATAATATTGTCAGGGTTCTGCCACATTCGGTCTAGTAATCTCTTGTTGTTGTGGCAGAGCTCTGACACTACCGTAATGTCTCAAGTTGTGTGTGTGCTTGTCTGTGTGATGTCTTTTGTGCGAGGTATGATGTCCGGTCCCGATACTTTGGTCTGGTTCAGTTTCAGTTTTGGGTCGGGATTCGAGCATTCATGACTCGTGTGTTCGTCCTTGTCATGAGCACGCGAGCCGAGTGGTTCCTCGTTTTCGTGCGCCCTATGTTTTGTGAGTGGGCACGGTTCAAGCTCTGCTCGAGCCCGTTCTCTCGGGTCTGTGTGCGGTGTTGTGAGTACGCGGTTAGTTTATATCAGCCGTGTGCTTTCATGTTGTGTTTGTGTTGCGCACAGTTTGGTTTTCACCAGCTCCGCGCTGTCTGTGTGTTTTTGTGAACATGCAGCGATGCGCATCCACATTGGCTGCATGTTCATGTCTCGTCAATGTGTAACCCTCCCACCTTGTTTCCCTGCTGAACTTTGATTTGCCCCAGCTGTTCCCAATCAATTACCGTTCCTCCCGTGTGTATTCATTCTCCCTGTTTTTGCTGTCTTGTGCTGGTTTCTCGTAGTTTTTTGGGGGATATCTGGTTCCTAGTCTTGTCCGAGTCGAGTCAAGTCAGTTTAGTCTAGTTTTTCCCCCTCAGGTGGTTTTTGTTATATTTTTTATTTGCTTTGTTATAATAAAGTCCCCACTCAACTGTACCATTGAGTCCTCGTTCATCCCCTTCATCAACCCTGACAAATATTGTGTCAGAAATTAGCATTTCTTTTGTAAGTTACAGGTTGCAACGCTTTAATTTATCTGACCCAACCTTGGGCATTCTTGGGCGGAATTTGCCCAAAATAGCCTAGACTATTTATTTAATTATGTCAAAATGAATGCATTGTGACATACCAGGAAGCATTCGGAAGTCTTCTATGGAAAACACATGCTCCTCAGTGGGCGGGGACGCTATTGACTTCAGCTCCTCCTTAAAATCATCGTAAATCGGGTCACTTTGATTCACCACCCCTATAGCGAACATGGTGATATTGGCTGCATGAGCCTCTTTGACTGCATCCTCCAGCTTCACCGTGTCACGATGGTCCGTCTGGCCATCCGTAACAACCACCGCCACTTTCTTCACACCAGGCCGGGCAAAGCGGAAGATCTCATTGGCCTTCCTGATGCCACTTCCTGTGTAAGTGCCCTCTCCAATATAGGGCATTCTGTGCACAGCTGCTTTCACTTCATCACGAGTTAACCTCTCTTGTATGCTTGTGACCACCAGGTTAATGTGGCTGTAGAGAACGACCCCCACGCGCGTCACCTCCGGACTTACTGACACTCGGTCGATCAAGGTATTCACAAAGTCCTTAATGACTTCAAAGTTTTCTGGGCCGACGCTCTCAGAGCTGTCAATCACAAACACCAGCTCAAGAGGCTTTACTCTGCATATCCGACCACAACCTGAGAATCCAGAATAAATCATCCAATTCAGATGTGTAGTTCATGACAAAGCATTCAAATTTTGAAAAATATCTGTAATTGATTACTTACCACAAATAGATCTGATTAGCGTGACTATTTCCTCTCTCTGCAAAATACATAAATCATTTAATTTAAAAAAAAAAAAAGTAATAGTTTTATTTTATTTCAGCTTTATAAATAAATAAATACACATTATAAAAAGGTTTTCCCAAAGTTGCAAATAAAGCAGATTATTATTAGAGTATGTTTTCAAGAAAATTATTGTTACTTGCATTTCTTTTCACAATAATTTGTGAAATATACTTGCAATTTTAGTAAATCCTACACCAATTTAGTTTATTTTTTTGTGCGACCAAAGTGAAACTGTGTGAAATACTGAATCCCATAATGCAACACCTATGACTTGACCAGACCGTTAAAAGTCAAGTCATTTTTAAACAAAACATAACATATTGAAAACTGTTCTTGTTGTTTTTACCTATAATTACAAGGTAGAAAATGTATACTTTCATATGTGCACATACCGTGAGACCAGGTTCTCCTTTTGTTCCTGAATTACCCTGAGATGGTAAGAAGATGTTCAGTGTGTTAAATACTAAATAGTTAAATATAGAGATGTTGTCAGCTCTCATAATGCTCAATGATAGAATGAAGAGTTTAACAACTGATCAAAATGTCTCTCTCAGCTCTTCTCACCGGTGGTCCTGTAACTCCAGGTTCTCCCATGCTTCCTCTGTCCCCTTTGCGTCCTTGTGTTCCTGGCAACCCACGATCCCCCTACAAACAGAGCAGTTGCATCACACAGGTGAGGCTCATGTTTTTCAAACATGACATGATGCACCCATTTTTTTTATTGCATGTGTAACGAGGTAAAGAGCCCTTAAGATATATGCAAGTTAAACCCTGCATTAATGAGACATGCACTGTTTATTTGTTGCACTGGTGGCGCTGTTTCCCCCACCGAGGTTAAGCAATCTGCAGCAGAGTCAGAGAGAATTGCTGTGGGTGAGTGATTATTTGTTAGCTCCACTGTAAAAGTATAAAATATAGATTTTGTTACACGTGTTAAATGTTATGTGGAAAGAATTATTTACAATAGATGTCGATTGTGTGTTAGGGAGTGTTTTCCATTCAAATTTGTGAGTGTTTTGTGTTTTTATTTCGATTTTCGTGTGCTCCCGAACTGTTCCACGTGCTAATTAAGTGTACTGTATTTTTAATAGATGGAGCTACATATGTGTGTGTCATCTCACTGTTTGTCACCTCACTCCACAATGCTCTGTGTGCAGGTAATCATTTTTTTGGTAAATTGTGTTTAAGTATGTATTCTATTGTTTAATTAATGAGTTATATTTACTGAGTTTAAACAATCTGCAGCAGAGTCAGAGAGAATTGCTGTGGATGGAGCTACATATGTGTGTGTCATCTCACTGTTTGTCACCTCACTCCACAATGCTCTGTGTGCAGGAAAATAAATGACTCAATTCTAAATTCCGCATCCTGAGTGTGTGTCCTGTCGAGAAGTGTGGCGACTTGGGCCAGAGAGAGAAAAGCAAAGGTCACATTGGTGCCGTGATTCAGGACTTCAGTCAAGGTGGTCGATGATCATCCAAACATCGAACCGGTGGGCCTGTCTTCACTCTTCTCTGCACAGGACCATCAGCTAAGCACTACATTTATTCCGGGACTTTTTGGAAAAATACCTGGGAAAAGACTTTTGAATAGACACTCTGAAGTGACTTAATATTGCTATCATTACATTCAGGTAACGCATTTGACACCAAGTGTACACTTTTATTTTATTTTTTTTATTACTTGATTATGGAAAACTCAAGGTTTGCGGGTTCTCAGTATGTTGGTCGAGGGAGAGGTCTATTATTTACACCAATTCCCTTTCCAGACATTAGTTCTAGTCCTTCTACAGTTACTATGAGTGGTGTCAACAATGGTATGGGGTTAGAATCCAGATCCAAATCCAGTCCAGTCCAAATCCAAAAACCAAATCCAGTTCCCACACCAACTGCTAATGACAGCCCTATGCATGTGGGTCATTGCAGTTCCAATAATACGCAGCCAATTAGCACATCAACTCCAGCCTTTACCAGTGATGTAATGAGTCAGATGGGTAACATAGTGCAGCAAGTAGGCCTTCAACTGGCAGACAGTATTCTTGCACACTTGAATTTGCACAGTCAAACTGAAGCTACATCTATGCAATCTCAAAAACATCCAGATAGTAGATACATGCCTGAGCATAGCGCCACGTCAAGTACGTCACAGGTTCAAGTAGTGCGTCAGAGGGAAGTTAAAGAACCTCCAATTTTCAGAGGCGACACTTCAGACACTGTTACGCTTGATGAGTGGGTGGAGATCATGAAAAACTTCATAAGAAAGGGATTTCTGCCTACTGAAGAGCAGGGTGAAGAAATTTTAATCAATTTGAGAGGCAAAGCAAAAGATGTTGTTAAAGTGGGGATGCTGTCTAGTGGTTTGGATATCAGAACGAATCCTGATGAGATTTACACCCTATTACGGAAACATTTCAGTTGCCAACAGTATTCGCCTATCCCATTGCAAGACTTCTACACTACTCTTCCAGGACCTCAGGAGGATCCCTTTGATTACTGGTTGCGCCTGAACCATGCTGCTGACATCACAGCTGAGTGTCTAAAACAACAGGGTAAAGTGCTGAACAACCAACTGATTGAAGTCACACGCATGTTCATTAGGAATTGTCCAAATTCAGATCTAGCGCTAACGTTTCGTTCAAAAACCATTGACAAGTGGACTGCTTATGAAGTGCAAGAGATTCTGAACGAGTATCACTCAGAGAAATGTCTCAGAGCCACAGGAAAAGTAAATAGACCAATTGAATGTGAAAAAAAGCTTGCTGTGAATGAGATGCGTGTGAGTCCTAGCCAAAACCCAGTGACAACTGAACATGATTCTCTCCAGTCAAAACAATCAGAAAATATGGCTCTGGAAAAAGTGATTGATTTGTTGGAGAGAGTACTGATGAGTAATAGTGGAAGTGCACAAGCTAACAAGGTGAACAGGAAGAGAAACAACCTATCTAGGATTCCAGGCTTGAACGATTCACCATGCTTGGTATGCAAGGATACCTCACATTCTGCATTTACTCACTGTAAAGAAAACAGGCTCTGTTTCCAGTGTTTTTCGCCAGACCATTCTAGAAACAGGTGTCCAAAGGAAACAAAACCTTCTTCAGGCCACCAGCAGTCAAACTAAATGATCTACGTGTGAGGGAGGATCACGTAGATCTTGAGAGTGAATCTCCCATATCCAGTATTATTGATGAAAGGGATTACGAGTCTTTATGTCAGATGTTTAGTGATGTAACTTCAGACAAAACAGTAATTTTTCAGGGTGTTCAGAGAGTTCCAAAATCTGATAGCTTGTTTTACACATCTGTTTCAGTTGAGAAGGGTTGCATTCTCAAAGCTTTAATTGATAGTGGATCAATGGCATGTACTCTCAGTGAGTCTACCGAAGAAAAGTTGTTGAAAACTAACCCAGATTTGACACGCCAGTCAACACAGGATATTGTTATTGTTGGCTGTGGTGGTCATCACGTTACCCCTACTGCAGTCTATGATCTTACAGTTACAGTGTATGGCTGCCCCATGATAATTCCTGCTTTGGTTGTGCCTGGGCAGACGGAAGAGATGATTTTGGGCACAAACGTCATAAAGAGAATTCTGATGCAATTGAGGGAAACGGATGGTTACTGGAGGATCGTGTCTAAGTCATGTAACAATGAGAATGATGAGTGCTATATGTTTCTATCTCTTTTCTCCAATTCAGAAAGATGGAGAGGTGAAGCCATACCTGAGAAAGTTGGTACTGTAAAGTTGCTAAGAAGTGTGACGTTGGAGCCACAAACCGAACATCTGGTTTGGGGTAAACTACCTCAGTCTTCTGTCTTGTCTGTAGGCAGCACTGTTATAGTGGAACCGACAGAATCCAAATCAAGACCTAGGCAAATACTCGTCGGAAGGGTCATAACACCACTATGGGGAGATGGTTCTATTCCATTGAAAGTTATCAATCCAACTAATCACAGAGTTGTGTTAAAGAGAAATGCTAAAATAGCTGATGTGTCACCTTGTATTTCTGTGCAAGACTTACCACCGCCGAAACAGATTCAATCAAATCTCCAGTGTACTGAGGATCCCTTACCATCTAGATCCAGTGAAGAGATGAAGCAGGTCTTGAGTGATTTGAATCTTAGTGATCTTGATGTGGAGTCTTGTCAAGTGTCAGCCCATTGGAAAGACAAGTTGTTGCACATCATTGAGAAGTATGAGTCAGTTTTCTCAAGAGACAAAATGGACTGTGGAGAAGCTAAAGGCGTTGTTCATCGAATTAACCTCACTGATGACAGACCTTTCCGTTTTCCATACAGGCGCGTACCACCAAGTCAGTATGCCAAACTAAGAACAGCATTAAATGAGATGGAGGAAAAAGGAATCATCCGCAAGTCACATAGTGACTATGCGTCCCCTCTCGTATTAGTTTGGAAAAAGAACGGTGATCTCAGGATCTGCACAGATTTTAGGTGGTTAAATGCGAGAACTGTCAGAGACGCCTACCCTTTACCACACCAGTCCGATGTGTTAGCTGCATTGGGTGGCAACACATTCTTCTCAACCATGGATCTCACCTCAGGGTATTATAATGTTCCTCTAGAGGAAGAACACAAAAAGTACACCGCCTTCTCTTCCCCATTTGGACTCCATGAGTATAATAGGCTTCCTCAGGGTCTCTCTAATAGCCCTGCCACTTTCATGAGAATGATGATGTCCATCTTTGGAGATGAGAACTTCAGCAGCGTTCTCTGTTACCTCGATGATTTGATGGTGTTTGCTCCGTCTGAGTCAGTAGCCCTTCAACGTCTAGAAATGGTTCTCTCACGGTTGTCACATCACAATCTTAAGTTGGCTCCAAAGAAATGTTGTTTCTTGAGACGATCTGTAAAATTCCTGGGACACATCATATGTGAAGAAGGCATTAAGACTGATCCTGGAAAAGTTGAGTCAATTACCAATATTCAAGTTTCTGACTTGATGGAACCTGATGGAAAAACACCATGTCAAAAAAAGATCAGGTCCTTTCTTGGAATGGTTCTTTATTACCAGCATTTTATTGAAGCATGTTCAGCAAAAGCTAAGCCTTTATTTAAATTGACATCAGGTTCAGTCAAAAAGTCTCCTGTCACAAAAGGACGCAAACCAAGAAAGAAAATTGGTTACCTTAAACTTTCCCCAGCTGATTGGACAACTGATTGTGAAGAAGCTTTCCACACCCTTAAACTGGAACTAACAAAAAATGTGACATTGGCTCACCCAAACTTTGACCAACCTTTCATTTTAGCTGTAGATGCATCTTTTGATGGAGTGGGAGCTGTATTGTCACAGGTTCTGCCAGGTGAAGAGATTGCCAGACCTGTTGCCTTTGCAAGCAGAACACTGTCTCGCTCACAAATGAACTATCCAGCTCACAGATTAGAGTTCTTTGCTTTAAAGTGGGCTATCTGTGATAAGTTCAGCCATTGGCTGAGAGGACGGCACTTTACAGCATGGACTGACAATAATCCTCTTACATATATTCTGACTAAACCCCGGCTTGATGCATGCGAGCAGCGATGGGTGGCTAAACTTGCTTCTTACAATTTCGATCTGAAGTATGTTCCAGGTACAAAAAATGTTGTGGCGGATGCTTTGAGCCGTGAGCCATTCGTTCAGTCTTGCATGGGACATCGCCTTATCACTGAGCCATACTTATCCCTCTTGAAAGATGTCAGTGGTGTAGTTGACAACTCTGTCCAAGATGCTTTCAAGTGCACAAGTAACCATCAAGTTGTGCAGGGGGATGGCAAAGTTACTGGTGATCCGATCAATGATGAAATCTTGCCTTTAGGTTCTTCTGGGAGCCAGGCAGTTTCAGCAGTGTTGGCAGCACATTCTACTGGAGGTTTGAGTGAAGTAATGGGTACAGTACCAGCCATCTCACAGCCACAACAGTTTAACCCTCCTTTGGAGCACAGTAACATCATAAATGAGCAGGGGCAGGACAGCACCTTGTGTCGGATTCTTTATTATATTGAGAGACACCAGAAACCATCTAAGAAGGAGCAAGCAAAGGAATCCAAACCTGTCCGGAGATTGTTGAAGTACCATGATAAATTGGTCATCTGTAATGGTGTGTTGTACAAGGTCAAAAGAGATCCAAAGTTGAACAAGAAGTTGTACTTGTTTGTTGTACCTGCTTCTTTGAAAGCACAAGTTCTCCATGGAATACATGATGTAGCTGGACATCAAGGACGCAGTAGAACACTGTCGCTGGCAAAACAACGTTTTTTCTGGATTGGAATGAAAAAGGACATTGATGATCATGTGAAGAATTGTCATCGGTGCGTGGTTGGTAAAACCTCGGAACCCAATGCTTGTGCTCCATTGGAAAGCATTCGAACATCAGAACCGCTCGAACTGGTCTGTATCGACTTTTGGTCAGCAGAGGTCAAGGAAGGAAAGTCTGTGGACGTGCTGGTTGTGACAGATCATTTTACAAAGATGGCTCATGCATTTCCATGCCACAACCAGTCAGCCAAACAAGTTGCCAAAAGACTCTGGAATGACTTCTTTCTAGTCTATGGATTCCCCAAAAGAATTCATTCTGACCAGGGAGCCAATTTCGAGAGCAAGCTAATCAAGGAACTATTGACCATGGCAGGTGTAGACAAGTCACACACAACACCATACCACCCCATGGGAAATGGCATTGCTGAGAGGTTCAATAGGACTCTTGGAAGCATGATCAGGACATTGCCCCCTAAAGTAAAATCAAAATGGCCTCAGATGCTACAGCAGCTTACCTTCTGTTACAACTGCACGGAACACGAGACAACAGGTTTTGCCCCATTCTTTCTTATGTTTGGTAGAGTTCCTCGTCTCCCAATTGACATTCTGTTTCAAAATGTGCTTCTAAATGAAGATGTGGTAGATTACAAGGATTTCGTGGCCAAGCTGAGGAAAGACTTGCGTGAAGCTGCCCATATTGCACAGATGCATACTTTGAAAGAACAGGATCGACATGGTAAACTATATAACAGGAAAGTGAAGGGATGTCCACTGACTGTTGGTGATAGAGTGCTGGTTGCGAACAGAGGTGAAAAAGGTAGACGGAAAGTTGCTGATAAATGGGAGTCATCCCCATATGAAGTCGTGGCTGTATTCCCTGATATCAATGTTTACAGAATTCAAGGAATCAACTCAGACAAGGTGAAAGTTGTCCACAGAAATTTTTTGTTACCTGTGAACTTTTTACCAGTTGATGAACCTCAAGAACCAGCTCAAAAAGACAGTGATGTGATCAATGAATGTGATGTTCAAGGAGATGAAGTTGACCGTGATGACAGAACAGCAAACTGGATATTAAGTAATCCTGATGGTTTTATTGAGGAAGATGGTCATACAAACCGTACGGACTTGCCTGATGTGTCAGATTGTGTGTCTGAGATGCTGGACTCCTCGAGTGTTGATGCTGGAAACTTGAATGAAAAAAGTGATATCAACGTGACACATGATGCAGATTTACCTGACGTGGAAGGTCAAGATGTTGAGTCAACTCAAGAAGAACCGTTCACGAGTGAGGTTATAAAGGAACCTGTGGTGTGTACACAACCAAGACATGTTGAGACTGCAGTAACTCAAACGAGACTTGGCAGAGTCATTAAACCTCCTAACAGACTGATTTATGAAATTAACAAACAACACATAAGAGATTCAGAATCTACAGTGAGTTCTTTTGTTTATTTAGTTAAAAGCATTTTCACATAAAGAGTTGCACTTGATTTCATGCATAGTTAAGAACACATAAGAAATAATTTAATACAGACTAGGAATCAAATATGGAGTAAGTACATAATGGAATTTGAGGTGTAACAGGCATCTCTTCAGTCTACTGTAAGATTAGGGTTAGGCGCCTCCCTTATCTTTATATGTACTCCTTATGGGAGAATCTATTGATTGACAGCTAATTATACTCCATGGGCAAAATTTTTTTTTCTTTCTTCCCCATCTTCTTTGCTAAAGGAAAAGATACGAAGTGGAAGTTTTGAACCCCATTTTTTTTCATCTTTACTTTCTTCACTGTTGGTTTTTCTTGTTATGAGATGTCCTCATTAAGCAGGATTTAAGGGGGGTGTATGTAACGAGGTAAAGAGCCCTTAAGATATATGCAAGTTAAACCCTGGCTGTGGATGGAGTGTGTCATCTCACTGTTTGTCACCTCACTCCACAATGCTCTGTGTGCAGGAAAATAAATGACTCAATTCTAAATTCCGCATCCTGAGTGTGTGTCCTGTCGAGAAGTGTGGCGACTTGGGCCAGAGAGAGAAAAGCAAAGGTCACACATGTAAGTGTCATTTTGGAAGTTTGTGGAAAAGAGCATTTTGTGTTTGACAAAAAAAAGAGTCATAATGGTTTTAAGGTGAGTAAACAATGACATGACAGTGTCTAGCTGGACAAAATATGAATACATGACATTGGCTATAAGATTCTCCTCACCTTCTGTCCTGGCAGACCCTCTCCAGGGGTTCCTCTCGGCCCCTGTATACCCTGATATCCAGGATCACCCTGTATGAAACCAAACAGTTTCAGTATTTCACAAATGTACAGCACACTGTAATGTGTTCAGGAACACTGCTAATATGCTAATATGCCTCATTCCTGATTCCTGTTACCTTTGGTCCTTGTATGCCCTCTCCTGGTAAACCTGGAGGACCAGCTGGACCAGTCTGACCAATGGAGCCCTGCAGAAACACAAAAACACCGTTTACAGATCGGCTAAATGCTGGATTTTCAAAAGTGTGTGAAGTTCACTGCGCCATTGTTGCTCTAGTAAACTTACACAACATTCTTGAACGAATTATATGTGGGTATATAATGTTACATATTCATGCACCTAAATATAATGCTGAACAAATCAAAGTGTGATCGGTTGTTTTACATCTTGGCCAGACGTTCATTCGGTACTAGTATAGTATCCAGACCTTCTGCGATCAGTCTGAAAGCCTGGCTATTCGAGACTAATATGTATTCTACATACAATATATATAGTTTGAAAAAATATATCTCACCTTTGGGCCAACCTGCCCAAGACCTGGTGCTCCAGCAGGTCCTGAGGGTCCTGGAGGGCCTCGAACCCCCTGTGACAGAAAATACCAATTAATCAAACACTCTAAAAGAATATATATATGTTTAATTATTTAAATTTGTGCATTTTCTAAAGAAAATGGATGCAATCTCCTTACCTTTGGTCCAGGCAAACCTGTGCCCTCTGGCCCAGTCTCTCCTGTAAGACCTGGAAGACCTTGTGGCCCCTATAGATCACACGAGCAACACATGTATAGTTTGTTCTAATTCCATTTGTTATGTCAAATGAGATACAAAATGTTACAATGAGCTGCATGAATAATGTTCTTTATTTACAGGTGGGCCGGAATAGCCTTCTCCCTTCAACCCTGGTGGTCCAATGGCTCCTCGTAACCCTATTTCACCCTGAATACAGACAAAATGGATTTTCTCAATCACAAAAGCACAGTGTAGGTTTCCGCTGGAACGTCACTCTTACCTTCGCCCCTGGAATGCCTATCCCTGGATCTCCAGCAGGTCCTGGTGGACCAACTGGCCCCAGATCTCCCTACAGTAAGATTAACATGGTATGAGATCTCCAGATGTGGGTACACATACACATGTAGTGGCTCCAGAAAATTATATTTCAATGAATTTTTTTAAAACAAGAACTTAGAATGGAAGTGCATTAACCTTTGTTCCAGTGTGTTAAAAGCAGAAATGTGAAACTAATGTTTTTGTTTATTTTCAAGAATGATTCAGTAGTTGCAATTGTTTATTATTAAATCAATTGTTATGGGGTGGAACAATTTTCTAGATGTTTTAATCTTTACTGCCGGACCATGTGTACATCCATTGTAGGTCCCTGTGATTTTGCCAAGTGAGGCATATTTCTGGAAGAACATTCCTGACAAAAAACATAGTCCTAACTCTATTCCTACCACTAACCCTTCCCATAACTTATCTATGAAATCAGAGGAAAATGATAGGTGAATAAGAATGATGCAGAAGTCCTAAACCCTTAAAATTGACATAAACATCAGTTGATTGAAATGTTGTTCCAGGATCAATAAGTTCTATTTGGTTAAATCACATTCACCGTCCTTTTTAAGTGTCTTACTGTGAGCATGATTTTTGCTTTTTATTTCATTTCATTGATAAAGCTTGTGTTGAACCCGGAACATTTCTCTAACTCACCTTAGCTCCTGGTACGCCTCTTCCTGTAGGCCCAGGAACACCTGGAAGTCCAACGTTCCCTGGTTTTCCCTATTTTAAATGAAACACACTGTTAGCGGCAGTGGCCGAGACAGAGACATAGGTCTTTTATTGACATAGTGTTTAGTGTTTGTTAAGATGAAGATGTTGAATGAATTGTTTTCACCTTTGCCCCTATTGGCCCAACTGGTCCCATTGGTCCTGGTTGGCCTCTGGAGCCCCTCTCCCCCCGATCCCCCTATTGAAGGAAGATACAACTTATTTAATACAATAAATTCTATATTATTAAAAATAATAATTTTAGTAGGTATGACACCTTCTCTCCTGGTAAACCTCTTCCAGGAGGCCCGTCTTGTCCTTTGGGCCCTGGTAGGCCTATATTACCCTAAAATCAACAAGATATCATTCAGTTTATTATACGATATGCCTACTGAATGTTTTGGATGTAAAGCTATCCATATGCTGTTAAGAGCACCTTTGATCCCATGGCTCCATCTTCTCCTGGTACACCTGGTTCACCAGGTAAGCCTTGCAATCCAGGTTCACCCTACGGCATCAACCCACAAACACAACTCTGATTTCATTATTTGATACTTTATTCAGTTTCCTTTTAGTTGAAATGTCAACCTACTTTAGGTCCTGGTTCGCCAATTCCTCTTTCTCCAGTGGCTCCAGGATCTCCAGGGAAGCCCTGTTCTCCCTGAGAGCAAACAAAACGAATTGTATATCCTTCAAAAGATTTTGTTTTGTGTGGAAAAAAAAGCTTCTTGTTCACCAAGGTTTAATTTATTCGATCTAAAATACAGTAAAATATTTTACAGTAACATTTCAAACGTAAATGCCTTTACTCTCATTTTAATGCATCCTTGCTGAATAAAAGTAGCAATATATGTTAAAAAAACATCTTATACAAGTGGAGTCTTACCTTTGTACCTATGAGTCCTATCCCAGGATTCCCTGTTTTACCAGGAGGACCAGCCGGTCCCTGATTCCCCTTTCAAAATTAGGATGGAGGCGACAATTAAACGTTTTGGTAAAACTTATACGATAACGTTTCATTTGTTAACATTAGTTAATGTATTAACTAACATGAACTAACAATGAGCAATGTATCCGTTACTGTATTTGTTGATCTTTGTTAACGTTAATGTAATGTATTAATAATGTATAAGTTAATAACGTATTAGTGAATGATGAAATTATAGGTTGATAAATGCAGTAGAAGTGCAGTTATTAGCATGTAAACTGATGAAACCTTAAAACCTGTTACCAATGTTTCCAATTGTTTCGAAAAGTAATCGGACACTTTTCAACACGCTATTGTTTTTAGGGATTAGTTTGAATGACTAAAACTATAAGAGTGCATTGAGAACATGAAGCTTAACTTAACTATCACCACTAGTACAGAAATTTGTTTTAAAAATGCTAAAGCAGAAAAATAACATGAGAAAATACTTTTTCTCCTTGAATTCCCCTGCCAGGCATTCCTAACAGTCCAGGTGATCCAGGAGGTCCCGCGTTGCCCTAAGAGGATGATACAATCATAAACCATAATTTAAAACCTTTCATATGACCAACTAAAATCTCACACAACTGCAATGTACCTTTTCACCTTTGACTCCATAACCCGGGGGTCCACGTCCCCCAGCAGGGCCGGCATAGCCGCGGTCACCCTAGGACACAAACACAGACTAAAAAGTGATATTTCAATGTCTTAATTCACTTGACCATTAAAGAGAAAGAATAATATCGAAAAGGGAATGACCTCAAAAAGAAGCAGGAGCAGCAACTGTATCTGCTTACCTTTGGGCCAGGGAGTCCTTCACCTGGAGCTCCTGGTTTCCCCTGTGATCCTGGTAAACCTGGAGGACCCTTTATCGATGCATGTATTATTATCTCATTATAATCCATAAATGCAAGTCATTCAAAAGGCTGTTTATACTTACAGGTAGACCTGGCTGACCAATGCCAACCAGACCTGAAGGACCCGGTCTTCCTGGGTTTCCTTTGTCACCCTAACACAATCAAAATATAACTCAAATAATTTAAAGAAGGACTAAAATACACTGCGTGTAGGCACTTATATTGTGATGGACAAGAACATACTAAAATCTCTGGAACAAGAAAGTACCTCATTGTAACTGGCTACTGATTAAAACCTCCAAATCATCCAAAACCTCAAATGAGATATATTTTTATATATCTCAATAATTTCTCTTTAGGCAGCAATGAGGTTAAATCTAAAGCTAACGGAGACTTTAACTTTTTTTCTGGAGATATTGACACCATCTCACGCGTCTCCTCCAAAGCTTTCTACAAATCTATGCCAAGAAACATCAGTCGAATGTAAGAGATCTTAAATTAAACTCAAACATTTCTCATTATAGTCTAAATCTGACTATATTTCAATAATTCTCTCATTTGTTTCCATTTTTCTTTCTCCTCTAAGTTTTATAAGAAACATCCAGAACTTAGAGTCTAAAATGAGTGTTGATACTTGAATGAAACATAAGTGAGAATGTCAGGGTTCTGTCACTTCAGTTTGGGTTTCTAGTGTGTTGGTTGACAGAGATCTGAAACTGCACCTTTGTCGTGTCTCGTTATTGTGTAACCCCGCCCATCTTGTTCCCTTGTTTCCCTTGATTGTTCTCAGCTATTCTGCTCGTTACCTTCCTCATGTGTTCCCTATTTAATCCCTGTGTGTTTGCTCTCGTGTTGTTGTCGTTCCTTGTCATGTCTGCTGTGCCCTGTGCCCTGTGCCCTGTGCCCTGTGCCCTGTGCAATAAAATGCTTTTCAGAACTAAAAATAATGGCAGTAATGTTTACCGTTCAAAATTTTGCAAGATTCAGTAATAATTTTTTTTGTGTGTGAAAGATGTCAAAACAGTAATATTGTGAAATATTAGTACAATTTAAAATAACTTTTTAATTTGAATATATTTTAAAATGTAATTTTTTCCTGTGATTAAAGTTGTATTTCCAGATTCATTCCTCCAGTCTTCAGTGTCACATGATCCTTCAAAAATCATTCTAATATGATGATTTGCTGCTCAAGAAACATTTCAGATTATTACCAATGTTGAAAACAGTTATGCTGCTTCATAGTTTTTGGAAAGAGTGATGCATTTATTTTCAGGATTCTATAAAGAATAGAAAGTTCAAAAGAACATTGAAATAGAAATAGAAATCCTTTGAAACATTACAAATGTCTTTACTGTTTGTTTTGATCATTTTACTCTATTAGTCTTTACTGTACTGACCCTAAACTTTTGAACACTAGTATATGTTCCCACTGCTTTAAACATATTTTGTTGCCTAATATGAACTAATAGGAGTTCTGTTGAGTTACCTTTGGACCAGAGAATCCAACTCCAATTTCTCCCGGCGGTCCAGATGCACCAATCGGCCCTCGATCCCCCTAGAAACAACCCGAAGGTCAGTCATTTATTTGGATGTTGTTTCCTTACAAATTTTACATAAATTTTCCTTGATATATTTACTGCTAAATCTCGTCATCTTAGATGCATGTAATCATAAATTTATCATATGATATTCATAACAACATCCTACTATTAGTGTGAGGTACGGTGAATGAGTTCAGTACACATTCTGTCACGTATGTTCCAAATGGCATTTGCAGAACATAAAGGCATCTCTTGTGTCTAACAGTTTAGCAGTTTTTGCATTTGAATGCGCTATTATGTATTTGTCTGATTTTGAAAGCACTCTTTGTTAAAACCTCCAGACCAAACATAAGAGGCAAAATCTGCATTTAAACATGAACATATCCCTAAAATGGGAATTCTTTACCACACAGATTTCTGTCTCTACTTCAGCCACAAATATCAGTTACAGACATTTCACTTGCAAAGAAATGGAAGAGATGATCATACTTTGGGTCCTGCTTGACCCTCATGCCCCTGGTCCCCTGGAGGCCCTTTCAGACCCTGGTAGAATAATGAAGACATGTTAAAATCGCTCTTGCACTCTCCTGAACTTATTGTATAATTTCTACAATTTAACAATCATATGCCTATTATAAAGTATAGGGTTATATGGCTGTTTTAGGCAGCTGTTGATGCCTGTTAAACTGTGCTAATGTTGGTTCTGAAGGACCTGACCCAGTCAATCTGAGCTATTCAGTCTCTTCACTAATCCCACTGCACAAAGTCGTCCACGGGAAAAAGAATAATATCCTGCAAGCCTGAATTCACTGCTTTACCCATGTAGATTATCCTAGGATTACGAGGATCACATTCCATAAGTGCAGAGCTGGGAAACGACCTGCCATGATCACTGCATTTATGTGATGAGACGACATGTGAGAAGACTAATGCATTTAGTCTGTCTATCTATCTATATTCACTTTCTTGCTTTTAGAACAACTACTACAAATTGCAGTGTTTGAATGAAAAGATCAGCCTTATTGAAAACAGGCGGTTTTCTTTAGTCACACGGTATTTGATTTTTCACTCATTTTCTTCTGAAATCACCATTACAATAATCGACTCCTCTTAAGTTAACTTTTAAGTTAAAAGTAAAAAAAAGGGGTTTTGTTCACAGATAATGTTTTTAAATAGTGGAATCAATAATAGCATTATAGTACTGCTATGTGCATGTTATTTATTTATTTATTTACTTGTGTTTATAGTAATATAATTGTATGTATGGATGAAATACACAATTATCCTTTTAACACATTCTACAGGCTAAGATGAATAAGAGCGCACAATTATTCATAATGTATATTCGTAAATACATAAATTCATGAAAAATGTATGAATTAATTTGAGTTCTGTGTATAATACAGGAATTTTAAGAATGTATTTTTTCCAAATATATTCCCAGATGTGTTTACTTTTGTTATTGGTGCCTTTTTGTGCGTGAAAATCTCATGAGAAAAGGTTTTGTTGTTCAAATATTATGCATGCCATAGAGGAATCTTCACTTAAGATTCACATTTATTCGCAAAATCTAATTAAATAATCAGTTATTAAATTATGATCATAATCAAAAAATACCAATACAATTAATGTTAAACATCAGTTGAAACCTAAATGTGTCTTATATGTCATGTAAAGAGGTAAATGTTTATACTGTGCCTGCTCTCCTCTGGGGCCCCTCGGCCCTGGAGGCCCTTCACCGCCCTGTGAAATTAAACATAAAACTTCAATCATATGTGCTGTATTTCACAACATTTACATTTATTCATGTGGAAGACGCTTTTATCAATTCTAATCACTTCTTGCATCCCTGGGAATTGAACCCATGACCTTGGGGTTGCGAGCGCCATGCTTTACTGTTTGAGCTGCAGGAAAGCTGAATCACAGAAAAAGTAATTCATAGAAAAGTAGAGAAGATTTACCTTTTGTCCCGTTAGCCCTGGTGGTCCACAGTTACCTTGATCCCCCTAAAACATGACTCAAGATTTCAGAACACATTCCAACCATCAATGCCAATAAAGATCCTTTTTATTTAAGCGTACTTTCTAATTTGCATACTAATGATTTGACTAATGATAGTCTTGCAGCTGGTTAGGACAATATATGGAAACATTGACAAATTAATTACAATAAGACAGATGCATATGCGAAAGATAAAATTCGGATGTTTCACCTTATCACCTTTGAACCCAGATCTTCCCTGTGGAACCAGGAACAAGAACCGTATTGGTCAGAGAGTCAGTAGTAAGACAAAATGTGACCATATGAAGATGTGATGTACCTCTGGACCGCTGATTCCTGGAAGACCGGGCGCTCCAGTTTCCCCCTGTAAAATTAGTCAGACCAGTGCGTCAACAACCAGAAACCATAATTCCTTTAAACAAATTTGATCATTTTCACTCTCACCCTTGAGCCTTTTGGACCAGGTGCTCCTTCATAACCTTGATCTCCTTTTTTACCCTAAACAAAATAGAGTTTTTTTCATAAATCCCACAGTTGAGGGAAAAAGGCATCTATTTCATCCCAGCAATACTCACAGGAGCTCCTGGAAGACCTCGATCCCCTTTCTCACACAAACACACCGGTGGTCGTGGGCACTGGCGAGAGAAACACAACCCACTGGTAGTTTGCGATCAGCATTGGTGTGATATGCTTTGCTTAATCAACTCAGTTCAACTGTACTTGTTTAGCCCTTTTCACAGCACACATTGTTGCAAATCATTGTGTTTATCATTATAATACATCAGTATTTTGATGCCATATTTGATGCGACAACAAGCAATCAAGCAGTTGAGATTTGCAGCTGGATTGCTTGAATATGGGAGTCTACTGTATGTGGATAAAGTTGTTCACTTATACAGGGGATGGACAATGAAACTAAAACACTTTGAGGTTTCACGCCTGTGCCTGGTAGCCAATCTTCACTGAGTGTGTGCGTGAAGGTTGGATTAGCAGAGCAATGGCACAGCTGTGCATTAAATATCACAATCCACACAACATAATGGGAGATAAATCCGAGGAACTGACAGGATGTTTAGATACAAACCCATATTATATCCCCAAAACATAAAACCACAGCTTCCCAAATCACTGCAGAGTTAAACGAGCACCTCGACTCTCCTGTTTCCACCAAAACTGTGAAGGACTTTTATCTATCATTTCTGAGACAAATTGATGCTGTTTTGGCTGCAAAAGAAGCCCCCTCACCAGACAGTGTAAAACCAGGTGGTTCAGCTTGGTTGTCCATCCCTATCCAACTTTATATAAAAAGCTGGGCAATAATATAATTACATTTAGAAAATAATGAAAAAAATTAAGGCTATTGAGATCAGCTGTGTTGTATATGTATCGCTTTGAGTGAATGCTTTGAGTTTACTGCATGCATGCCAATAAAGTTGGATATAAAATATATCCTTCTATCTGAACTAATAGTTATATATCCTAATAATATATCCTTCTAATAGAACTGTATGATTATACAGTTTTTTTGCGTCAATATAAACAATCACGCAGAACATATTTCCTATAGAGCGAACATTGCTTTTCATAAGTGTACTAGATCTGGATAAAGTTGGATATACATATAGTAGATCATCTATATGTATATCCAATTCATATTTATAGATCTAATTCATCATTAGGTATTAATTTAATCAATTTGAGAATTATGAAACCTGTGTGGTTTTGCAGATTAATGCCTTTTTTTTCTTTTTTTTTTTGTTCTAATGCAATGGCATTTTATCGCTAAAGTGTCTGAATACTTTTAGGAGCCACTCTTCTTGATAGTTCAGTACTTACTTCATTCTTTGCGATTATTGCCTAAAAAAAAAAATGAAAAGAGAAAAAAGAATTAGGACACAAATTATGACCGCACCAAAACAAGTCCAAGTTATTGGCAAATTCCTTTCGTGACATGAGAAGCTTGATGCATTTCTAAGAGGCCTGTATTGTGTGTTCACATGCAGTGCTTGACATTTCACGAGCGGCAGACTCTTCCTTCTGTGTTTATATGGAAAATCCCTCTCACACAGATTTGATTCACGCACTGGTGTGTGAACCATGCCTCAGGACAGCAGACTGAACACTAGTTACTGTTTTTGGATGTCAAATCCTCACAAATAGAAACTTTTATAGCACCCATTTTCTGACCCAAAATAACAGCAAAATTTCCTCTAAGCTGTGAAAAAAGAAAAGAAAAGAAAGCTAGAGCTTTTTTAATCAAAGCTGAATGAATGGGTTGCGTTTCAGCTGCAGTCAACGTGCAACTAAAGCTCTAGGAAATGTTGTGTAGAAACTGAAAAGTGTGAGTGGCAGACAGAGTCATTCATAATTTAGAGTTAGAATTATCCGAAACGGTTCTATTTAAGATGGTTTTTAATGTACATGCCTGTTTTTAAATGCACAATGAACCTCGTAGTAGCAAAATCATTTAAAAAAAGTTGGCAAAGTCATTGCTAAATCATTTTGAAAATAGCAAAAAATGCCCCCAATGCAAAAAATGCATTTTTATTTTAAAAATAAGTTACTATTTATTTGCTTTATTAAAAGTGTTTGTTCAAAAAGAGTATTGGCGGATTATTAAATTAATTTACTGAGTTTTTTGTTGTTGCCCGTTTTAACATTTCCTCTCTGTAGGTCTTAGCCTTAATAATTGATGAAAATAAAAATAAATTACAAATAGTTTTGTAATACAGTAAAAGACTATTTATAAAACAGATAGTTCAGGTCCTTGATTCTGATTGGTTGAGCTGCATTCAAAGCCACAGTAAATTACACCTGCGACCTCATTAAAATAAATATTTTTATGGAGTAACTGTTTTATAAAAGTAACAAACCCCAAGAAGTCGTGGTTTACGATAAATTTAGAATAGCTAAAAGGCATTGTTAGGCATGATAATATAAAGTGCTGTCAAATCAATTAATCACATCTTACATAAAGGTTTTAGTTTGCATAAAATGTGTGTGTGTGTGTCTGTGTGTATATATATATATATATATATATATACACACACAGACACACACACACACATTTTATGCAAACTAAAACCTTATATATATATATATATATATATACAGCTCTGGAAAAAAATAAGAGACCACTGCAAAATGATCAATTTCTCATGTTTTACTATTTATTGGTATGTGTTTGGGTAAAATTTACATTTTTGTTTTATTCTATAAACTACTGACAACATTTTTCCCAAATTCCCAAAAAATATTGTAATTGAGAGCATTTATTTGCTGAAAGCCACAACTGGTAAAAATAACAAAACATTGCAGTGGTCTCTTAATTTTTTCCAGAGCTGTATATGTGTGTGTGTGTTTGTGTATACACATATATACACAGACATCTGCACACATACAATATATATAAATATAATACTACATACAGATGCACACATACACACACACCTTTATGGTAGATGCAGTTAATCGTGATTAATTATTTAACAATATATATATATATATATATATATATATATATATACACTCGCACAGACATAATTAAGATATATATATATATATATATATATATATATATGTGTGTGTGTGTGTGTATATATATATATATATATATAAAATTTATATTAATTATAATAATACTTTCATACTTCGTTCTGTTGCGCAAGGTGATTTTTGTGTGTTTGCACTGAAGTCCATGAAATCATGATTTAATTTGTAATTTAATTGAAATAATACTTAATAGTAACAACAAGTGTAAAAGTTTAGGAAAAAATGTATTAAAAATAATTACATTACGTACTGATACCTAATATTTAAGTGCTGATATTTAATTGTGCCATTTGTATGCATCTCTCACTTCCCATTTTGAATCAGTCATTTATCTGTGTTTATAATATGGGGGATTGTGACGTGTGATCTTGCTAAAGCTAATGAGCGTCTCACGAGCTGCTGCAGGAGCCGTTCCTCCAGTCTGGGGTCAGTGAGGCTGTGGGAGTACTGCTGCGCTGGGCTGCTCGCTACCACCCGCAGCTTGGCACTGTTTGTCTTGTCCTTCGCCAGGTTTGACAAACCGATTGTGAAGATCTTAATGTTGTGACCTTTGGCCTCGGCGACCGCCGTCATGATGTCAGGATTCCGCGGATGGTCGATGCCGTCGGTCATGAGCAGTGCCACCCGAACGCTCTGCTCCTTGGTCTCGCTGGTGAAGAGCTGAGTGGCGTTGGATATGGCATAGGTGGAATACGTTCCCTGACCGATGTAGATGGCATCTGCCAGTCTGCTCAGGAAGACATCGAGGTCCTGCCAGTCTGTGAAGCGTTGGTCGATATGCACTGAACTGCTGTAGTAGATGAGAGCCATACGAGACTTTAGATGCCAGTCCGACACCTGCATCTGCGCCACCTGCCTGCTGAAGGAGCGCACAAATGCCTTCTCTCGATCAAACAGAATGCCCTTCGCGCTCTCTGAGCTGTCCAGGATGAATGCGATCTCTAGTGCACATACTGACTCTGAAACCAGAGAAGAAACTAGCCATAAAGTCTTTAAGAACACAAACCATATATTTGTCATATATACAAAAATAAAAGTGGTTATGGTTTCACGGAGATCCTTTAACATTCATGGAGCCTTTCCATTACACAAACGGTTCTTTATAGTGGAAAATGTTCTTTAAATTATTAAAATAACTATTTTTCAAACCTTTCTTTTTAACTCATTAAAGCCTGAGACATAAAGACTATCCATCCATCCATCTCTCTATCTCTCTCATGTGTTAGGCTTCAATGGATATATCTATATGAGTAAAAGTTTAACCTTTTTAGACAAACTAAAGCTTGCATATGTGTGTTTTTGTGTGTGTGGTGAGCATCCTATTTGATACATATATAGTTCTCATAGGATTATTAATTTAATTATTGATTATTGCTCCCGAGGAAAAAAACACCTGTTTTATTCAGGCACAAACTGAGCAAAAAGATGCAATTTGGTGCAGATGCTGATATTAATGTATTTGATAGCTTGTAATGAGCAATGCGATTTATGACAGTATAACAGACTATTACATGAAATGCATGTAATCTGTCTTATCAAGATGATGAAAGCTGTATCGTTTGTATTGTGGGGGCAAAACTGAATGAAATACGGCAATGCAATACATTGATTATTGAGAGATGAACATAGTTTCCTCAAAATCCTGAATCATATTTGATACTTAACATGTTTTTCAACAAGATGATACAGATAGTCAAGTAAACCCAAGTTGCTTCAGTCATAAGTGAAATATTGCTAACAATATAACAGTCATTCTTGCATTTATTTAATAGATGTTTTTATAATGATGCAAAAGGCCTTTTACTTACTTAATTTAAAGTATATAAACTATCAATCGGACGGCAGAAGGCATGTAGTAGATTGTGTGCAACAAGCTTTCCAGCAAAGTTTTAATCATACTGATAATTTAGAAATCTTAGAAATGTGTGATTCAAATATGATATGGCAGGCTTTATAGAAATAAAAGTGATGGATCCTAACGCCTGAGGCCACTAGCAAAAATGATTTTATTTAGCCTGTTTTCTAATTGAATAATAATTAAAAAATAATCATTTTTGCATAACAATTTTGAATGAAAAGTGAATGAATTCTTGGACCCACTACATCTTTTCTCAAGAGAACAGACTTCATTTAATCTCATTGCTTTCTTATATCAGCACAATAAATGATGCACTGGCTCTGAAGAAAACTCTAATCCATTTACCGTTGTCCTGTTTCGTGGTGAGGTTCAGTGTTTCTCCAGACTGTCTTCTGTTCTGGCATCTGGCCGCAGGTAAAAGTAGCCAAAGAAACAGGCTCAGAAAAAGCACTTTGGCCATGCTTTCATTCATGTCTAACCTTAAAGATAATTGGATAAAAAATCTTTCAGACATTCTGTGCATCTTAAACATGAGTTGTGTTGTGTAATTATTACATGCATTACAAAGACCAACACAAGTATAGCTAAAAATAATAAATGCACAAAGAGGTAGTCCCTTTCTTGTTGTTTGAATACAAACTTTTTAGATGTTCAAACACAGCAGAATTTGGCCCTCGGATGTTTCCACATAAATATAATAATGTTTAATAAATCAAAGCTTATGCATTTTAAAAAGAGGCCAATTTAAATCCACAAATACATCATGCAATAATGTTTTTTTTCTTCATTTGATGCTGAAATGTTTTTTTAAGCAGGAACATATGGAACAATAATATGAAAAAAGGATAAAGCGCTTACCTTGCCTGTTATGCAAATATAGAGAGTATCCGCATGCTCATGTCTCATGTGTGGAGAACTTTCTGTTCTGGATGACTTCAGTCCTGTGCTGAACATCAGCCCAACTTCACAGACCCAACCATCTGATGCCTGACTGAACACACACACACATGCACACACACACGCACACGCACACACATGCACACACACACACACACACGCACACGCGCACACACACACACACACACGCACGCACACACAAACACTGTTGTAGTATGGAATGAGAAATATACACATTAAACCTTAGATTTTTGTGATTTAATGTGGTGTTAAACAGGAATTAGGCTCTCCACTATTTTCTGCTGTTTGGGTTTGTTTTGGAGATGAATGCTGAGAGATTGTTTGGAGGACAATAACATTTTCCCCAAAAGCTTCTGATTCCTGGACAATTCACCTAAACGCGCCCCCTGAAATCTGGAAAACATGCAGGAACCTCCTGAGATCTGACTCATCTCAAGAATTTTAAGACTTTTGAAGGGATAGTTCACTCTCATTTTTCCCAAATACTTGCTCATGCTAATGTTGCTCCAAACCTGTTTGTGTTCAATTAGAATGTTGTTTTTAGTATTAGCTATAACAAATCTCTACAAACTACAGAAGAAATATTATAATAACTATTAGAATGGGAGATGGCAAAACAGCACCAAGAAGTCATTTAAAAAGTTTCCATTATAATTAAATGCAAATCAGCTTCTTATGTTTGTAAGTTTTTCCTAAACGCTAAAGAGTTTTTGCAAAATTGACATTAACACATTTCCAACTTTCACGACTAAACCTTTTTTCAACTGTAGAGGGCAGTAAAGTTTTCTAAAAAAATTTTTTATGGGTTATCGGTTCGGGAATCATCATTATGACAAAAAATTATGAGATAGCCTACTTAGTCATAATTATAAGATAATAATAAAAGTTATAAGATTGTTTTTCATTTCATAATTATTTTTTTATCCCTTAAATTCCAAATGGTATGTCATAATTTATTACCTCATTTAATGATTTAACAAAATTAAATTATCTTATAATTATGACTATAAATATTTGTCTATAAGTCTTCCACTAATCTGTATTTGATTATTAAGATGGTTTGATTATTTATTTATTTTTTAGATTAATTCTTTCGTTTTGTTTATTTGCCCCCAAACCCTTGAGGTTTGAGGCTGATTGAATATTTTTTATTAAATTCAGATCTCCCGCTAGATATTTGTCATATTTATTAGACGCAGTGGGACTTTTATTTTGAATGCCTCTCTGTTTACAATCTGCACTGCTTCCGACTTCCCGCTTCCCAAACAAACTTCAGCATGTTTGCACGTCAAAAGTGAGTTTATATTTATCAAATGCTTATGAACGCAGCTGTCATTTATTGATTTCCCACCGCATGATTTATTCTGTGTCTTTATAAGAGGGCTGGCGTTTATCATTATCCGTTTCCTGTTTTGAAAAGGTTGTATGTTTAGTTTAGCTGTAGCTAAACCGGCTAACTAGCAGTTATTGAAATCAAGTCTTAAGAACATTAAATCACACTTAACTTTTTACTTGTTTCTCAAATAAGTTATATATATATATATATATATATATATATATATATATATATATATATAAATGTATTATTTTTTTATTATATCATATTTATTCACATGACTACGAGCTATAATCATGAGATGTAGAATGGATCTTAATGTTTTTAATTTTCTTTTTTGTTTATTTTAACATATTAAAAACGGATTTATTGTGGCTTTATCAATCCACCAAAATGTTTATAATGTCGTGGTAAAAAGTTTTTTTCATTACTTTTAGCTTTACTCTCTTTTGGTTTAACCCTTTGATGTATGAATTATTGAATCATGAGGGAAAATAATTCGCATTATGCATATTTACAAAAGTGCTACCATTACACCTAGAATAATAATAACAACACAATAATAATTAATTGTCATTCTATGATTTATGACAGTTGATTACATAATAATACCCTTTGTAATACATATTCATTATTATAATTATTGTAAATGTATTATGATTTATGTAATCAAATTGCGAAGCACTTAAACAGATGGTATAGTCAGTCTGTCTCTATTTCTTTCTCTCTCTTTCTCCATTTCTCTCTCTATCTCTCTTTATGCTTAGCTATATATGTATATAAGTATTTAAGTTTATTATTTAATCCAAGTGTTGCTAAAACAGGTGCACGTGTGTGAGTGCTGTATAAATGAAATCCTTTGTCGTTTACAGGTATCTGCACTGAAAACACCACTGTCCTGCCATGTCGAGTGGCTACAAGCCAGATATCCTGTGGTCCCCCCATCACGCAGACCGCTACGTGATCTGTGACAATGAACTCAGTCTGTATCGGATCGGACCGGCAGGAAGCTCGGAAACCAAAGCCGGCACTCTTCCCTTATCCGAGGAGACGGCGGCCACGCTGCTGGCCATCAACTCCGACACCCCGTATATGAAATGCGTGGCCTGGTATCCCAAACATGAGCCGGAGTGTTTGCTGGCGGTGGGACAGGCCAATGGTCGAGTTGTCCTGACCAGTCTGGGACAGAGCCACAACTCTAAATGCAAGGAGCTTATGGGTAAGGAGTTTGTGCCCAAGCACGCCCGACAATGCAATACGCTGGCGTGGAACCCGGTGGACAGTAATTGGCTGGCGGCTGGTTTGGATAAACATCGGGCTGATTTTTCAGTTCTGATATGGGACATCAGTAGTAAGTTTTCCCCTGAAGCAGTTCCAGCCGAGAAGGTTCGCATGTCCGGGGACGCGGACTCTGGGCCGGTGGTGTCCAAACCTCTCTACGAGCTGGGTCAGAACGACGCTTGTCTTTCTCTCTGCTGGCTCCCTCGTGAGCATCAGAAGCTGCTCTTGGCCGGGATGCACAGGAACCTGGCCATCTTTGATCTGCGCAACACCAGCCAGAAGACGTTTGTGAACACCAAGGCCATCCAGGGTGTGACGGTGGACCCTCACTTTCAGGATCGCGTGGCATCTTTTTTCGAAGGCCAGGTTGCCATCTGGGATTTGCGCAAATTCGAAAAACCGGTCTTCACTTTGACCGAGCAGCCCAAACCTTTAACTAAAGTGGCTTGGTGTCCCACTCGTATGGGTCTTCTGGCCACGCTCACGCGGGACAGCAACATCATCCGCCTGTACGACATGCAGCACACGCCCATGCCGTTCGGAGACGAGGTGGAACCCACCATCATCGAGCGCAGCGTGCATCCTTGCAGCGAGAGCATCATCAGCAGCTTCGCCTGGCATCCGTCAGCACAGAACCGCATGGTGGTGGTGTCGCCCAACCGGGTCATGAATGACTTCACCGTCTTCGAGCGCATTTCGCTGGCCTGGAGCTCCACCACTTCGCTGATGTGGGCGTGCGGGCGGCACCTCTACGAGTGCGCAGAGGACGGTGGGCAGGGGGCGGCCGCTGCTGAGAAGGACATTGCCACGAAGATGAGGGAGCGGGCACAGTCACGCTACGGCCACGACACCGTCCAGGTGTGGCGGAACCACATGCTGGCTGGAGGAGACGACCCGCAGCTCAGGTCGCTCTGGTACACTCTCCATTATATCCTTCACTGCAGTGCTGGGCGTCACAGGGAACCTTTCAACCTTTCAAAGCATATGTCAAAGTTATTGTTCAATTTCATGTCAAATGCTGTCGTTAGCTACTTTTTTCCTCGTTATCATTATTAGATGGTGTATTTTATTACATATAATAAAGTCCTATTACCACATATAATTATTATTAATATGTAGTGTGTGTGTGTGTGTGTGTGTGTGTGTGTGTGTGTATATATATATATATATATACATACATACACTGTATATACATATGTAGTGTGTGTTTATATGTTTGTATATATATATGGGTTTGTGTATATATACACACATACAATATACCACATATAATTATTTTTAATATTAAAATGTAGTGTGTGTGTGTGTGTGTGTTTACACACATACATATATACACACACATATTATATACAGAATACTTGTATGTATGTATATATATGTATTGTATGTATATTATACATAAATATATATATCTATATATCTGTAATATACATTTTATTACATTTTATTATAATAATAATAATAGTATTAATATTGTTTAATTAAATGAAGTACATTTCTCTCCACTGCAATAGATATAGAATAACTATATATTACAGAGGCGCTTATATATATAGTGGTGATTTGTCAAGCTCCTTATATATTTTACACTTTAAAATATACATTTTATATATATTAATATTGCTGAAGATATTATCCTTTTTAATTAATTTTTAAATTTGTTGATGTTATACTATAATTTCACTTTCAACATCAAAGCAGAATATATATTCTGTTTATGTATATCTCGTTTACTTTCTTCAAATAAAATGATAAATATCTTTAATGGTTTGATGCCACTAAACCAACTCAAATCTAATGATCAATTCTTCCCCAGAAATGCTCATTGTATCACTCCAATATCTTAAAACTAAATGAAATGCGGACATTGTCTCCTAGGAGTTGTGTAGAAGCTATGAGAGAAGATTCAGTCATTCTTTCTGAAACAAACGGTCTGTGGCATCCGAGATTGAGACCTGACTTTGTTAAACAACAAGAAATCAGTTAAAAAAATATTAACAAGAAATTATTTTGACATGTTTTTAAATGAATGCTTATGAATTTATTATTTGTTAATACCTTGAGTGATTGATTCATTTCTATTGTCAAATTCATATGGTATTGTTGTATTTGATATCCCTATATTTCCTATGCAAGTTTTACTTATGAAGCAGTACACTGAAAATGTGGAGCAGAAGCAACAGAGCAATAAACAGTCTCTCATCTACTCAGGCATCAAAAACATTGTCAAGTCCAGCTCTGGTAAGTGTAATTGACACAATCAATCTAATTATCTGTGAACATAAAGGTGAGATGAGCAAAACGTCTTTCTGCTAAATGCGTCAGTCAACCTTTGTGGTGTCTGTCAGTGGAAATATCACGAGCTCTCTCTCCTATCACAGGCACTACAGAGACACGGCGGTGCTGGTCGGGTTCAGACAGGCAGACGGATGTGCCGCGGTACCACAGCGAGGAGCGCAGTCTGGCCCTGCAGCTGTGTGGCTGGATTAGCCGAGGGCCTGACATCGATGTCGAACCCTTCCTGAAGTCTCTGGAGCAGGAGAGCGAATGGGAGAGAGCGGCTGCCGTCGCCCTCTTTAACCTGGACATCCGTCGGGCGATTCAGATTCTTCATAAAGGAGCTTCCTCAGAGAAAGGTACAGGGCTGGACTGGAGGAACATTACATGGACCTCCTATAACAGTGGTTCTCGACATTTTTACTGGCACCCCTTCCCTCCAAATCAATAATGTAAACATACTTGTCACTACAGACACTCTTTACAACTTAAAAGTCCTTTGCTTATTAAGTACTTACTCTATATTACTTAAATTAGCACAAGTCAACCTGCCATACACAGACCACAGGGAGACGCCATTCAGAATTAATACCGTATTTTCTTGCATATAACCCGCGGGTTATACCAGATTTTACTAACCCCGCGGGAGGATGCGGGTTATATCAAAAAAAATTGTACACGTAATAATATTTCAATATATTTGTTTGTTTTATATATATGTGTTTCAATATATTTGTCCTGAGGACATAAGGTTTTTTTTGCTGTATTTTCTAGCTGGCGCTGATAGGCTGTCTGACCTTTCAATCATGCAAGATGACGTGATTGGCTGTGCTGCATGAGGGCGGGCTCTTTCAACCTTTCAAAGCATATGTCAAAGTTATTGTTCAATTTCATGTCAATTGATGTCGTTAGCTACTTTTTACTCGTTATCATTATTAGATGGTGTATTTTATTACGTATAATAAAGTATGATCTCATCCGATGATCAACACCTGTAGAATCGCTTCTTAAGGGACGAGCTGCTGCACAGCGGGAGACACTGCTTTTTCTTTCTGTTCTGATTCTGACTTGTGTTTTTCTTATTGTGTGAATTTCGAGCACAAGCACTGTGTACCGAGCCTGAACAGTTATGATAATTGACGTCATGCGAGCAACATTCGAAATTCGAAATGTGAACTTGCACAAAAAAGTTCATCAATCTATGGGTGCGGGTTATATAAAGGTGCGGGTTATGTCAACAATTTTTACACAAAACCCCAAACCCCACGGGCTATATGAGGGTGTGGGTTATCTGCGTCTGCGGGTTATATGCGTGAAAATACGGTAAACACACAAAAGGCTATCTGGACAATTTTGAACCGCTTTTTCATACAGAAAATAGATGTTAATGGATGTTTGCCTGAGGGGTTTAAAGGAATGGAAAGTCTTTCCTCTCTTTTGTGCTCAGATGAATGTTGCCAAGTTATTATAAGTACCGTGTGAAATCCAGGCCTGCCAGAAATGGTGAACGCCATCAGCTGCTTGTTTGCTATCAAAAGGGTTTCTTATATACTTCATAAAATGACAAAAGCATGGTTTACACTACACAATGATAGTTTGTTAATATTAAATGCCTTGAAGCCGCAGATGCATACAGCATATGGGACTGTTTGCTTAACATTCATAATTGCTGTTGTTTGGGTTTCAGGCGTAATTTGTTTTGGCTCAGAGGTTTTAGAAAACAAATGTGATCTTTATAAAGGGTGTGTTTTTTTTTTTTTTTTGTGTGCCTACTACCCACACTTTTGTCTTTTTTCTTTGCAGTGTGTTTTGTTTGCACTCGTATGATATTATTTTTTGGCACATAAAAGGGAGATGTTTTCCAGGGTATCCACAGAGCTCTTTTGCATACAATGAAAGCATATCTTGACCAGTGGGCTGAAAAACGTTCTGTATATCTTGAATATGTGAGTACAAAGATGAGCTGCAGAGGAAAAATGTCAGTCTATCAAACATTTAGGAGCCCTTTATTTTACAGTCCTGTTCTGCATCAACACACTGTGTATACACTTATTATAGCAATTACAGTACCGGTAACTGTGTTATAACTAGGCACTAACCCTGAACCTTAACCCATGTAGTTACTTTATATTAACCACTACTTTTTTGGCTAACTACACTTAAAAAGTAATGTGTAAGTGCCCATACTGTAAAATAAAGTTTAACCAAACATTCTTTTACAGTTACGTTTTACATTTATCCATTTAGCAGATGCTTTTATCCAAAGCGACTTACATTGCATTCAAGAAACACATTGACATTCTAATCAGTTATTGTTTTCCTTGCGAATCGAACCCATGACCTTGGCGTTGCAATCGCCGCTCTCTACTGTTAGTTGAAAACTTAAACTAAACAAAAATTGTATTTATTGCCCTGGCAATAAACTGAAAAAAGTTAACTAAACCTAAAACTGAAAGAGAACCTTAAAAATATTTAAAAAACAAAACTAATGCAATGACAAAAGACTAAACAATTAACCTAAAATTAGCATGTAGACTAAAAATGAAATCAAATTCAAAATGTATAATAATAAAACTTAAGTACTTCAGGAAAAAGTGCATAAGCCATATGGACTATTTTTATGTTTTTTTTTTTTACAGTGGTACCTCGAGATACGAAATTAATCCGTTCCGAGGCGGCCTACGTATAATGAGTTTTTCGTATCTTGGAACACATTTTACATGTAAAATGGCTAATCCGTTCCAAGCCCTCCAAAAACATAATACAGTAATAATAATAATACAGTCTTCGCACAACACAATAATATGTACTGCAACAAAATCACTAACGAGTTTCAAAATTGTTATGGGGTGAATCTCGGACTTTCAGAAACCTTTCGTATCTTGAAAACTTTTCGTATGTAGAGCAGTAAAAAAAATTGTCTTTGCTTTCGTAACTTGGATTTTTCGTAAGCCTTTCGTATCTTGAGGTACTACTGTATTATTATTTTTGGACCTTGGTAAGCCCATGCTTTTGTTATATGAAAGATCCGTTTGGAGATTCATAATTTTTGGTTGTACGTATGAAGTAAATGAATTTGAACTGGTTTCAGTATTCTCCCCCTGTGCTCTGTGTAGGTGATGTGAATCTGAATGTGGTGGCCATGGCTCTGTCGGGATACACCGATGAGAAGAACTCCCTGTGGAGAGAGATGTGCAGCTCTCTCAGATTCCAGCTGAAGAAGCCGTACCTGTGCATCATGTTTGCCTTCCTCACTAGTGAACCCGGCGCGTATGATGGGGTCTTGGTATGTTAAAAGAAAAACTAGACAGAGTATTATGCAATTAGCTCATTGTTTTGAACTGCTGAATGTTCAGGATCTTTATTTCACAGTATGAGAGTCGTGTGGCTGTCAGGGACCGGGTGGCCTTTGCATGCATGTTTCTAAATGACTCTCAGGTAATGACTCTCAGCTAAGGCCCGTTCACCCCTCCATTTATCCAAGTCTCATTGATCAAGTTCAGTATGTAATATGCTGTCATTGTTTTCTTCCCTTAAGTTGCCGCGTTACATAGACAAGCTGACCAATGAGATGAAGGAGGCTGGTAACCTGGAGGGAGTCCTGCTTACAGGACTGACCAAAGATGGAGTCGATCTCATGGAGAGTTATGTAGACCGAACTGGAGACGTGCAGACGGCCAGTTTCTGCATGCTTAAGGTAACCGGACATTCAGAAACCAGATAAAGATGATCACATAACAATGATCTGCTCTCAGATGGATGTTTAGATGTTTGGCGTTACATGTAGTACCATTCAAATTTTGGGTTCTGCAAGATTGTTTTATTTTTGGAATAAGTCTGTTGACAAGTGATCACCTGTGCTGAATTTGATCAAAAAGGCTGTAAACGCTATTTAAAAGAAGTGATTTATTACATTTTAAAATGTAATTTATTCCTGTGATCAAAGCTGAATTTTCATCATTCCTCCAGTGTCACTTGATCCTTCACAAATCATTCTAATATGATGATTTGATGCTCAAGAAACATTTCTCATTGTTATCAATGGTGGAAACAGTTGTGCCGCTTCATATTTTTTGTGGAAGCCAGGATTTATTTTTTCAAGATTCTTTGATTAATAGAAAGTCCAAAAGAACAGCATTTATTTGAAATCAGCAATTTTGTAACAAATTTATAGCACTCTACTTATTTTATCTTATTTTTTACTTATTTCTACTTTTTTGTCAAAAACATATCTTACCTTAAACTTTTGAATGGTTGTGAATATATTTATATAATCTGCAGGATTATTTTGTTTTTGGAAGAAGTCTTTGTTTGATCAAAAATGCTGTAAACACGATTTAAAATAAGTGTTTTATTACATTTTAAAATGTAATTTATTCCTGTGATCAGCTGAATTTTCATCATTACTAATATGATGATTTTATGCTCAAGAAACATTTCTGATTATTATCAATGGTGAAACAGTTGTGCTGCTTCATATTTTTTGTGGAAGCCAGGATTTATTTTTTCAAGATTCTTTGATTAATAGAAAGTAAAAAAAAAAAACACCAATTTTGTAACACACATTTATAGCGCTCTACTTTTTTTTTGGTCAAAAAATATCTTACCTTAAACTTTTGAATGGTAGTGAATATATTTTAATAGAATCAAAAAGTTAAATGCAAAAATGAAGGTGTTTACTAGATGACGGGCCTGAATGTAAATGTTGTAAAACTAGGGTAACTGTTGTGCGTTCCGGTGAGTGTGTTTGTGGTGTTTGTTGCGATAGGGCTCCCCAGGAGAGGTGCTGAAGGACCCTCGGGTGCAGTGCTGGATCGAGAACTATCGCAACCTGTTGGACGCCTGGAGGTTTTGGCATAAACGGGCTGAATTTGACATTCATAGGAGCAAATTGGATCCCAGCTCAAAACCACTTGCACAGGCTAGAACGATTGTTTTTTCTTCTACCAGAGAAGTTTTGATTAGGCATGCACGTATTAGTTAAAAATAATTTTATTTTTGTGATGCTATTTTACTGTTATCAAATAAACAACTCTATTTTACATCATATAGATTTATAACATAAAAATAATTATCAGTGCATCCCTAGCGTTGCCTGTTATAAATGATCTTCATCTTGCATTTTTGTTTTTTTCGATTTTATTAATTTGTTCTGATTGTTTCACATGTGTAGGTGTTTGTGAGCTGTAACTTCTGTGGTAAGTCTATATCATACAGCTGCTCGGCGATACCACATCAGGGCCGTGGATTCAGTCAGTACGGCGTCAGCGGTTCGCCCACCAAGTCAAAGGTCACCAGTTGCCCTGGCTGCCGTAAACCACTTCCACGCTGTGCCCTCTGCTTAATGAACATGGGCACCCCTGTGTCCAGCTGCCCAGGTAACAGACTGATCAAGCTCTTCTTGATAAATGATATTATATTATCCCCACATGTGTTCAGTTCATTGTGAGACTCATCTCATCAATCTTATCAGCAAAAGCCGATGAGAAAGCCGATCTCACACGAGACAAGAAACTTGCACAGTTCAATAACTGGTTTACCTGGTGCCACAACTGCCGGCATGGGGGTCATGCAGGGCACATGCTCAGCTGGTTCAGGTAAGAGTCATATTCACCCATATTATTGACTATACAAATACACTGCTGTTCAAAAGTTAGTTGAGTTGGGGTAGTAAAAAATGCTAATAAAAATAAATAAAAATACTTTTATTTAGCAATAATAATAATACATTTTATTTTAGGTGCCTTTCAAATCACCCAAGGTCACCATACATTAAGAAGAAATAACAACAAGAACAATATTAATGAATAACAAAAGCCCTCTTTGGATGGCCAGTTTTTCTTATGGGGACGTAAAGGCATTTTCTACATTTACAGGAGTTACATTTACTGTAAATGTATTGAATAAATTGGTATACAAGTGTATGAGTTTTGTTACTGAGGTGCTATGCCAGGGGTGTCAAACGTACGGCCTGCGGGCCGAATTCGGCCCGCTAGGGGGTTCAGTCCGGCCCGAGAGATAAATCTGCAAAATGAAAAAAATAATTTTCATTTTCGGCGGAACTGACAGCAGATGCAGCACTGAGCTTCAGGCTCTGAGTGGCGTTTAGTTCTGTCAGTTTACGCACTTTCCTGTTGGCCCTGGCAACATCATCGTCAAAATATCTTCGTCAAAAAAGAGAAAAGTGGACACAAAGTGTCGGATTTTTAAGAAAAATGGACCTCTTCCTTTCAAAAACCACTAAATAAGCAATAGGGATTTGGCAGCTATAGCAGATAATCCTGCTGCAAGACAAAGTTTGAGAAAAGATTTCAGGTCTTTAGCGAACTCTAATTGCAAATTGCAGTTTTCGCAAATTGATAGTTATTTTGTTTACATAAAAAAACACACACATACTAATGTATAAACTTGCAAATTTTACAAAAATATTTTTTTAAACAGCTGCCACTTAAGATTTTAAGTGTGTGAATTCAATTCATGTGTTCAGAATTTCTTCCCAGAGTTGGAAAATTAATTTTAAATAATTGAAATTTGATTTATGTTAACATGCATGACAGTGTTTTTAAGGTCCACAAAACTGTGACTAAATGCTTTGCATCATTGTAAAATAAAATTTTTATGCATAATGCACTTAAATGTTAAACTGAGTAATGGTGTTTTTGGAATTGCACATACTACGTAGGTTGTTCACAATATATTTTGTAAAAGGATAATTAATTTAATTTATAATTTATAATATAATGCAGATTATTTTTTTTATAATATAAAAAAGCGGACTTATTGTTAGTTCTATGTAATTTTGCTATGAGTTTACTGGTCTCGCACCCTTGACATCCGATTAAGCAGTATGTGCCCCCCCCCCCCCCCCCCCCCCCCCCCCCAAAATGAGTTTGACACCCCTGTGCTATGCAGTTTCTTTTTTTTATTCAGATGAGAAATACTGTCTGAATAGGGCTAATGATGCATTAGATTTATAATTTGTGACGGACAAGTCATCCAAAAATCCACTTTTTTTAAGTTAAGTTACATGACGTGAAGGTTTGTGAAGATATTTTAGTCTGGTTTCAGCATTAATAAGAAAAAATGTATTGAGCAACAAATAAAAAGACTGTAATGATTTCTGATGGATCATGAAAATTCAGAATTGATTCACAGGAATAAATCTGTCTAGATTACATGAAGAGACTAAATCCAGAAGATCTGTGGCAACATCTTAAAGACGTTTATATCAATTAATGGCAAAAGAAATGTTTCCTACTGACACACCACAGCAAAATATATTAAAACCTTTTTTTTGGAGGGTGGAAATATTAACATAAGACTTGAGCATAGTACTGTATATTCTCGTTGAACAGAAATGATCTTTCTGTATTTTTGATCAAATAAATGCAACCTTGGTCATCAAAAATCTACCAAACTTTTAAACAGTAGTCGTGTATGGTATGAAATACAGTATTTAAAATTTAATCGTGTATATTCTTACCTTTCAGAGATCACAGCGAGTGTCCGGTGTCGGCCTGCACCTGTAAATGCATGCAGCTGGACACCACAGGGAACCTGGTGCCTTCTGATAGTGTTTAACGGCCTTTCTGCCTTTGTTTTCCAAGTTAAATCTCTCATGTTACTAGAAACCAGCTACCAACACTAGTACTGGTAGTGATGAGGGCAAAGTTCTCACACTTTCAGGAGACAATGACAAGCATATGTGTCTTTCTGAAGAGATTTGTACACCTCACTTGCATTGATGTCAACGACAGGTGCTCTTTTGTCACAGGAACTAAAGCAGTTAGACTGTTAGGATTATGTTACCCATGATTAACTCACCCACCCACGAGCAGTTGTGTTTCCTGAGAAAGTATCCATGAATGTCTGACCAAAATATTTGTGGTCCAGTAGCAGGAATTTCTATGAATAAAACTATATGAGTATCGAGTTTATAGACAGGAAAAGAGATGTTACAATCATTTCAACGTAAGGAGTTTGAATGCATGTGAGAAATGTTTTGTTTATGCCTTAGAAAAGGGTTTTCATGTGGTCCATCACTACTTCCATTACTTGCCTTTGAGTTAAAGGGATAGTTCACCCCAAAAAAGAAAATTCTGTCATCATTTACTCACCTTCGTATCAAACCCGTGAGACTTTCGTTCATCTTCGGTTTTAATTAAATCTGAGAGATTTGTCCCTCCATTGACAGATGCACAACTACCACTTTTGATGCTTCAAAAATAAAAAGTGATTAGTTAAAATTTTCTGAAGAGACACTTCAGTTTTAATTTAAGCTTTTATGTACATGTAAACATTCATTCACTGACACATCAGATCTTTTAATTGGAAGCTCAAGCATGTTCGGTTGAACGTTTGTTTATGTTCTCTGATTAATATGTGAATAAAGGTGTAAATTAATCATATAAAGTGATCGAGTCTTTTCAGAAAATTTGGACTAAACCGATTAGTTTTATGATCTCTTTATGAAAATTAGTAGTTAATTAGTAGAAAAGAAAGAGAGAAATCGCTCAATTTCATAAATAATATCACAATAAATTTGTCTTCCGAAGATGAAATAAAGTCTTACAGGTTTGGAACAACATGATGGTGAGTAATGACAGAATTGTTTATTTTACGGTGAACTATCCCTTTAAACGATTTGTATTGTTTTATTATTCTGTATTTATTGCATATTAATCCATACCACGATGAACCTCAGTCAGTTGTTTAAAAATGTATTTCTCTGAGAACATATTTCTTAAAAACAAAGGGAACCACCAGAGGTGTTGTACAACAGGTTAAGGGGAAGCCCAGGTCAAGAAAAATGATCTTCACTGGAAAGTAGTTTAAAAAAAAAGAAATTTTTGATTTGTTTTAAAAAATTGCTTTTAATAAATAACACAGTGATTTTTGTTGTTTAAAACATGTAGGTTTAACATTAGTACTGGCTAAGTGTTGCGTTTTCGGATCTGAAGGTAATGCACGATGCTGTTTTGTAGTGCTTACCTTAATTTATTGCACAATCAATGCAACATCTTAACATCCTAACTATTTAAATGATTGTCTTTATTTTTGGAAAGACGAAAATAACTTCCATTTAGACCTAATGTTATTAAAACACCTTTTTTGAATGAAGTCTTTAAATGAGACCTTTTGTTTGCTTCAATGTGATTATTTCAGATTTTCTGTTTAATGAACCATTATGAAGATGAAGGCAGTAATCAAGTACCGAATCTTTATTACTGTAAGAATCTGAGTTATAGCTCACCCCAAAATGAAAGGACAAAATAAGCCTGTTTTAAGGACTATTCAAGTTTTATGTACTGTGATATTTTCAAGACAATAAAGCCATTGAGCTTTTAGTTCCAAGAACGACAATTTTCATCGTCGAGACATGGCACTTGTTTTTCTGCTTAGCTTTTTGTACATTCATGTGTGATAAATGGTAAAATATGGTCTGTGGTTAACATTAGTTTTGACAAGACTCACATGCAACATAAATTACAGTCATAACTCTAATTCAGATTTGAGCTATGACTAATTTATGGCGTACAACAAACCAAAGAAATCTCTTGGGAGTCTTTGGGAGGAAAATGTGCTTTGTCATGAGCGCTAATAGCATTTTGCTATCAGTGCCATCAAAGTGAGCGTCAGATCCATTGCTACTTTGAGTCTGAACAAGAACACAAATGAGATTTAAGCTTAGGATAAGAAGATGGTGTTTGGTTAGTAATGATCAATTAAGTTTATCATGTTTCTCACACAATGTACAGTTTCATCCTTATATGGCCTACTTTAATGATGTTTTTGTCATTTTTGGAGCTCAACAGATGGAGTCACTTATATATGATAGAATATATTATATACCAGTATATGGGTTTAGAAAATACCAGGGAAAGCAAGAACTGATTAGAATATCAATGTGTTCCTTGAATGCAATGTAATTCGCTTTGCATAAAAGTGTCTGCTAAATGCATGCATGGTGAGTAAATAGTGAGACTCTTCCTTTTAGATAATCTCTAAACATCGAAGTAATAGTTTCTAGACTATAAACAAAACTCCAACACTTTCTCTGTTGAGGAAAATGAGGGAACATAACATTCCACGGCTCAAAAGTGGGGTCCCTATCTTTCCATGCAATGCTAAGCCCCGCCCCGGCAGGAAATGCAGTGATTTCATTGGCTCAGCTGTTAGAGGGACGCACGCGTCTTCCTTCCGCCCACTGGCTTCACTGCAACATCTGTCAGCGCAGGAGCTCTGGAGAGTTTGCTCCTGCTTCCGAGCTTTGCGTCCACTTTGATTTCGAGTTTTACAGGCAGTGACAATTTAATACGCGCACAATAGATTAAGAGGAAGCAAAGTTTAAAAATAGCTCAGCTTTTCGCATGCACGCGTTTTCGGTTCTCGTTCTGGAGTTTGTTGTGTCTCGTGCGCTTTTACGCACAAAGTGCAATAGCGACTCTAGACTTCAGCCTGTCTCTGCCAGCGTCCCTCTGAGATGGAGAGATGAGAGGTTTCCTTTATCCTTCTCTTTAAGACACAGCAGAAGTCCTTCATCATCATCATCACATACTGTAAATATGAAGCAGATCACAAAGCCCATCAAGATCCCGTCAGAGAATCACTTTATACCAGCAGGGAAAGGTAAGATTTATTTTTAAGCTTCTTAAACTTAAGAGCAACATCATCTTTTGTTAATGCATAATGCATTTTTAGTTTTTAAACTTTTAACTTTAGATTGTAACATTTTACTATAAGTTAGTTAATGCATTTATTATCTTAACGCTTTTTGCCATTGAGATGACTGGGGAAAAAGTCTCCCAATTAATATTAATTTTTACAGCATTTACTTTTGGTAATGTTATTTAATAAAAATGATCGAGTTCATGTTATTTCACAGTGCATTAACAGCCAACAGATACAACGTTTGACCTTAAAAATGTTTCAATGAAAGTATTGTTCGTGTTAACTAATGAAATCTTATTGTAAACTGTTGTATATTGTATCATACACCCTTTGTATATGATCTGTAACTCATATTTAATGGGATTTAACTTAATCCAAATCTTACACACTGGATATTTATTCAAGACACTTTACTTCCTCAGTTTTTATAGATATTTTCTGTCCGTTATTAGTGCAAATGGGTTTACCTCACTGTAAAATATCACAGTCTTTGAAAACTCATAAAACTCAGCCCATCGGTCAAAAAAATAAGGAATGATCAGGGAAAAAAAGGAAGCCATTGTGTTAAAGCAAATCAAGTGAGAGCCAGATCCAGACCAGGATTAGACTGTTTGAGACCCAGACCAACACCACATGATGACCTCAAGACCTGCAGATCAGGATTGCAGCTTTATGAGTGTGTGTGTGTGTGTGTGTGTGTGTGTGTGTGTTTGTCTCTCTCTCTCTCTCTCTCTCTCTGTGTGTGTGTGTGTCGCTCTCTCTCTCTCTCTCTCTCTCTCTGTGTGTTTTTGTATGTTTTATGGTGATTTCTTTTTCAAATTCATGTTTTCGTCATCCAGGTATTTCAAAGCAATGTCAAATTATTATAGCAGACCACTTTATCATACAATTTTTTTCGAAGTATTATATATGTTAATTTCATTGCGCCGCTTCCTTGAAGACTTGATTTTGGTCAATTGTCATTATAATGACACTGAACTGCATAATTGACCGTACAAGTCAGTTTTTCTACAAATCTGTGTTGACAAGTAGCCATATAAAAAGTGGGATGTTATACAATCAGATACGACATTGGGTTAATGCAGATACATACAGATGGCACATTACCCATAACGCACCTCTGAACATGTTTCCTCAGGTGACATTCACTGGAACTGTTTGAAATAGCTTGCTACCTCACTACTCATGCAGTATGTATACTGGGCACAGTATTTTCTGTATGGATGAAATACCAGAATAACCTACAATGTTTGCCAAAATGTTGAGGAATTCTGTTTCCCACAATGCAATGCTCTAAAACGTAACATTCCGTTTTGAGTATGATGGAAATGACTTCAGTCTTGACCTTTACAGCTGGTCTACTTCCTGATTTCGTATTTGATCGGTCTGACAAATGTTCATATATATTTTGCATAGTTCTGTTATTATATGACAGATTTGAAGATGTATTGTTCAAAGATAACTGCACATTACTTGCTCAAATTAAATATTGTGTTTCATTGTGCAAGTTTACGTTGTAAGCAAAGAGTTTCAAAAACAACATTCTGTCAATCATTCACATTTTGTTTTCCCGTTCTTATACGAGTAAACTGCTATTGTCTAAAGCGTTCTGGCCTGGCAGGCTGCACCTATTAAGTCGGACAGCTCTCTATCTCCCGTCCTCATGGAGTGCCTGATGCTTGTGTAGATTTGCATTTGAAACGCTTGTCCTCCACACAAAGAGCTTGCAGCTGCCTCGCTGCAATCTGCAAGTGAATGTAGTGTAGCCGTCCCCCAACAAGTGCATTGAGAAAAGGTGTGTGTACTGGGCTGAAAATGTTTCAGAGCTGATATTATCATTCAGTGTTTGAGGCCTGTACTGTGACGGCCGTGCCATGACACGTCTTCTCATGACTGTCTCTTGCAGGGTTTTTTGGTACATTGTTGTAAAACCGTAAGCAGAGGGTAAACCGACAGTGCCGTTTTGTTGGCTCTTTTGCATAGGCTTTGACATTTGTGTTTGCAGAGCTGGAGCAGAGCGCAAACACACGCAGGAATCGCTCTGTGGGCTGCATGAAAGCATCTTGTTTTGAATTTCAGCTGTTGGTGCATGTGTGTACATGCATGTGGGTTTCACTGTGAGCAGTTTCACTTTGTTTCATTTCCTCCTGATTGTCCTAGGAGTGTAACCTTTATGTGAGAACGCTCATTTATATATTAAATATATAATACATTTATTTATACTCAAACAAATAAAAATTGTCATGCATATATATTACATATATACGTGTATACACACACACGCACACACAAATAAAAACTGTCATGCATATATTACACACACACACACACACACGTGTGTGTGTGTGTGTGTATACACGTATACATTTAATATATGCTTGGCAATTTTTATTTGTGTGTGCATGTGTATGTAATATATGCATGACAATTTTTAAATATATATTTATATATATATATATATATATATAAGCTAATAATTGTTTTTATTATTTTATTTAAAAAAAAAATAAAAAAAAATAATATGAAAAATATATACTGTATATATCTATGTATATAAAAATATATAATATTTTATTTAAAAAAGAAATATATATATATATATATATATATATATAATTTTTTTTCTTCTTTTTTAAAAATAAAATAATAATTCAACTATACCACTAGCAACTGCAAGCAAACAAGTTTTGCATGCTCATACACTAGTTTTGCATGGTCAAACAGGTTTCATGTATGTTCATATAAAATGTAAATAAATGTAAAAGTTTCTGTTGCTTCCGTTCCATCATCAGAAATACAATCTGTTCTTGTTCAGTTTCAGTACCGTTATGATATTGCAGGCAAATGTTCATCAGTTTCCAGTGACACCCACCAACTTCCTCTCTGTCACTGTTGTGCAGTAATGTCTCCTGCCGCTGTCCGCTGAATGCATAATCATCAACACCTCTGTTTTTTTTCTCACAAGCACGATCAACCAGTCGACAGCCGCCCTCATTGGACAAGCTGCCTGAGCAGTACCTGTCTGGACAGTGGCCGCGAGAGCTTTACCAACCCCAGCCGTCCTGTATGACTGATAAAGCCACACAGGTCAGTCAATGTTACATGCACTTTGATACACAGTGTGTAGTAACCCCTAAAATAAATAGACACTTAAAATGCCCAAAAAACCATTGCATTAGACAAAAAAAAAAGTTGCATCTACAAAGCATTGAGTAGATTAGATGGTAAGAAAACTATCAGATCTTGTTCTCAACGTGTTTGATGAGAAATAAATATCTGAGCAACTTTGACAAGGGTCAAAGCGTTACAGCAAGGGTTGGTCATCAGTGGTCAGAATTTGCCAACAGTGTCACAAACCAGTTATAACGCTCACTGAGGCAACAAAAGCTCCAAGCCAACGGAAGGTCAACTATGTTACGTCACACAACATTTTAATAATGGTTATTGGAGGAAAACTCTGCTGTGTCGCCGCAGACCTATGAGTGCCTATGATAACCCTTGACCTCTGTCCCATGTCGAAAGCACTGGCACTTGGCACGCGAGTGTCGGAACTGGACCTCAGAGCAGTGAAAGAAGGTCGTCTGGTCTGACGTGGACCGCTGTGTGTTTGTGCGATCTTTACGAGGAGAAGTAATGGCATCATGATAAACCGATGGAGGAAGTGTGACGCTCTGGACAATGTTCTGTTGGGAAACCGTGTTCCACCCTTCTAAACATTGTTGTAGACCAGGTACAGCTCGTCATGACAAAAGTGTTCCCTGGTGGAAGTGTCCTCTTTCGGGAGGATAATGCACCCTGACACTGCATACATTGTTCAGTAATGGGTTGAGGAAGATGATGAAGAGCTGAAGGTGCTTCTCTGGCCCCCAAATTCACCAGATCTCAATTCAGCTGAGCATTTGTGGTATGTGCTGAATCAGCAAGTTCTATCCATGAAATTGGAACGACACTGTTTTGTGTGTGTGTGTGTGCGTGTGTGTGTGTGTGTGTGTATGTACGTATGCATGTGTATATGTAAGTAATTTCAGTACATTCAATCTTTGACATTAAACGATTGAAATGGATTGAAAATAGTAGTCAGTCGCTATAGAGGCAACACAAATACATTTTTATTTATAATATTAAAAATGTATGTGCACCAATAAATAATTCACCATAAAGACTCGTTGTTACTATAAAGTTATCAATAACTACAGTAGTACCTCAAGATACGAAAGGCTCAACTTACGAAAAATCCAAGTTACGAAAGCAAAGATGAAAAATTTTACTGCTCTACATACGAAAAGTTTTCAAGGTACGAAAGGTTTCTGAAAGTCCGAGATTCGCAATTTTGAAACTCGCGCCGCACGCCGCCATCTTAGTTATAGTAGACTCGCCACCATCCTCCTGCTCTCCCATTGGTTCCTGATGCTAGCCAAGCCATGAGATCCTTCTCTCTAATTGGACAGCATCCCTCCCATCATGCATCTTCTATACGTACGTGCTGGCGTGCTTTAGCTCAGCCACTCCACACCCCAAACTTTACACTTTTTTTGTGTTTTCGTAAAGTTAAGTGTACGTACGTTCGTGCGTTATCTGCCGTTTGTCCTCCTCCTCTGCCGCCACTTTCCAAGATAGCCTCAGTCGAAAGGTAAGCTTCGACATTTTACGTTATTTCATTGTTTATAGGCCAATTTAGCTTTATTATGAAATTTAATGGGGTGTTTTTGGAGGGCTTGGAATGGATTAGCCATTTTACATATAAAATGTGTTCCAAGATACGAAAAACTCATTATACGAAGGCCGCCTCGGAACGGATTAATTTCGTATCTCGAGGTACCACTGTACGTGGGTTAACAGAAGTATAATGTGCAAACAGGATTATAACGAGTTGTTACATAGTAAGAACGAGACCATAAAGTGCAGTGCAATGTCAGTATGTGATGTTATACTGAAGTCAAGTGAAGTCACATGATGTTAGTGACAGCGTTCAGGAGTCTGATGGCCTGGGGGAAGAAACTCCTCCTAAGTCTCTCAGTTTTGGCCATCAGGCTTCGGAAGCGTGAGGGTTTGCGGGGTGATTTTTCATGTTTTTATCATTCCTTTATGCACCTTCTAAAAGTGTTCTATATCGCCTCTCTGTGCCGCTGCGGTGTGGATTATGCATTTAAGAGCTACATCTATATTGTTATCCTAGGTGTGAACAGGCCTCAAAACCAGAAATGTCTTTTCAGGAAGAAAATGAGATTTTTATTTTGGAGCCAATGGTGTTGCTCGTTAGTCGACTGGTCATCTGTGTGTAACAAGGTTTATTCGTCCTCTGTTTTGTTTCCTTTATTCATTAGTATCATGAAGTCTTTGAGTGCTCCGTGGTTTAGCTCCGCCGAGACCCCTCGCCTCCCCTAAAACAAAAGCGTCACAAAGGCCGATGCTTTGTGGCAGTCTGTCGCCATAGAAAGTTCTCTCTGGATTGAATACTTTCTGGAGGTGCAGCAGTTTGCACCTGTCGCTGTGTGCGTGCATATGCGTGCACACGCTACCTAAGGGTTTAGAGCACATGGCTGTGTGTCTCTGCACCACCTGGCGCTCTCCGACAGCTCTTTGTGTGCCTGCGCTGAGCTGCCTGCCGTGAGATCCATACATATGCTAATGTCTGATCCGGCTCGCGGAGGCCTCGCGCTCCCAGAGCTGAAATCATCCCGTTTCTCTCAACATCTCTCTTCACGCCGCAGAGCCATGCGAGGCTCTTTGTGGACAGTAGCGGCTTTTGTCATTATTTAAAGCGCTTGGTGAATTAATGATTAGTGTTTAAAAACTTCTCGGGAACTGTTTTCTGAACATGAAATCAGAATTGACCCTGAAGTGGATTGTTCACCCCAAAAATTTCAATTCTATCATCGTTTACTCCCCCTCTCTTTGTGATGAAGTATGCTTTAAAAAAAAATCCAAGTACATTACAAGTGAACATTCAATAGCTTTAAGTATATTTTGAACTACTCTACTTCTAGGTAACTTTCATGACTGTTTCTTAACACACTTATTAATATAAGTATGCTTACTGTATTAAATCATTGTTTCAATAATCTTTTGTTATGCTTAAATTAAATTATGCTTATTTTTATGTTGATTAACATACTAAAGCACCATAGTGTTAATTGAAATTTACATTTAAAATGTATGTATTTTAAATGAATTTTTTTAACTTCACCATTGCAAATATATTTAAATGCTTTGCATGTAAGTTTCAATAGAAATTATTTCAGTGTATTTTAGTTCAGTGTACTTGTACGTTGACATATGAAAGCACTCGTATGTTCAACTTAATTTAAACTATAATACATTTTCAATCAATTGAACATAGCACAACAAATGCTGTGTTCTTTTCAAGTATATTATTGCCATAGCAAGTAGTCTTTTTAAAAGTCGTTCCAAACCTGTCTAACTTGCTTTTATTTTGTCCATAAAGTAAAAGTCAATGTGGTTTAATTTAGTTTTCGGGCCCCATTAACTGATAAGCTATTGTTGACACATTCATAAATATTTCTTCACCTTCACCTTACCTTTCTCAGACTTTCTTAGAAGTTTACCAGCTAAACAAGACAACCTGGAAGTTCAAGTCGAAACCCGACACGTTCAGGTTCAGTTGAAAATAATTATCTGGAAAAAGATGCTCTTATTTGTGGCGTTGTTGTCCGTCTTTTATGGCTGGTTGCTTGTTCATCATTTTGTTGTGGCTTTGGTCAAAGCGCCACATATGCTCTTTGCGAACCACAAACATCCTGTTATTGTTTTACGAAAAATGTACATATCTAGGCCACCTTATTTCAAGAATGTATTCTGTATAGGACAAGTAAGTTAAAGTGTTTGCACGGTTGACCTTTTTTTTTTATTGCAGACGCCTGGCTCTTGGACTGAGGGTGGTGGAGAGATTAACGTACACAAACGCTCGGCATCGTGGGGCAATGCTGACCATCTCATAGAGGTATGCATTTACAGTTATTCATTTAGCAGAAGCTTTTATCCAAAGCCACTCATAAACTTGGATAATGGAGGGACTAAAGGAAAGTTAAAGCAAGGAAGGAAAGGGTTTTTTTAGGTATTTTTGGTGGTGTGTGTGTGTGTCTGTCATGTTAGGTGCTCATAGAAGAGATGAGAGATGAGAACTTTTGTCTACGAGCTGCGGCGTTCTGGATCAGTTGTAGGGGTTTGATTGCACTTGAAGGACAGAAGTGCATCGCAATAATCAAGCCTGGAAATGTCCATAAAATGTTGTGTTGCTCCGTTAGGAACGGCCTGATCCTCCTGATGTTGTGAAGTGCAAACCTGCATGATCGAGCTGTCTTTGCAGGTGTGAAAATACTTACTGTATTTTCCTGCATATAACCCGCGGGTTATACCAGATTTTACAGGGGGTGCGGGCTATATAAGGTGCGGGCTATATCCCAACTCTTTTACACGTAATAATATTTCAATAATTTGTTACGTCCCTAAGGTTTTTTTGCTGTATTTTCTTTCTGTTTTTCTTTCTTGCGAGGGTTGTTGTCTCTGGCGCTTGTACTGTCACTCTGACAGCTGGCACTGATAGGCTGTCTGACCTGTCAATCATGCAGGAAGACGTGATTGGCTGTGCTGCATGAGGGCGGGCTCTTCTCATCTCATCTGATGATCAACACCTGTAGAATCGCTTCTTAAGGGACGAGCTGCTGCACAGCGGGAGACACTGCTCTTTCTGTTCTGATTCTGACTTGTGTTTGTTTTCATATTGTGTGAATTTCACGCACAAGCACTGTGACCAACATTTGAAATTCGAAATTTAATGAACTTACACAAAAAAGTCCATCAATCTATGGGTGCGGGTTATGCCAACGATTTTTTTTTACACAATCCCTGCGGGCTATATGAGGGTGCGGATTGTTTGCGTCTGCTGGTTAAATGCGGGAAAATACAGCACACAGAGCGTTTTTACACTTGAAAAAGGCCTTTCAGGATGTGTTCACACTGGACATGTTTGGTTTGAATAAAACAAACCCTAGTGCGATTACTCTGTTAGTGCGGTTCATCTGAACCCTGGAGCACCAAACAAGAGGAGCGAGACGCTAAAAACATGGGTAATGAACTCTGGTGGGGTTCAAATGAAATACGAATGCAACAAAGACCAAAGACTTCTAAACTAACCAGAAACAGGATGTAATGTCACAAGTAAAAATGACTCAGCTCAGTTCTTATCCTCAGAGGCACTACCTTGTTGGAAAATGTGTTCATGTGATCTGTGAAGATCTCACAGCACATCTTCATTTTTGTGTGTGATGGAGGGATTCATGGTAAAAATCCCATAATCTGCAGGCTACGCACATACAAGCACATTTAGCCCAGCACACAGCATTGTTTTGGATTGTCAATTGGTGTATGCAGTGCTGTGCACAACTCCACTCAATGGCACTCCACTTACATTGCAATGCGTACATTTTCCAAACTGCCTGGAAATGACAATCACATTTACTTACACATCTGATTCTCGAAATACTCGAATACTTCCTGTATGAACAACAAATAGCACTTGTAACCAAAGTGATAGTGATCAAATAAATACCAAAGACATCCATAAATCTGGAATTATTATCACAGTCGGCACAGTTAAATCTTTAAGGCTTTTATCCCTGAGTTGAGATTATACAAATGTGCAGACAGAGACTGAATCTGAAACCTTCTCATGACACACAGCTCATATCTCCGGCTTTGTAAGAAACCACACATGAAAACGGCACACATGCAAGACACACTTTTGTGCATTGCAGGAGTTTTTACGCACACTGAATGACATGACATTCATCTAGTTGTCCAGTCCAGGTCAAACAGCAGGGGTTTGCAGATTGTGGTTGTGAGTCCGTTGAGTGAAGGCTGTTGTCACTCCCATGAAGCGTGAGTGCAACCTTATAAAGTACTTAAATACAGAATTCACAACCATATTCTATTGCTTTGTGAGCATAGCCATAGTAACTTGTGGGTTATGATGGGTGGTAGTGTGTTTATAGACAGACTTTGGGCGTATAATTGGCCTCTTTTCCCATAATTAAAAAAAAAACTCACCCACTCATTGTGTCTTGACTTGTCAGTATTGGCTCTCATTGCACTTGCAGTCAGTTAAGAAATTTCACGATGTGCCAACATAACAAACAAAGCTCAGTTAGCAATGAAACTTGTGTGGTTTATTATGTATGTTATACATGTTTAGTTGTCAGGCATGTCATCTGGTACTCAATAGTTGTCTGGTCTAGGGCTGTATGGTGTGAGCTCAGATTTTGCATCAATTGTTCTTTCCTTCCAGCCTTCGCTAATGATAAGTATGTGATTTCTAGATTGCTAAACTCCGTCAACAGCTCCAGCGCAGTTTGCAGGGAAGTCGCAGTATCAAGGAGAAAGAAGAAGTGTCGCAGATGAACCAGGTCCAGGTACTTGAGATTGACTTCATAAAGTTTACATTTAGGGTTTTGTTTAATCTTTAGTGTAAAATACTGCCCGTAACTCTTAAAAAAATTTTGTATAATATATTATTCTTTTTGTGTGTGTGTGATAACCTGAAACATTTAAGCGTGACAAACGTGCAAAAAATAAGAACTCAGTAATGGGGCAAACACTTTTTCACACCACTACCCTTACTGATTTCCTATTTTTAAGAAAATGTATATATATACAGTATACACATATAGTGGTGTGAAAAAGTGTTTGCCCTCCTTACTGATTTCTTATTTTTTGCACGTTTGTCACGCTTAAATGTTTCAGGTTATCACACATACATATATATATATATATATATATATATATATATATATATATATATATATATATATATATATATATATAATATTTAATACAAATTTGTTTAAAAAAGTTTATACATATACACATATAGTGGTGTGAAAAAGTGTTTGTCCCCTTACTGATTTCTTATTTTTTGCATGTTTGTCACACTTATATGTTTCAGGTTATCACACTAATTTAAATATTAGTCAAAGATAAAGTAAACACAAAATGTTGTTTTTAAATGAAAGTTATTGTTATTAAGGGAAAACACAGCAATGTGAAAAAGTGTTTGCCCCCTTCCTGATTCTTTTTTTTTTGCACGGCCATATATATATGTGACATCTGATACTGTCCGTTTTTGTGAGATTACCCATATTTATTGAGGCAATTTCAGACATTAATCAGGAGACTTTTGACAATAATCAGATTACTAGTCTAATTTGTCTCTTTAATGATGATGTGCTTTTTGTTTCTCAGCCAAAGCGACTCTGTGCGTCTTCTTCTAATACGGTCCATTCAAGACCCCTCATATGTAGAATGCCCAGCTATAGTGACTGCATTAACCAGGAGCTGGAGAGCGTCTTCATCTGTGAGGACAGGGGGAGGGAAGAGGAGAAGGTACAAACACGCACACCTAAAACTCTCCATATGTCAGTCTATATATATCCATAGGCGTAATGATTTTTAATACTGTACAAACCTGTTCAAATTATACTATCCCGCTAAAACCTACCCATCACACAAAACTTTCTGCATTTTAAAAAAATTCTTTCTTTTAAGCCATTTTGCTTTATGAAGAAGTGTCCTCATAAACCATGTTTATGTTGTAATATCCATTTCATTATTCACCACATATGCCTGAACACACACAAGATTTCAGCAGCACTGTTTTATAGCGTGGTTTGTCCTTATGTTTCAGGCTTTGGAGGTGCGCGACGGAGGCCGTGCACCCGTGCCTCCTCTTCATCACGGTGACCTTCACGCTCACAGCGCGGAGACGCAGATCTCGTGCAGTCCCTGTTATTCCTGCTCTCCCACTGCAGACACTGAGAAAGGTAGAGCAGTCAGTATGCTACTATCACATGAGTATTTCTTTTAGAAGGGAAGGCTTGCTTAAATAAATCGCTTTATTTTGTCCTCTTAGATTGCAGGAACGGTTCACCTCTGCCTCAGTTTTCCAGCTCTCCCAATCCCAACAACAGTTACACGTTTAAGCGCGAGCCTCCCGAGGGATGTGAGAAAGTAAAAGTGTTTGAAGATTTAATGTAAGTTCGATTGTCTGCGGATTCTCAGCATATTTTTTTCGTGCCGTTTGCTGGTAAAAATACCCATATTTTATAGAGATTGCAATTTCTAAAGTGTGTTTTGGTGTGATAGAAAAACGCATGTATGAAAACTGATATAGACTTCTTGATCTTCTGATGTTCTAGCTCTTGTAGGACGCAAGGCTTTCCCATCTTTTCCTGCCCTGACAGAAACAAGGTGAACTTCACTCCAAGCGGCTCTGCCTTCTGTCCTGTGAAGCTGCTATGTTCGTCCCTCTTCCCGTCTGATGCTGCTGCTCAACCCAGTGCGCTGGATAATCAAACGTCAGGACAGACGTCTGGTCCGTTTACAGAGGCCACCGTACAAAACAGCTGCAGTATTAGAAAGTGCCTGCTGCTCAGTTAGCCAATCAAAGCTCAGATCTGAAACAGATGTTTGACTCAACTTTCGGACCGTTATGTTGTACTTTGAACTTTATCTTGCGATTTCATGTGGTTCTGCTGGAATGCACAAATCTTTACTTAATCTCACAGCACATCCTACTAACCAGATAAAACGCATTAGATATGACATTACACAACTGCTGCTGTAATCCAACAGCCAAAAATGTTCTTTCATGCCTTAACACAACTCAGGTTTAGCTTCCATTAGGGCTGGATCATGTAGCTAGAACTAATTATATCTCAATATTATTTTTCTGTCTTTTGATGATAGACAGACATCATTTCATATATTGTGCATATTTAAGATACTGCCATACTTCCTGTTCGAGTTGTAATAACGGTTTTGTCATTTTAGCATCTTCCTCTTTTATTCGTGTGACACTGATATGGTGTATAAATTGAACTGCTGGATGCTCACAATAAAGTGACATTTATAAAGTACAATATTTGCATACATTTCCATGTCTTTTACTATGTGCTTCCTATATTTTTTGACTGAATTTAGTTTTTACATCAGTACTGAGATTTTTACATTTATCAGACACTTTTATCCAAAGCGACTTGCATTGCATTCAAGAAACACTGACATTTTTATCAATTCTTGCTTTCCCTGGGAATCGAACCCATGACCCTGCCGTTGCAAGCACCACAATCTACTGTTTGAACTAAAGGAGATTTTTTTTTAATATATGTATATTGGGTGTTACGTAGATTCATAGTTAAAAAAAAAAGAATTTATATCTATAGCCATCTGTCATTCTATCTATACATCGTTTACTGCAGTAACTAACACAAAAACGAACTGGAAACTGATATTTAAATGTTTTTTTTGTTTAAATGTATGTAGACAACACAAAAGTATAGCAGCACTATTAGATTAAAATATTTTTATTTTATTTTATGCCATCCAGTTACATATTAATGGTAGAAATATAAACAATAATACGTCACAAAATATTGAAAATTATATGGCATTATTGGTGTAGCAGTTTCTGATTTATTATGCTTTTGTTTGTCTAGGAAAGCAGTGGTAATAAGAACTGACTTCAGTAAGGCCATTTGGTCACTGGGTATTAGCTGTTATGTAGATTCGCATTTACAAATGTTTTATTGCACTTGCATATTTGCAGGTTAACAGCGTGTAGTGAACGGTAATACCCAGGTAATCATACTTAAAATGCTTGAGAATATTTGCAGTACATGGAACTCAGGTTTCAAGCATACAAACATGTAATCAGCACAAATACAATTAACCAACATATACAGAAATGCTTACTTCGTAGGACCTGCTTTGTCTAAGCTTTTTACCCATGTTTGGTATATCCGTCAAAAATAATAAGAGTGCAATAATCCGTAACCATACATCTTAAAAATACATACACCTTGTAATAGCTGCTTTCACATCAACTAAAGTTTCCATAAGCTAATATACAGTATGACTTTCATTCTAATAAATGAATATTTTAATCCTAAACAGCTATCATGTTTAAGGTTTTTAAAATGCAGAATTAGTTTTAGTCGTCGGCACTAAAGTAAAACAAAATGCATTTTATAGTGACTTAGTTCTGGCATGAAACTCTAGATGGTGCAGATAGGGACTTTGGTATCTACAAAGAGCTGCGGCTCTACATTCAAACAAATACCCGTAGTGTTGCTTCAGAAACCCTCCCCCTTCCCCAGCTCCACCTGTATAGATCTGCTATGGGGGGGTTGTTTCATGCATGTCCCATGTGTAGCAGCAGCAGCACAGCAGATCTGTTCCAACCAAGAACACATACATTAACATTACCGAACCCATTACAATGCCAATCTCTCAGAGAGTTGTCATGACAGAACTAGTTTATGGACATTTGCAAAAAAATACTTTGACCGATCAAGGCTGAACATCTACAAGAGGGGTGTCCAAAACTGTCCTGCTTGCAGAGTGGCACCCCTGATCTACAATAAATAATGATTTAATAAAAAAACAAACATGCGATATCACAATATACAAACCAACCATTGCTGAAATGTTAATATACACATTAATAAAATCCACAAATGTTATGGCAAATCAAACTGCCTTGACAATACTAGCAATAGAAAATGAATCAAGGCCAGAGTGATTATTATTAATAATTTCCTTTGGCAGCAAATATTTCTTCTTTAAATAATTAAGGTTAACTGCTATGGCGTAATCACTGTTGATATCGGTCCAGATCTCTAGGCGTCTTGCGTAAATGCTGTTTGTGCGACGAGAGTGAAAAAGTGCATCTCAAGCGTTCAGTAGCTCATCTTCTTCGTTGGTTCGGCCGATTGCATCCGGGTTTGACAGCGGATCCAGATCGGCAAACAGACTGAACCAAGCAGAGAGATCCTTTGAAGTATCTGTAATTGAAAAAACTAAATGTAAATGACAAGTGATGCATTTTTTTTAAAGATGCATTACAATATACACAAAAAAGACAAACTGAAGTTAGAGATGTAAATATTTTATCTGAAATTAGGTCTCAATTTTATGCATTTCTCTTATTTTTTTTAAGGGGATTCATACTTTCAGAGCTGAAAATATATCATTATATTTTGGATAAGAAATTAATACAAAATACATAATTTTAAACAAGTATTAAATTCTGGTCTTGTTTTGTATTCTTTTGTCTTGTTTTCAGACAAATGTTTTTTTGTTTGCGTCACAATGGATCAATGCATGTTTAGACTACCAATATTGAGTCACATTTTATACACATTTTAAGGGCCCGTCCACACGGAGACGCGAATTACTGTATACGCATACATTTTTTATCGGATTGGCGTTTCGTCCACACGGATTTGTGAACCGATGATGTCATCACATCACGTGTCGGCTGCTCACAGTAACAGCAACAGTGTTGCCAGATTGGACTGAAGATTCCAGCGCAGCTACAGCTTAAAACCCTCACATTTAAAAAAATAACAGCCCAAAGTGCGTACTCTTATAAATAATGAAAAATGTTGCACGATTTTATGCATCAAAAACAAGCCCAAATTTGATCAACCAGCCCAATGCATTTTTTCCCAGTCGGACATGACTAAAAGGAGCCCAATTGGGCAGGAACCCGCCCAATCTGGCAACACTGAACAGCAACAACAATGCGCATGCTCAAAGTCTTCTTCACCGTGTATAGTGTATTATCTGTGGCAGAATTACAGCGCCCCATACTGGTCTGGCATATATACTACACCGTTTTCAGTCGGTTTTAGTGGTCTCGTGTGGACGCTGATATTTCTTGCGCCGACGCCGTGTTTACGATCGGATAGGGAATGCATCGGCTTCGTGTGGACGGCTCCGATCATTTACCTTTCACTGCAGATTTGGAAGAGACTTGACTTGCTACAGATGAGCTTTCAGGGATATTCTGTGGAATGGCTGATGCCCAACCTAGAATACAGAAAACATTAAAAAGAGAATTTACAGATGATGTATGCTACAATTTATTTTTAAATAAATTAATATTATACAGCTAGGATGCATTACAATTTTTTTAATTACTTACAACTTTTGAAACTATGGCTCCATTTCTTAAATCCTCGTCACACAAAACACACAAGATGCAAATCGTCTCTTGCAAAAGCAAACACTTCTTTTAAAACTATTTGAACTAGTAACTCTACACACAAAGCATTAAAGGATTAGCCACATACACACGGATGTGAAAAATGTAAAACACTACTCTCGTGTCTTTTGCATGTTCAGTGTGCAGTGGAGTGTACAGGTGTGTCACACGGACATGTGCACAAACACACTATATTGATTTACAGCTTTACAGTTATTAAAATTGTTATGATCCTGAGTTTTCTATCAACTGTCTTTGTGTAAAAAAAAATTTCTCTCCCTTTCTCTGAGTATGTGTTACAGATTGGTTACTCCCTTTGTTAATCATCTGAAGACTGTGATTGGTCCTATCCAGCACCTGATCCACATATAAGGACCCCCCCAAACATCCATTCTCTGCTACATGCCATTTTGAGCTTCACTGAACTAGTGTTTGCCATCTTTGATTAATTCACCTGTGTTTGTTTTGTTTCGTTATCGTTGAGTAGAGTGTTGTATCAGAGAGATTGTTAGTGTTGATTTTGTTTATTTTGTGATTAATTGTGAGATTGTGAGTTTTGCGTTTGTTTAGTGAAACTGTGAGAGTGTTTGTTTATTTGTTTGTTAGTGATCTTGAACCTGATAATCCTGTTTTCTGACCATTGCCTGTCTGACCACGATTTGATTGCCGATTCTGAACTGTTTGCTTAAACTTTGTATATACACTTGTAAATATATTTGTAAATACCTTTTTTGGAGCTAATTAATTAATTTGTCTCAGGGTGGTAGGGGGTTTGACGCCATTTTATTTGTACTCATTTTGCACTTGGTTATGTTAAAGGGAGTTAGGTAAGTTTGTTGTATTTTTGTTTTCTTTTATTTTGGAGGTAATTTAGTTTCTATAAAATAGATTGATTTTGTTTGTTATTTTGGCCTTGTCTACCCCTGAAGACCTACCTCTGGGCCTTTATTGTAAATAAAACTTTCATTTTTCACTCATCTCTCTGGTATTATCGACTCTCACTTCCATCTCTGTCCCCTAGCAGTCGTAACAGAAATTGGGGGCTCGTCCGGGATTAAACTAAACCACTAATGATACTATTAGCAGGCTAAAGCAGTATATAGTGTTTTCACATGATTGTTAAATGACCGTTGCATTTAAATGTTTTCTAAGTGAAACACAAAAGCTATTAGTTTTGAATGATGTGTCTAATGTATAGAACTGTTTAGCATTTTGCAAAAAGCCTCTGAAAACAGATAATAACTGACAGTAAAGACATTTATAATGTTACAAAATATATTTGTCAAAATTAGAGCGGTTCTTTTGGACTTTTTACTAATAAAAAAACTGAGTATTTCAGCTTCATCCACTATGTATCTATCACCGACAAACCCTAGCAACTAACTTGAGAAATGCTAGCAAACTTACTAAATCATGCTAACAACATGCTAGTCAACGTTAAATCTTGCTAACGACTTGCTAATTAACAAAAATCTTGCTAGCAACATGCTAATTCATACTAAATCTTGTTAGCGACTTGTTAATTAACACTAAAACTTGCTAGCGACATGCTAAGTTACACTAAATCTCGTTAGCGACATGCTAGTCAACGTTAAAACTTGCTAACGGCATGCTAATTAATGCTAAATCTTGCTAGCATCATGCTTTTTAATGCTAAATCAAACTAATCCTAACTAAAAGCTGTTAAAACTACTTCAAACTTTCTTTTTGCTAATTCATACTAAATCTTGCTAACAACTTGCTAATTAACGTTAAAACTTGCTAGTGACTTGCTAACTAATATACATCTAACTAGCGACTTAATAATTAACGTTAAAACTTGCTAGAGACATGCTAATTAATGTTAAAACTTGCTGGCGGCATGCTAAATCTTGCTAGCATCATGCTTTTTCACGCTAATTCAAACTAATCCTAACTAAAAGTTGTTAAAACTACTTTAAAGTTCGTTGATGAACTGTACTCATCTAGTTTTAAATTGTAGTAATATTTTATGATTTACTGTATTTTTGATCAAATAAATGCAGCCATAGGGACCATGTCAAAAACAAAAAAACTATTTGTAATGTATAGTTTGTTCAATGATAATAAACTATTATGACTGGTTGCATTACAGTAAGAGTCTGTTCTTGTGTAATTTGACAGTTCTTGTCCACAGTAAACTGTAACATGAAGCAGACTGTCTGCCATATCTCTGTTCACCTGAGACTGTGGACTGTAGGTCATTCATGTTCTGGTCGAGTAGTTTGGACGGCAGAAAGAAGGCGGGCTCCTCCTCAGGCGGCTGAGCCTCCGCTCTGCTACTGCCGGCCGGTTCATCCTCCCCAAACACCTCACGCCATTCCTGCGAGAAACCCCTGTCCTCCAGAGAACTGCTGCCCAGAATCTCATCCAACAAACTCAAGCCATCCCTCTCCTGGCTGCCAGAGAAGCACTCATCATTCCCTGTAAATGCAGTGTCCAAAGAGAAAAAAAGCCATTGTTGATCATGTTTAAAGAGGTCCTGTTGCAAATCCACTCCAGAGGGAGTTATTCTTTTTATCAGTGTCACCGTTTCTGAATACGTTACAATATTCCTCGTTCAGATAATTCCCACCCAAGGCGTCCACTAAATAAAGGGGCGGGGAGTGGTTGAGTTAGTTAGTAGTGCGTTGTTGAGCGTTTGACATGTTCCAAACGCTCTTGACCAATCACAGCACACTGTGCTTTTCAGAAGGCGGGGCTTCACAGAGACAGGAACTAAACAGAGCGTTTCTGACAGACTGCGAAGAGACGAGCTGCAACAATGTCAAATATGAGAAGAATAATGTACATTTTTTGTACATTCAAGTGTGAAAACATATTCTATTAGATCCCAAAAACAAAACTTTAAAAAAAGAGCATAATAGGTCTCCTGTAAGGTTGAACATTAGTTGTTGTGTTTTCCCTGTGGATAATACTGCATAATAAATGTATGTATGAAAGCTTTACCTGTTTGCATTGAGTTATTGCTCAGAGTTTCTTCTTCAATTGAAATAAGCCTGGAACAGAAGAGACGAGCGATTACAGGTTTATATCACGCATGCATATTAAACTTAAGGAAGTGAGGATGAACAGTTCCTACGTTTCATCTGTATTCTGACTCGTCTCCTCATCTTCTGCTTTTGCTTTCGTTTTCTTCTTCACCTTTTTCTTTGAAGCCTGGAGTATCAAACACAACAGACACACATGTTGCTGGACATGCATCTTAATATCACGGCATGTCTGTTTAACAATGGAAGATGGGGAAGTATTTGGTAAATGTAATTCAATTTAATAAACAGTCATAATCTGAGGCAAAAGCCCATTTTGGGATTAATAATCAAAAACAGGTAGGTTCATATTGTGACAAATTGCCCCACATTCCTCTACTACTGATAGAGACCAAATCAAGATGATGCGCCATAATTAAAACCTCACCCTGTAAAATACATGACCATTCAAAAAATGTGGATGCAGTGAGGTTTTTCAATTGTTTTTCCAAGTCTCTTTTGCTCACCAAGGCTGAATTTAAGCAATAAATATCGTGAAATATTACAAAAAAAAACAAAACGTTTTATGTAATGTAATTTATTCCTGATGAAATTTCAGCATCATTACTCCAGTCTTCAGTGTCACATGATCCTTCAAACTTTTTTTGTAATAGAGACATTTATATTGTTACAAAATATTTATATTGTGAATGTAATCAATTTAACGCATCTTTGCTGAATTTATTTCAATGCATAAATTTTACTTTTAAATACTTATACTTTACTTTTACTTTTTCCCTGTGTCATTTACCATTATTAAACATTTCATGTCAACAGCACCTTTAGAAATACATTTACTGAGAAAAATGGTGACGTGTTCAATACTTATTTCCCCTGCTGTAAATGTAAATATGAAATCTTCTTCCTTTAAATCTTGTTTTTTCCAAATCAAACACCCTTAAAAAAAAGAAAACATTTATTTATAGTTTTAACACCAAACGAGAGCTACATATATTTATACAGAATAAAAAATAAATGTAATTGCTTTTATTACTTTTTATCTTACAATTATCTCAAACCTAACTATTCCTTGCAATTGCGAGTTTACATTATACTTTGCAAAAAAGTTGCAAAGTCAGAATTGCGAGCTGCAAACTTACCATTGTGAGAGAAAAAGAAGAAAAAAAAAAAAGATTGGTCACAACCATCCTTTATATATACATCCATCACCAAAATATGAATATAAAACATCTCCATAATAAGATCATATAAGCTCTCACCCCCGGTGCTGGAGCCTCATGTGTCTGGCAGCCTTTGAAGCTCTCATGAATAGCAGCCATGGTGTGAGAGGTTTTCTCCCAGAAATGTAGCAATGTGGTCTGAAGCACAGGAAAGACAGATGTCTTGATTTTGCTCAATTGTAAGAAATAACTGCCTTTATGGACAATTCAATTAGATAAAAAATAATATTAATAACCAACTTGTGGCTTAATGACTGATTGCATTCATTTTCACATCAAATCTGAAATAAAATATCCCTGCTAAATTACAGTCAAATGCATTATAGTTGCAAAACGTATAGTTGCACACGTCACATTTACAATGCTCACAACTCAGGTAAAATAACAATGATAAATGATAAAGACACCTGATAGGTTGTGAGGACGTGTGAGAGCAGATTACAGCGACTGGCTCCCAGCAGATCCACCTTTTGACACACATCATTCTTCAGCTTGTCAAAACTTATCTTGGTGTGACGCACCTGAGTTTGAACCTGTGGAATATAAAGAGATGAAGCTGCTGCCCTTCAAAAACAACCGCAAGATCATGTTGATCTGCTCCAGCCATGGACGAGTGTCTAATGGTTCTTCACTGATCTCAGGTCAGTTTTTTTATTCCCTTAATACGTCTGCTTGCATAATAGAAAAAGGAGAATAATACTTCATTGCTTCTAATTGACCTAAAAAAATGAAATAATTTTACGGAACCTTCATATTTAATGGTATTTAATTATTTGTAGATTGCATTTACACTTTTGAAAACATTTGTAATTGGTTGGTAAAAGCTTTCTTTATTCATGTTTTTGTTGCACTTTTGGTTTTGACCAGCAGGTGCCGCCAGCTGGAGGTGTTTCGAAATTGTGAATCATTTTACAAAGCTTCGAAAAACACAATTTGTCCCATCACACTTGAATAGGTACTTATTTTGAACAAAAACATACATTGTGGGCACAAAAAAAAAGATGTAAGCTTAAAAAACAAACGAACTACTGTCATTATCATGTGATCTACCAGCGTTAGTTACGCCGCTTCACTGCCATTCACAAATCTTCTCCTCATGGGATTGTAGCGTGTTCATCATACGCACACTTATGAGTCTCATCTGAAGTAGTAGGTCATCCGGGTGCTTTATGCCTACTCTTTTATGGGTACTGTGAATTCGGACATACTTCTTTTGTCACACAGAAGACGTTTTTTGGTTACTATACAGTAGAGAAGTATGGGATTTTGGACACAGCCTATCTCACCCCACTGTGAATGAAAATGATTAGAAGACATGGACCTTGTGCTGGTGAAAAGGTTTCCCTACAGGGTTGCCAGGTCACAGAAAATCTCATGCAAAAGGAATAAAATCTTGCCCAATTACAGTTGACAGCTTCGGATTCCCATAAAAGGACTGAAACTAAATGTTTCGATGTTATCTATTCTATTTAGTTCATTGTATTTGGATGATTTTAACTTACCTTTATGTAATGATGTGCATTTTAATTATTTAAATTGTAGTTTATTCCTTTTCAGTTAATTCATGTTTTATTATTATTATTATTATTTTAAATTCTTATTTTACTCTGTTTGATTTTTCATTTTCTGCACTTTGCAAGATCAATTATTATTATAATTTTTTTAAACTATAGATCAGATGAATAACAGAAATATCACAATTAATAAGTCAAACTCAATTAATCTGCCTTAAAATTCCTGTTGTGAGTGTAACTCACGTAACGTCTAATTACTGACGCGACATCCAATGTTCCTCCATACCGTCTCTCCCTCACCTGCACTTTCAGTGGTCCTTAAGTGCCAAGAAATTCATTCCAAGTATCAATACATATTAGTGAAAGAATTCCTTTGTCTACAGATACACTTTTTTTGCAGCCGTAGTACAATTTAAAAGTATAGCACTAAAATACAAAAACCCACGGCTCTGTAATGTTTCCCGTGACTGTATTTCCAAAACTAGACTGACCTTACGGAACTTCTCCATCTGCTTGTGTGTGTCTGGGTCGAGCTCCTGAGAAACGTCCTTCATCCAGAGCAGAGCTCCTCTGTACTCTGTCCGTGACTGTTCCATCCTGTTGACCGTCAGCCACGTGTCTGAGATTGCTCGATAACGGAAGGTCTCCACCTCCTGGAACAGGCGACCCAACGGACCTCGCAGCGCCAGTCTGCAGGGAGAAACCAACGAATGAGAAGAATTCTCAAACCAGTCACATCTGACTGACAGAAAATTATATAGAATCTATAAGAATCTATATATAAGATTATATAGAAATTATATAAAATCCAGCATAAACCATACAGAATTCTAGGACTACCATATTTTCCCACATATAACCCGCGGGTTATACCAGATTTTACAACCCCCGCGGGGGCGGCTTATATAAGGGTGCGGGCTATATCACAAATGTTTTACGTAATATTTCAATATATTTGTTTGTTTTTCTCTGTATTTTCTTTCTGTTTTTCTTTCTTGCGAGGGTTGTTGTCTCTGGTACTGTCACTCTGACAGCTGGCGCTGATTGGCTGTCTGACCTGTCAATCACGCAAGAAGACGTGATTGGCTGTGCTGCATGAGGGCGGGCTCTTCTCATCTCATCCGTTGATCAACACCTGTAGAATCGCTTCTTAAGGGACGAGCTGCTGCACAGCGGGAGACACTGCTTTTTCTTTTTCTTCTGATTCTGACTTGTGTTTGTTTTCTTATTGTTTGAATTTCGCACACAAGCACTGTTAATAATGTCATATTACAACAGTTATGGATAATTGACGTCATGCGAGCAACATTCGAAATGTGAACTTACACAAAAAAGTTAATCAATCTATGGGTGCGGGTTATATAAGGGTGCGGGTTATTATTTTGACAAACGATTTTGAACACAAAACCCGCCGGCTATATGAGGGTGCGGATTATCTGCGTGTTATAAAATACAGTAGTTTATATTGAGTAGAGTCAGTATAACTAGTTGACCGGAATAGTCTGTTGTCAAGCAAAACTGATCTGGTGTGGCTGATCTACCCGCTTCACATGCTGGTGACCAGACCAGACCAGAGCAAAACATACCGTATACTGGTCACAAGCAGGGCTGCTTTTGAAACTACGAAAAAATGAAGGAACCTTTGCTGTGATGAGAAGCAGAGCGCTTTCCCAGTGGCTTGCATGATCTTTCCAGCACGACTCTTGTCTTGAGAGCCCTGTGAACGCAGGAACCGACCCAATTCATTCTCTTCCTCAGACAGAACTGAAAAGAAAAAAAGAATTTAGCAACAAATACTTCTAAATTATGTCTGTGACCTTTAAGTTTTATATATTTGAACGGCACAGCAAAAAGTTAAGTACACTTTAACATAGAAAACAGCACTTATTACAGAAATAATATATTTCGAAATACACAAGTGCAAACTGAATGTAACGATTTCAGACCCTTAAATGCATGTTGTTTACTATTAACTGAAAATGTATTGTAGTTTCAAATGATATGAAATGCAATTACCTGAACTGAAGTTATAATTAATTATGTTTTTGTAATGATACAATTGAGTACATTTAAAATGTTCACTTTAAATACCAAACAACACTACAGTTACAGACATTTGCACATGCTGTAGAATTTTAATGAACAACAAAACATTGTTTTTTAATGAATGACATAAGATGGTTTAAAATGCACTTTAAAGTAAAACCTTAATAGTTTAAAGAGTGTTAGTAAACAATTGAAAATGGAATCTCATTAAGTACACTAAAAGAGCCTTTTATTTAATTGCTATTAAATTATTATTATAAATATACTTTTAAGATTAGAAGTGCACATTCAATCCAATTAAGCGCACTTCTTCACAAGGGATCTAGGATCAGAAAATTAATAAATGTGTGAATTTGAGGTCTACTTACAGCTGATCCTCCTTTGATACTGTTCAATCACCTTAAGGAGCTCCATGCACGTTCTCTGCACTGAGTGAAACACCTGAGGGGAAGCGTGCCAAACCAAATCCATCACATGATCTTTTCATTCATTCAGATTCAGAGAAAAGTCAGAATTCTGTCCTCTCCTCACCTCCAGTTTAGCATCCAGGTCGGCATCGGAAGCGACGACATGTTCGTCCTCCTTCTTTCCCGTGACTTTGATCAGCGTTTGTTTGGTTTTCCAGTATTTCTGCTGGAACTTGTTCACCACAGATGATTCTTGACTTTGGAGAAAGTGATCAAAATGAGAATAACCTCTGCAAAAATATGAAAAACCTATTATGACAGCATCTTGTTTGTTTCGGTCTACTATCATGACCCAGATCGCGCACGTACGTCTGCGATGTATCAAGATGTCACAATAGTTATAAAATAGATGTCAGTACGTTTGTGCTAAGATGTCTTTTAAAGATCTGGAAAGCATCTGCTGTGTACAAACATCTGAGAAACATCTTTAAGATGTCAGTTTTACATCAATTCCAAATCGTAAAAAACTTAAAGACATTTTCTGAAGGCCTATTTAACGTCTGACAGGAAACGTCCTATTGCAGATGAGAAAACTCTCTAAAAATGCGTCTTCTAGAGGTCAAATAGACATCTTTGAGATGTATGTGTGCTATCAGGGGAATGCCTGCAAATGAATGCATACTCACTGGTTCTCTTTCTCCATCTTTATCTTTATCTGAAATACAAATGAAAATAATTTCATCTCAACTGATGAGGTCACCTGTTTTTGTATTCATTTATAAAAGATAACAGATAATGGAAGATAACCCATTTCATTCAATGCACCACAAAAATAATTGACTGAACACACAGGCTTATGTCTTATGTGCATTTCTCTACAGGAAGATATCATCTCTGTTAATAAGCCTTATTTATAATATCTGAGCTCCAGTTCACTCACAACATTCATTTTGCATGCGAATCTCACATCCGGATTTCATTCTCTGCCGCACCAAAACAAACAGCAACTCTATTATTCTGTTCATCATGCAACAGACCCGCTTATAATAACAGGCCTAATAATCAACTCAGCTAGTGTGAGGCTCACCTTGTGAGTTTGGATCCCGGCTGCAGATATTTAAGACATTATGCAACAAGAAAATAAATCGCTATAAGTGCATCACTGCTTGCTTTCGGGTGCGCGTGCTCGCTGATGGAGCGATGGCGTCATGCGCGCGCCTCAGCACGAGCGCACTGCGAATAAAGGAGGAATGGGTGGGAAGAACGACTATTATCTTGAAACAGAGACTGTATAAATGCGCACTTGTGATCCTTCTGAATTATTTGATTATATGAATACGATATTTTAAGTTTTCGTAGCTTCTAAGTGACTAATAAACTCTCTTTGTTTTATTCTTCATATGACAATTATTCTCAAGAACACGACAGGATTATCATGCGGTGCCTGTTACTTTTCTCAGCGCTTAGTAGAAAAGCCTATAAGGAAGGACACAAGATATTTTGCACTAAGAAAAGGAAGCATATTTTTTTATTACGACTTATTGTAAAAAATAAAGCCAGTGCAAAAATACTTCCATGATGCACACATGTGACACTTCACGATAAAAACTGGATGAGAATGGAAGCTTCCTGAAATGATCATTTTTAGAAGTGCAGAAGGTTTAAGAAACATTCAAGTAAACATGCATTTTACATTCATTTTCAACGTGACGAGTAATTGCCTTCAATGGTGTGTGGCATCAGATTGTATTCAATGATGAAATTACATTCACTTTCACAGCAATTTCATTAATTCACCAGAGAAATGACAAAACGTTGACAGATGATCTCAGCAAAGAAAAATCAATTACAGGAACTCATTAAGTTTTGCTTTGTCTGTCAAAAATAATGACACATTTTCACCAGCACCTGCCACTGAGATCAACTTCTTAAGAACATAAAGTGAGTACACAGCCGTGGCCAAAAGTTTTGAGAGTGACACAAATATTAATTTTCACAAAGTCAATTTTCAGTGTTTTTAGATCTTTTTGTCAGATGTTAGTATGGTCTACTGAAGTATAGTTACAAGCATATCATAAGTGTCAAAGGCTTTTATTGACAATGACATTGTTTTTGCAAAGAGTCGATATTTCCAATGTCGGCCCTTCTTTTTCAAGACTTCTGCAATTCGCATTGGCATGCTGTCAATCAACGTCTGTGCTGCATCCTGACTGATTGACTGATTATCAATACTTGGAGTTTGTCAGAATTTGTGGGTTTTTGTCTGTTCACCCGCCTCTTGAGGATTGACCACAAATTCTCTATGCGATTATGATCTGGGGAGTTTCCTGGCCATGGACCCAAAACGTCAATGTTTTGTTCCTCGAGACACTTTGTTATCACTTTTGCTCTAAGATGCTCCGCCATGCTGGAAAATGCATTGTGCATCACCAAACTGTTCTTGGATGGTTGGGAGAAGTTGCTCTCAAAGGATGTTTTTGTACCATTCTTTATTCATGGCTGTGTTCTTAGGCAAGATTTTGAGTTAGCCACTTCCTTGCCTCAGAAGCAACCCCACATATGGATAGTTTCAGGATGCTTTACTGTTGGAATGACACAGGTTGTAGTGCTTTCCTATTCTTCTCCGGAAAAGCTTTTTTCCGGATGCCCCAAACAATTGGAAAGGGGATTTATCAGAGTAAACTACTTTACCCCAGTCCTCAGCAGTTCAGTCCCTGTACCGTTTGCAGAATATCAGTCCCTGATGTTTTTCCTGTAGAGAAGTGACTTCTTTGCTGCCCTTCTTGACACCAGGTTCAAATGTCTTCTCACAGTGTGTGCAGATACACTCACACCTGCTGCCATTCCTGAGCGAGCTCTGCACTGGTGGTGCCTCAATCCCGCAGCTGAATTAACTTTAGGAGACCGTCCTGCCGCTTAATGGACTTTCTTGAGCGCCCTGAATTGAAACTTTCTCCTTGAAATTCTTGATGATCTGATAAATGGTTGATTTAGGTGCAGGCTTACTAGCAGCAATATTCTTGCCTGTGAATGACTTTTTGTGCAAAGAAATGATGACAGCACATGTTTCCTTCAGCTGGTTTCTTTTGTGGCAGGGCTCAAATACAGTGGAAATGTTTTTTGGGGGGGATGAAGTTCATTTTCATGACAGAGGGACTTTGCAATTAATTGCAATTCTCATGTTCTGGAGCATGATATATATTATTATAATATGAGTGAGGAGACTTAAATGAATATCCAGACATGCTTTTCAATAAATAGTTACAATATGGATCATGTATACATTTTTACTTACACTTGTTTTGTGATGCCAGTAGCATACATGTCTTCTAAGTTAAAAAATCAAAGGTTACAGATCACTAGTTTGAGAAAAGGAATATTTCAAGCAAAAAGTTGAACCCTGTCATCATTTACTCACAATACTACACACACACACACACACTCTGTACATTCTATTTACACTATATACATTTTTCTGTGTGTGCGTGTACAGACAGACAGACAGACAGATAGATAGATAGATAGATAGATAGATAGATAGATAGATAGATAGATAGATAGATAGATAGATAGATTCATGTTTTTTAATAATCATTTCATTTTCTTTTGTAATATTGTTTTTTTGTTTTTTTTTGCTCAGTAATCTGTAAAGGGAAGAGTTTGTGTTGAATTTGTATGATAAAGGAAAAATAATCTATTGTAAAAAGTTTTTACAATAGATTTGTCAAAGATGTTTGTATCCTAATTTAAAGTTGCAGACAAATGAATAAATAATAACATTTATTTGCATGCATTGATGATGTTCATTTGGTGGACTATTCCTGTTCAGTTTAAAATGGAAACCTAACACACACACACACACACACACAAATTCAATTTCTCTCATTATGAGATGAAAGATCACCCAGAAGGTAAGTACGGAGACTCGCTGTGGTAGTTATAGTCTGGACAGACTTTCTGCACAAGTTTATAGTCCAGGCTGTAGAAGTATATGTAGACACAAATGACTTTGAACGGTTTTGAACAGAGCCACGAGACATGGCTGTGAGTTTGGTCCTGATCGCAGCTATGAGACGGGTCATACCAGCAGCGTGCACTTTTGGTACCTCTCTCCACCTTCTCATGCTCCACCCTGCAGTTGAACAGCCTTGACTCCACCGAGTGCAGAACAGTTTGTTGAGTCGTTGCATTAAATTCCACCGCTTTACTCGGAGGAACCAGCCCTATGGAGACGTTTCCACCTCCGGTGGTGTTGTAGCGGAAAAAAACGCTAAACGTTCCATTGCCGTGATCTACAATCTTCCCTGTGATGAACAGGTTGAGGCTTGCAGACTTTACGTTGCACTGGAAATCTCCCCATCCGAACATCTTCTTAGCTTTTCCTCTTGTCACTGTGAGCCGTTTCCTTGATTGTTGGCCGGACGGATGTGTCTCCATCAGGTTAGGGGCCCAATCCCAGAGCTCCTGCTCGGGACATGAGCGGAGTTTTTCGGACAGGAGGCCTAGGGAGGGGTCAGCGTCACGGACATCCGGACCTGATTCGGGCAAAGCGTCAGAATCAGCACATGGATACTTCATTGTCGTCTTTGGCCTGTCCATATGTAGAGACCTTGAGGTTAGAGGAGTATTTCCTTTGGCATACCTGATCTGAGACAAACAAAATGAGACTTTTAGACTTTGGAGAATGAGTTTAAGATAAAAGAGAAAAGAAAGACAATATCTCCTTGACTTCACCTGGAATGATTTGACAGCAAATCTGTCATACAAGGGAGCTTTTAGAAGTGCGCTCTTGAGATCAATGACCCAAATGTTACAGTATGTCACTTATCAAAGAGCGACTCACATCCAAATCCAGGGGTCAGCGCAACACCAGTCCTGATACAAATATCAAAAGGTGTCAGGGAGGTGCCTGTAATCGAATTTTGGCCATCAATATCAGATCAAAATGACCTAGAGGAGCGTCAGGGAAGCATAGTCTGACTTACAAAGTATAAAAGAGACGTGTTAAAAGATACGCCTTTAACTCGGCAACATCTGAAGAAATAGTGCACCCAAAACTGTCATTCATTTACAGATTCATGCTGTTATTCACTGAAAATATTCTTCTGCACCAAAGCTATTATTTCTCATCCATTGGCCAAGGTGTTTTAACATTACAACATAATTAGCAAAACAAAAATTTAAATAGAGAATAAATAAGTTTAGACTTAGATTGAGGTTACTAGGATTCTGCTAGGATGATAACAGACGGACGGATGGATAGATAGATAGATAGATAGATAGATAGATAGATAGATAGATAGATAGATAGATAGATAGATAGATAGATAGATAGATAGATAGATATGTAGAGTATGGACGGTGCTCATGAATGATCGATCAGATTCATTCTTTGATTGAAAAAGTGATTCGACAGGATCGGCTCCGTAGAGTCTGTGACTTGACAGTTTAAGACTTCTGGGACACAAACCATTCGCATTCACCCTCGCTCTCCTCTGCATTTCAAAGGATGCCATCGTAAAACAGCCCCCACACACAAACACACACATACATACCAAGAACACAAAGAACTGTGCCATGTGACTTTAAACTTAGTTACTTTCCATTTTTAGATGTGTTGTGTTTTACCTATATCTATGCATGTTGTTTTATTATGACCATTTTAGGTGTGTGTGTAGTTTAGTGGCTTATAATCAGTAATTACCTATACATAACCAGGCCAATCTTCATGTTGCCTTCGTGTTAAGAGGTAATATAGCCACGAATGGTCTTAAAATCTTTGTCTTTCAATTTGCAGACCGTCTAGGTTTGTTTCACTGTGCTAGGACGCATCAGACTCTTTCTTTTATTCCAAAACCCAAAGGTCTACATTCTCAAAGTGGGCCATAAAACATGCTAATCGCAACAGACCAAGGACAAAGAGGAGTTTCCCGCTTCTCAGTTCCTTCACTCTGATTGGCTGTCCCAACTCTTAGAGGCGTGCTTTGTTTCTTCCTTTATAAGCACCCGTAGGCCAAGGATCAAGCCCTTCCTCTCCCTCTTCCAGCCCCTTCTTCCTGTTCCTTTTCCTCCTCTGGCGCGGATTCTTGGATCCTCCTTCAGCGCCATTTTCCACAAAGGACATTACAAACAAAGAACCATAATTTGAACTTACCGCGGACTCCAACGGACCCGCCCAGCAAGACGCAAACCACGGACCAGATCGGAATTCGCACGCACGTATTCCGACCAGCCACAGAAAGAAACACATGCAAGTAGCCTACCCTCGTTAGAGAGTTTTTGAGTTTATACCAATAAGTTGGTCTGATTCCTTGTTTGTTCTCAAATAGGTTATTGTCTGTAATACTACCTTCCTTTGTCTCTCCCTCTCCTACTCTCTTATTCTCTCTTCTTCCCTTTTTCAATTAATCTGTGTATGTTTGTCTATTGTTTGTCGATTATTAAAATATATATATTCACACGTGATTGCCTCTGAATTGCTCATCCATAAGTCACTTTAATGGTGACCGATCCTTGTTACAAATTAATGGAAAGATCTTTCTTTGTGGCCAAAAGAAACCTTTCCTTTTTATAGAGTTTATAAGGTCAATATTTGCTGGACAAATTATCCGTCCTTTGAACTCTTTTCTAGAATTAAAGAAAATTCTACAAGTCGAATCAAGCCATAGATATTAATAATTTTTATAATCCGTTATAATTAACTGTTAATATCCAAATTCCCCTTTGTGCAGATTTATGTGTGTTTGATCAAACGATTCACGCACACATAGATCCGCACCATTTCCCTTAGGCTTAGAATCGCTACAGATAGATAGATAGATAGATAGATAGATAGATAGATAGATAGATAGATAGATAGATAGATAGATAGATAGATAGATAGATAGATAGATAGATTGATAGATTGATAGATAGATAGACTGAATGACGGACAGATAGATAGAATGACAGAAAGATGGATGGATGGATGCATGGATTGATGGATAAATAGATAGAAAAATAGAATGACAGATGGATAGAATGAAGGAAAGATAGATAAAATGAGAGAAAGATGGATGGATAGATGGATAGATAGATAGACGGACAGATAGATAGAATGACAGAAAGGTGGATGGATGGATGGATAGATAGATAGATAGAATGACAGACAAATAGATAGAATGAAAGACGGATGGACGGATGGATGGATAGATTATCGTGAAAATAATATTCCACAGAGGTGACAGTACAGAAAAAACTCATGTCCATTTCAAGCCCCCTGCAGCGATGAGTTAATGGGATAATTTACGAAAATTTGACAAAAACCTTTCATCTCGTTCCTCTCATTTACATTTCAGAATTACTTTTTATGATACACAATACAGTCAGACATGCTGCTTTACCGCAGAATGCTGTGAAACATAATTAACTTCATTTGAAGACTGACAGTTTTCCCAAACAGCTCTGGGCAGGATTATGGCTCTCCGATGGCAGATTTACAGGAAGCTGCTTTAATGGATTAGGTCTCCAGCAGTTATACGCTGCCATCACACTCCAGCTATAAATAAGATCAAGGTGTTCCCAGCTCAGAGTTCATTTTCCAAAGGAGAAATTTATGGAGTTGTAACATTCGTAAACATGATTCAAAGCACCCAGACGAGGTAATGGGCGTGAACAATAGCACCTTCACTTGGATTATATTGTGATGTTGTATGATGGAATGCTAAGCAAACAGATAGAACTTGAGCAGAGATCATTTGAATGATTCTTCTTAGCATGATGAATGAATATTATGACAAGTTTAAAAACAAGCCATTTTCTTGTTTGAAAGAAAATGACTTGTTATACACTCACCTAAAGGATTATTAGGAACAGCTGTTCAATTTCTCATTAATGCAATTATCTAATCAACCAATCACATGGCAGTTGCTTCACTGCATTTAGGGGTGTGGTCCTGGTCAAGACAATCTCCTGAACTCCAAACTGAATGTCGCAATGGGAAAGAAAGGTGATTTAAGCAATTTTGAGCGTGGCATGCTTGTTGCTGCCAGACGGGCCGGTCTGAGTATTTCACAATATGCTCAGTTACTGTACTGGGATTTTCACACACAACCATTTCTAGGGTTTACAAAGAATGGTGTGAAAAGGTAAAAACATCCAGTATGCGGCAGTCCTGTGGGAGAAAATGACCAAAATGTTGCCTGGTCTGATGAGTCTCGATTTCTGTTGGGACATTCAGATGGTAGAGTCAGAATTTGGCGTAAACTGAATGAGAACATGGATCCATCATGCCTTGTTACCACTGTGCAGGCTGGTGGTGGTGGTGTAATGCAGCGGGGGATGTACCACCATGTGCCCATCTTCTGATGCTGCTTCCAGCAGGATAATGCACCATGTCACAAAGCTCATTTCAAATTGGTTTCTTGAACGACAATGAGTTCACTGCACTAAAATGGCCCCACAGTCGCCAGATCTCAACCCAATAGAGCATCTTTGGGATGTGGTGGAACGAGAGCTTCATGTCCTGGATGTGCATCCCACAAATCTCCATCAACTGCAAGATGCTTCCTATCAATATGGGCCAACATTTCTAAAGAATGCTTTCAGCACCTTGTTGAATCAATGCCACGTAGAATTAAGGCAGTTCTGAAGGTGAAAGGGGGTCAAACACAGTATTAGTATGCAGTTCCTAATAATCCTTTAGGTGAGTGTATATATGAATTATCATGCACCAGGAGGAACCCAGGGCCACTACACAAGCATACAGTTTAACAATGGATCTGAGGATTTCATCCCGATGCCTAAAAGCAGTGAGTGAATCATGGGATCGCCAAAACGCTCAAGCTATATAATATTGGATGCAGCATAACGCTCCCCACGTAATCACCAGACTTTTTCATGTCTGTCTGACTTGAATTCTCCTTTTCTCTGGCAAATACCAATTGAGGTGCACAGTGATGAACTGTGAGCAGAGGTCCAACTAGCGGACATCAGGCCCTCACGCCACCCTCATAAAGTCTGTTTCTGAAATGGCACGTATGGATGTGCCATCCTGGAGGAGTGGGACTGCCTATGTAACCTGATTGGGTTACAAGTACTGACTCATGTTACAAACAGTGACAAGAACCCTAACAAAACACTAAACTAAAGGCAAATCAGTCAGAAAGAATAAGGAGAGAACAATTGTCTATAGCCACCACCTGCAAAATCATTTTCATTTGAATCAAAGCAGGTGAAACTGATTCTCAATCACTGACGCTTCTTAATTGGACAAATTGAGACCCCTGAAGTTTAATTGACTTGGTGTTATACGGTCTTGATTAAGAGTTCCCTTATTTTTATTTTTTTTGAGCAGTGTATATATAATTATTGTAAAGACATACACTGTTTATAAAATAATATGATTATATTAGGCTACTCCTTTGAAGATATTTCTAAGGCTCAGACCAGAAAGATCTGTATCGTGCCGTCAGTCAAAAGAGGTTTGAAATTCACCTGCAAAGATGAAATCACGACATACTGTAAGTCATCTGAAACATTTCCAGAGGGAGATACTACCTCTGAAACCTGCATCTGCCTAAAGATGAAAAAGAATCCGTGATTGCATTGAGAATATTAGTGAATAAATCAGTAAGCCATGATTTATCCTCATGGATCGTGGGCAAAAACATAAACAGCATGCCATAATCAGATGAAGGCAAAGTTAACACTGGAGCAATTCCATTGAACATGTCCAGGTGAAAAAAGGAAACCCCAAAAATCGAAACTTATGATATCAACTCAATAGCCCTTTTCACAGAATTCGTATATTGGATCTTTATCTCCAGGGGTCAGATACTTACAGTCACACTTATATATTTATTTAAAAAAAAGCAATAATCCTTTTGAGGCTTGAGCACCACGTTGCCTCTTATTTCAATTAGAGACGAATCGATCTTCAGTCTGGTGTGTGAGCTTGACTTTACACAGGGAACGGGTGAACAGAGGAGGAGGCAAGAATGGAGAGACAGACATTAACACAAAATACTACTTCTGGTTCAGCTTACAGAATCTGATGGGGGGGGGGGGGGGGGGGGGGGAAAGCATCCTGGTCTGATGAATACTGGAAAACACTTCTAAAACACTAAGGAGGATAAACTGCAATTAGAGGTACAATAGACGAGACCAAATTGGATCCAAAAACTGTTACATTTGCTTATTGTGTTTCATTTGAAAACATGATGGACAAAATTGCTGACTGTTCTGAGCAGTATTGATCACTTCAGTGTGAAGACCATTGATGAACAATACTGTGTTCATTCACATCTTAACCAACCATTAAATTAGAATTGCACCCTCTAAAGTGTTGCTGACAGAAAGGAAACTAGCAGTAGAATGTGTGTGAATCTACTTGGTCAATTAATGCAATCAATTCGTTAATAATTATCATTAATAAAAAGGGGAAAGTAGTTGACGTAGTTTCAGATTCTAGTTTTTTTGTTTAGTCTGACTTTCTACTGGTCAGTCTGGTCTGATTTGATGGTTTTAAGGGGTTTTCAGCTGGTCAGAAGACCAGTGGAACCATTTTAAGACCAGAAAATAACCATTTCACGATGATTTGTTGTCAAAAAATGTCAATAATGTTTATAGAATTCCTCTAGGATCCTAAAGGGACTTTTGTAAACATCTCATAACACAACAACTTTATATTTAATACGCTAAATGTTCCATAAATGTTACATTTATTAATAATCATATCAGAATGGGGACAGAATTTAAAGTCTTGAAAATCTGATTTACCAAGGAATTACTGCATTTAATAAAACATTCTGTGGAAATTTCAGCATTTGATATTGATTGTAAAAGCAGTGTTCACATACTCTCATAAACTATGCTTCAGCCTTTGATCTTAGATGATTCATATCTGATCCCATTAGGATCGGTTCCAAATTCAGACAGAAATGCCATTAGAAATCACATATAGCATGTATTCCTTTAGGACTTGAGTTGCCTGCCTGTCGCTGTACGTCAAAGAGCAGGATCAACACCCGCAGCCAAGAGAAGTATAAGAATGAGTGATCAAATGTAAATGTACTTACATCATATATAGAGAAGAGGATCATAAGATGCGTCAGACTGCTTGCAATCATCATCATTTAGAAGGTTTTCTGACTCTTGAACTTTGCTTACAGCTGTTCTGATCCCTGTGAAATTCTCAATGGGATTCAATGATCATCCTCAAAGCTCTTCTCTGCCGAGGTGCTCTGCGCTGTGAACACATGGTCACTCCGCTCCATTCAACACTGACAGCTGATCGCACGAGGGGGGAACGCCTGTGAACGTTCAGTCAACCAATCCAGCTTCAGACACACTTTCATTAATGCAATCATTCCTATGCAGTATATTTGCCCATCATATCTGTCATCGCATAGTGGATACAAGATTAAACTTTCACATTCATATACACATATGGATTGAGAATTCTTCAGGATTCATATTATATGCATTATAACAATGTATACACTAAAATTGTGTATTATTATTCTATTATTTTTTACCAAGGTGCTATATATACTAATAAATTACAATACATTTTATTTTTTATGAGGACTTTATATAGTTGTAATGATTTTTATATGTGTACACACCATATTTCTCTCCCATATAACCATATAACTTACCATTACAGAAAACTTTCTGCATTTTTACATAATAAAGCACATTTTCACCAAACAAAAAGTCCCCACAAGGACAAGGTATTTCAGATATTGCCATCTTTCTGGGGACATTTTGTCCTCATAACGTAGGGTTTACCAGGACCCACGAAACATAGCCATCACAGGAAGCTTTACATTCAAAACACTTCATTTAGTACGAATTATGAGCATTTCTGCTCATGGGGGACCAATAAGGTCAAAATAAAGATACTGCTACTATCCTTATGGAGACATTTTCTTCCCATAACATAGGGAATACAAGTTTCACACACACACACACACGCACGCACACGCACACGCACACGCACACGCACACGCACACGCACACGCACACGCACACACACACACACAAATATAGACAAAGGATTGAAATGATGTTAAGAAATATTCTTCATATTTAATACACCAGTATTTATTACCTGTAGGTCATCAGAAAACAAAAGCTGTACAAAAAAGACTTTACAACATGACCATAATGAACAAAGATCAGCGAGACCACTTTGCAATGTACTAAACATTTCTGTGCAATATAAAAGAAATTAATATGATTTAATACTCATTATTATTTACAAATGATATGAAACATTCATTTCACCAGCTGCTAGCAGGACGGCCAGGTGAAACGACTCTAAATGTAGCAGCGTAAATGAATTCGGGGAAAATGAGGAAAGTTGAGCAATAACTCTTCTATAACTACTATCTGAATGGAAGATTTCAGCAGGATTCATAGACTAAAACATCATAGGAATATCATATTCACGCTGTTGTTTCGATATAATAGGTTAAATTCAAATGAAATCAATTTTCATGAATATTTAAGATTTTATACAGTTTTTTTCACTGCATTTTTTGGGGGACACATAATTACTTGAAAGTAATAATTCATGGATATGTGATTTGATAACTATTTAATAATCTGCTGAATAACAAAACATCAAAAACCATACAGAACGATTTACTGTTTCATGGCTTTGTATATTTTCTGCAATTGTGAAGAGACAGCTCAAATTGCAACTATATTTGTGATGCCATAATATTATACAATAAAATATTTATCAGATCCCAGAAAAGTGCTACACATGTACAATGACCCCAGAAAGTATTTGCACATTTAAGCTACACTTAATGTATACATGTATTTACATTACATTAATTGATTTTAAGTCAATTTATAGCCATTCCTGATTTTTCACAGTGCTTTCAGAGGCGTAATAAATGGAATACAATAATAGGCCTATATATGATCTAAATTAAACAGTAGGATACTAAGGGAAACCAAAAATCTGCAAACACTTAATTCATATGATTTCTATAAAATTCTTAAATCATATTTTGTTTTTGGTTCATTATAAAATACAGGTTCATAAGAGTCAATAGTCCAGGAATCGGATTGCACCGGACAGGTAATATGCTTTTGACTCACTAAAAATAATTAATTGATAAGGATCAATAGCGCAGGAATTGGACTACAGTAATCCCTTGAGATACGAGCAAGCCTTCAAGCTATTTTTTGTTTTGAAATACGAGTAAAGATTTGAGATACGAGCAACTTACAGACGGCGAAGCAAGATGGTCAAGCACTCGGAGCAGCCCACGCACTTCACTCATTCACTTCACGTGTTTTTTGACTTCCTTATGCATCTCCCGCGGGTCTTCCTATGGTGTGTGTTATATACATTTATGGGGTAATTGCATATGAGCTCCACTAGAGGCAGCTTGGTTTTACGGCAGGAGGTTACCGGGGGCAACGAGTGATTCACGAGTATTAAGCTGGGAGCAGCACGAGTTATGAGTGTTCAATAATAATAAATATGAGATTCTGAGGCTGTCCAACACACAACACGGGAAGAAACACTACACTTCCAAATTGTGTTTGCATTATCGACGTAATTTATGTAATCTAGGTAATCCCTCCCTCCTCCTCCGCACAAGCCGATACTGTATCGTCTGTCTCGAAGGTAAGAACTCATAATTAAAAACACATTTTATTTTATATCACAGGAATCCTTATATAATTTGTGTGTGTGTGTGAATGCCTCTAGCAAATAAAAACATGTTTTTTCCATTGTTATTAGCACTAATAAGGGCCGGAATGGAAAACATTTTTTTTCTGTTATTTCTTATGGGGAAAAAATATTTGAGATCCGAGCAATTCAGAGTTACGAGCTCCGTTCTGGGACGGATTATGCTCGTATCTCAAGGTATTACTCTCACTGATTTGAATCAAAAACATACAATCTGTGTAATGTCACAAAATGTGACATCAGTGGTGTAAAATAATAGTGTGGGAAACGGCATCAGAATATATTAGTAGTACATTATTTAGCAGCAATTTGTTTCCACGCAACTGGTTCCCAACTCTGTATTAAATGCAGTTACAATCAGACATTTTAAAGTTGATCTGAAGTGTCCAAATACTTTGTAGGGCCACTGTGTTTTGCATGACCACTGTCACGGTCACTGAGAATTGGCAACAATTAGTAACAAAACGTCCATATTTTTTTAATCAGTAATAATAAGGCAGAAACTATCGGTCTTCCCATGAGACCCATTGTCTTGACACGTACATCATTCATTTAATAAGATACCAGACACTGAAGATGGGGCATAAATCCCCCAATCAAAAGTCATATTACTGTCACAACCACTTTTCCCTAACAACTGTATATCGACCAATTATTTTATAAAAATGCATGAATGGAAAACTATAACAAAAAATACATATTTAAAGTCTGTTGAGCAGAAAAGACACATCATACAGTAGAAACTATACAATGAACAAATGAGTGAAAATAAAAGGACGTGACATCTTTAAAGAGTCCCACTCTGAGATTTATTTTTACACTTTCTCAGATATCCCGCTTCTTTGATGTGTTCCAGATTCATATTCTGTTGCCTTGAAGAATCGCTGCTTCAGAGACATTGTTCAGTGGCGAATGTCTCCCTTGCTGCACTAATATAGTGCAAAATAACACCTGGAATCAGAGTGGGACTTCCAGGAGAACATGATTTGTCTTGTTTTCACCTTCCATAGAAAGGCTGCATCTTCTGTGAGCAAATGTTGTCCGTGATGGAAGTTAAATCTGAAGTTCACAAGAAGTTCTATACTGTGTGGTTGTACGGTATGTTTTGGCATTGTCTATTTAATAAGTCCTTCCAAAAACACGTATCCTCTCAGCTGGGAAGCACAAGTTGTTCCGATAAGGTCCTAAAGGAGAAGTCCGACCAATCATAGAAGACCACTAGCTTGACCACAGTTGCATAATTGACAAATACTCTTAAGGAACTGAATATAAACAAAGGCATATGGAGATGTATGTAAAGGCTCTTCCAGAACAAGAACGGGAAGTAAAAACAAACAAAAAAGATTTTCTTCTGTGGCTCTCGGATGTTACTTCCTCTAAGTTGGATTCAAGCAATGAGTGAATCTCAAAAACATGCCTAGGTCACATTTTACCGGTAAAACAAAAAAAGAAATTATATTTTTAATAAACAAAAAGAATAACGAGAGTAGAGCTGCTTCACAGCAGAATTGAACTGAACTGAATCAACACTAAACTGAATAACGAATGACACTATTATCTTGCTGCAGCTGTTTTACATCAGCATTTAAATCGTTCATATTTGATGAAGTTTAAACACTGTTATTTTCCTGCTTATTACTGGGAAGCTGCTTTGAAATAAGGTCTATTGTATAAAGCACTATAAAATTAACCATAAAGACTATTTGCATTGTGACAATATTTTCATAAGTTAAACATATTTACCCTAAATTCCTAATTACTGTAATCTAAAAACACTCATATTTGACAATATTTCAATTACAGTAAAAATTATTTAGGAATGAATGCGATTCATTGTCGTGAATACCGCAATAATCTCATTTTCATAATATCTTGATGTACAAAATCTTAAAGGTGATAAAATAACCTTAGTTTCTTTTAATAAAAAATATAATATACTTATTATTTTCTCTTTTAATTTTGGCATAATGTGACCTGGACATGTTTTAGTAAGATTTTGTAAATGATGTTGATGATGTTTTCATGACGTTAGTTCTCCGAGAAAGGCTACATGTCTGCATCGCCATCGTACGCCAGGGTCAGGGGTTTCAGTCGGTTATTGTTTTGTCTTCGCTGAGGCTTCTTTGGCTTTTTGCTGAGGACAAAAGAATCAAATTTCTGTAATAATATGTCAGATTTAAGAATTATTTTACGGCCACATACACACTGCAGCAACCTAATACTCCCTTAAAGAAAAAATGGCATCTCTTTTGACAGCAATTTACTAAAAATTGAAAAAAATTCAGCAAACATTTAAATAATAATTTACCAATCGCTATCGTGCTGGGTTATTACTAAGTTTAGGAACTGTAATGTAGGCGATTCACTGCCCCATTTAAGGGAGGCTGTCCCTCTCAAAACCTTGCAGTGTGTACATTGCATGTGTATACTTTATCTTATGTGAAAACATGTTAGATAACCACATAAATACAGTATATATTACACATATGCATTTTATGGCATATGGTAGAACAATGAAATGACAAAATATGTATAAAAACACAATGCTTGATGATGAGGGATGATTCAGGAATGAAATGTAATCGTGCCCTGACAGGAGCAAAATGATGTGTAAAGCAAGATATCACTGTTTGATCAAATTCATTAAAGACCATATTGGGCTAATTTGTTTTCAGCATTATTGCAACAAACGATCATAAAAAAGTCACTGTTCCAAAACCCAGGGAACTGTCCTAATAGGCATAACAGATGCAAAGATCATTATGCTGCTATTTGGAATACCTAATCTGGGCCTAAAAAATGCATTATTGCAAATCAGGGGAAAATTGAAATGATAAAAGTGAGAGAAATGTTAAATAACACGGAAGAGGAAGAGGATAAATAAAAATAGTTGAGCACACTGTGTTGTATGTGATATGTACATTTCAAAGGCAAATTTAAACATGATCAAAACTTTGCTGGAAATCCTACTGTACACAACCTACAACATGCCTTCTGTCGTATGACTTTAATTAGTTTAATTTTAGTATAATTGTAAAAGAGTCCACCTTCAGCTTGTGGTTCACGTGTCTTTTAAGGAAATAACTTTAACTTTGATATTTTTAGTAATATTTCAAGATAAACACTTACTGGTCTGAAGTAACTCAACTTAGGTTTACTTGTGAAAATGTGAGTATCAAATATGATCCATCAGGCTTTTGAGGAAAGTATATTTGTTCATCTCAATCATCATTGTATTGCATTGCATTATGTGTTTTAAACATTTTATGCAATCAGTCTGGTATAAAGATCTTATGTGAATATCAGCATTTGCACCATAATGCACAACTTCTAATATGAGCCTGATAAATCAAAAATGAAAATATATATTTTGTCTAAAGGTTCCATAAACTGTTCCATTATAAAACCTTCAAAGTTCCAGACCACGGTTTCATACGTGAAGCTTTAAAGGGTATAAAAATGAACCATTTTGTCCAGTACACGTGTGTAGCATGCCTTTTTTGGCTTACTTTTAGGTTCTTTTTTTAGTTAAGATGCTTCAATGAAGATTGACACAGCTGCTGTCTCTATAGGCAGCTCACAAGGTTTTGCAACAGGTCTAGTTTCTTTCTCCTTTTCTAAACCAATAAACCATAGATAGGCAGCCTACCCGGGCAGCTCGATGCATTGAGCATCAGAACATAAGGCACAGACTGAGGCCGAGGCACTAGGTCGAGGGGCCTGAGATGTCAGGAGATCAGGAGCCGGTTTCTCCAGCCTTTAACTGGCTCTTGACTCTTGACTCGGCTGCTGGCACTCAGGGCAGGTGTACGTCAGTTCATGGGCATCTTGGCCCATCCATATCACCGTACCATTGGCAGAGTCCGGCGTCCCGAGCGACCGTCGGATGGCACAGTAACTGCTGCTCATGACGGCGAAGGGATGCATGGATGGTTGGATATGAGTAAACACAAGCAAACAAATGCATGGAATAAAAAGGAGAAAATAAAACGAGCGATGACGAAGCGGATGGAAAGTGGCGTCGTTCTTACCATGCGAGGTAAATCATTGACACGATAAACACCAGGAGGACGAAAACACCTGCCGCCACACCGTACACCCACGTCTTCAGCGTGCCGTCTAAAGAGGCAAAGCGTGTTTAGAGGAAGCAAAATGCAAAACGACGTAACGATATTGAAGCTGAACATTTACCTGGTCCAAAGGGTTGCAAGTACCATGTGCGTCCCACGCGACCAGGCTGTATCGTGGTGGGCAGGGTGGGGTTGATGGCCCGGCTGGTCTTCACATCAGCTTTCTTGTCCCCTGCGGTAGGGATTTCCAGCACAGGGATGGGTGCGCATTGCTCCAGCATCCCCTCGGCTGTCAGGACCTCAGTGTAGCCCTCCTCGCACATACACACGCCATCCTGCAGGGGACAGCAAAGGCACACGAACTGGATCATGCTTTCTGCTTCCTCTCAGAGCTTGACCCATTTCACACCCAACACGAACAACTCCTGAAACCCACTTACATTTCTATCTTCACAAATTTGACAGTTTTTGGTTAAATACTTGAAACAAGGTCTGTGCCGTTTTATTCTACTACATAAAATACATGCATCATGTTCCTCTCATCACTGTAAAGCTGCTTTGAATCAATCTGTATTGTAGAAAGCGCTGTATGAATTGCTAACATAAAGTGGCTAAATGGGACTATAGAGGTTTGGTCGGGAGATTGAAGCTCATCTACTCACTTGCCTGCATTTATCATTGTTTATAATCGCGCTCTGGCAAACTATACTTAAACTTTCCAATTTGTAGATTTTAGGTAGAGTTGAAGGTGACATTGAAGATGTGTAACTGTGCTGTAGTTCATATATAGCCTATAATTTTAGATTTTTGCTTCTGGAGATTGTATTTAGGCTTCAAAATGAATAGGCTAATAGTTGTGCTCATTTGTGGGAATAATCTTTATGAACAAAACATGTAAGTATCGTACACATTTGTTGGTCACAGAGCTTATTATCTGCAATACTCCAAAAGCCAATGGAAAAAATCTATTGGCTTTTTGACAAGGGAACCAGGGTTAAGCTAACTTCCAGGTCAGCCTATTAAATGACAGCACTCTATTGACCAGGGAAATAAATGTTATCGTCCTTGGATAACCCTAGGAGTGAGAACATTCACAAACTTCTCTTTTTCTTTGCAAGGGATGTTGGGTAACACAAGTTATCTCATGCACACACAAAATAACTCCTGTATTATGCTACTTGTGCAGCCATTCTGATCTTAACATGATTAAGAGTTGGTCTTGTAAACTGGTTAAAAAAAGAGATCAAAAGTATAGATCAACAATTTCAGAAAATAGTATATCTTTAGTATTTCTGTTACATCCATTATAATAATTACAGCTAGAGCAACTGTCTGCAGTTACAGACACCCAGGCTGAGAATTACAGTAATCCTGCAATCCTCTTGTGTCTTACCTCTGAGCAGAATGACTGTGGTTTGTCACAAAGTGGATCACATGACTGGTCCGCCCCTGGCAGTAGCGCTGGAGGGCATCCACCTGGAAGAAATAACAGGGTAGAGATCATTTTCAAGCTTTTGACAAATACTAGAAGTGAGTTTCCAACTGAATCCCAACCAAAGACGCAACAATAACGTCGCTCTACCTCAATTCAGAAATATAATTTCACATTATAACACTTATGTGCAATACTACATATTGTTAGAGCCACTTTAAGTCACCATGAAAACAGAATTTTTTTTGACGTATAACGAAATATTGACGTATAACAAATGATCCCAATCTTCTCTGATGGCATGGTTACTGTCATGAGGGCGAGGAAACCGGTCACTCACAGGAGATCCAAAAATAGCAAACCATAACCTTCCAATCGATGGACAAAATCAAGTCCTGCTCAACACTTTATTTCATTATGTCGTTTCCCTCAGATATACGTCACAGTCGGGAAAAAATGCTATCAAACTTCTGTTTTATTCTGACTTTAAAAATAGTAATAACTGTATATATAATAACAAACTTACAAACTCTTATTCCACTGTTGTTAAAAATAGGTACCGTATTTTTCGCCATATAAGACGCTCCGGAACATAGGACGCACCCAATTTTAAAGGAGGAAAATCTAGAAAAAAAAGATTCTGAACCAAATACTGTAGTAAAATATTTCGTATCAACTGTATAAAGTTAACAGCAGTTTAAGAACAATTTTATGCCAACCATGTAACATATTAAGAACTATCTTTACTCTCATTAACAGTCAGTAAAGTCAGTAAACAGTGTGTATGGTGTGTCTAATAGTCTGTTGCTTATGTCTTATGTCTTGAGGTTGTTAAGTGTACAACCACAGCGAGGTATGTTATAAAATATGGATCAGGGTATGGATCTGTGATTCCAGTCAGAGAATCAGGAATGGAGAAGTGATTCTTGGTGATGAGGCATTTATTTATATCCAGTATATGCAGGTATGCAGCGGTAATATTATAAGGGTGTGCGTGTGCGTGGTAGGTAGTGCATGAACGCAATTATGGCACGGAACATAGTCAGCAACATGAACAAAGATGAACAGTCATCGAACACCAGTGTGCGTCACTAATAACGGGACACCAGCAACACAACAAAATATTAGTTCCTAGGACAGGCTTTCTGACAGTTTTGTTTTTGTTCAAGTCTGAGGAAATAAAAGAGCCCGTGATTCTCAGCACACTGAGGAGGCAGGGTCAGCGTGCTGAGAATAACGGGCTCTTTTATTTCCTTAGACTTGAACAAAATAACAACCAAAACATTCGGCGCTCACGCTTCACTCTCAGTGAGTCACGCGTCTCTCTCTTGGTTTCGTTTCACTTCTCTCTTACGAACCGCTCCCGACTCTTTCTCCCGCTGCGGACCTCGCTGAACCACGCCCCCCTCCCACAGTCATCACTGTAAAGTCCACCATTTCCCCCCCCCCCCCACTCGTCATCACCACGGCTACGGCCGTGGCGCGCTCCGCGGATTCTTATATTCGTCGGATAGTACGCAGCAACTTTTCCCCCCCAGTTTTGGGGAAGAAAAAGTGCGTCTTATGCGGCGAAAAATACGGTATATATTACTTAACTGTCAACTCTGATTTTACTCTGTGTAGCTTGTGGCACAGTTATATTTATTGTCCATATTTAATGTTGTCTACTACTCTTTACATTTCACTACTGTTTCACAAAAGAACTGCATAACATTCTTAACCATTGCCAAGTGGTGTATATTCGAAGTACATTCATATTCTAAACTGTGTGCCATTTGACGACTGTACACTAGTAGTTTAATTGGAAACTATAAAAAATTATAGTATACACACTATATACTACAGAGATGCTGGTATGCTGTTCTGAACACAGTCTGCTTAAAACAGCACTTTGCTAATTTTTTTATAATCATTATGCATGGAGTTTTTATGAGCTCATTAATTCAGAAGCTACTAGAATTTATTTTGCACACAGCAGGAGCATTACAAATGTGAAGTGAAGGCAAGAAGGCATTTTAAAATGTTGAGCACTGCATTATGCATTCATATACATTTTTAACTTGAAAACTTGATTAAAGAAAAGTCCACAGACAGATTATGCATCAACTAAACAAAAGTGATCTGAAGATCTGTTCATGTAAAGTGGTGTCGTACAGCACCTGTGACGTTTATTCCATCCGAGCGTTGACACCAGACCAGCTGAGGATTACCCATCCACTGGTAATCATAACACTCGCCATCTATACGGAAATCAGCAGAATAAATATACATACTGCAGATGTACATTTTTAAATAGTTGTAGAGAGATTGTCACACTCAATCTCTCAATCTCTCAAGGGCGTTGTCACACTCACATCCTGATTAAAATAACCAAAATGATTAACCCCCTAAAGTCTAGAGCATCTAGATCAGGGGTGGGCAAACTATTTGTCTCGCGGGCCACATTGGTTTCTTAAAATTGACAGAGGGGCCGGGTTGAAGGTCGTACTTGTGCATTTACTTATAAGAAATCCTAGAAAAACCTGTATAGTTTGGTCTTAAATCACTCAACTGGGACACGTGAAATTACAACAAAACAATATTAATACAATTTAATCGACAGAAAAACCATAATATGCAATGTGACTGAATCATATACAGTAATACCTCGGTTTACGAGTTTAATTCGTTCCAAGAGCGAGCTCGTAAACCAAAATGCTCATACACCAAAACAAATTTCCCCATAAAAATGCACTAAAAAATCAATTAATTCGTTCCACATGACCACAAATGCCCATTTTAAATATTTTTTGTTTTGTTTTACCCTATTAATTGCAGTTAAAATTGTAACCATTAAGATCTCATATAAATACTGATTAATAATTGACAATTAAACTCTAAAAATACTTGACAATTTACTGTAATGCACTTCAGGTTTGAGCAGCCTGCTTGGAGGAGAGAGAGGAGGGGGGAGCGGGGAAAGCAAGAAGGAAAGCAAATGAGTGAATTTATTATAATAGTGCAGAAACCAAACGAAGTGATAATCCAGAGTTAAAGTCGTGGAACATGGGAGTTGCGAAAGAACGAATTCACGGGAGCCTCGAGAGAACGAATTCGCGGGAGCCTCGAGAGAACGAATTCGCGGGAGCCTCGAACGAACGAATTCGCGGGAGCCTCTAACGAACGAATTTGCGGGAGCCGCGAGAGAACTAGGGGAGCGCGGGGCACAAAGTAACTCGGGGTAAATAGTAACAGTGATTTTTTTTAGATAGTTGCAGGGGCATGAATGTGACGTGCTAAAGGGCTTTTCATCACACTGTTTGCACACGTCTTCTGGCCATTTTTCGTGACATTTCATCGAAGTTTTGATGAGAACCAGAGGAGAAACTCTTTTGGCAGCATGTAAATATTTTTTGTTATAGTAGGGGAGCGCGGGGCACAACGTAACGCGAGGTAAATAGTAACACAGACTTTTTAGATAGTGGCACGGGCCTAAATGTGATGTGCTAACGGGCTTTTCACCACACTGTTTGCACACGTCTTCCAGCCATCTTTCGAGAAATTTCAGCGAAATTTGGATGAGAACCACAGGAAAAACTCTTTTGAATGCATGAAAATATTTTTTGTTATAGTAGTTGTTTTTCGATTTTCAAAGAATGTGTGAAAGTATGTTAGTCCAATCTTATATTGTTATGATTACCATCTTCTTGGCTAAAAGATGGTACCATTTTGAAAGATGTGAAAAACACATAGTGGCTGCCAGCCGGTCCTGAAGTGAACACGACACCGCGGGGTTAGTTGTAACACGGTGTTACAACTAAGCCGCATTGAATAGGCTGCATCAATAATCATATATTTTGCATTGTATTAACCTATTAAAACGTTTTTCATGTCATTACATTGTTCAAAGCATAACAATGTAATAAATAAAAGAAAAAATATATTCCATTCATAAGTTATGCTTATAATCATTAAGACTCAACTTTTATTAAGAAATAAAAATACGTCAATGAACACCCATTGGATAACATGGTATTACAACGAACCCGCTGTCTGTTACAACGAGCCCCGCTCACGGGGTAAGAAGTCACATTTCACTCCTGCCGCTTTTGGCAATACTGCACAGAAACTGTAGGTCCGACGAACATCAAACCAGTGCTCATTTGTAGGAGAGGCTTGTGTGTTGTTTGTATAAAAATATGGTTTGTCTAACCCAATTACTTTGTTCATTATTTGGCTAAAACCAAAAAGTGTTACGTTTGTCCCCGCGCTCCCCTAGTTGTTTTTCGATTTTCAAAGAATGTGTGAAAGATTGTTAGTCTAATCTTATATTGTTATGATTACCATCTTCTTGGCTAAAAGATGGTACCATTTTGAAAGACGTGAAAAACACATAGTGGCTGCTATCCGGTCCTGAAGTGAACAAGACAGCGCGGGGTTAGTTGTAACACTAAGCCGCAGTGAACAAGTTGCATCAATAATCATATACAAACAGCCCCGCTCACGGGGTAAGAAGTCACATTTTACTCCTTGCGCTTTTGCCGATACTGCAGAGAAACGGCAGGTCCGACGAACATGAAAACAGTGCTCATTTGTAGGAGAGGCTTATATGTTGTTTGAATAAAAATATGGTTTGTCTAACCCTATTACTTTGTTTATTATTTGGCTAAAACCGTGTATATTTCACTACGTGAACAATAGTGATCACAATTAATTAATGTTTAGAATATGAGGTAAAAACTTCTGTAAATCACTTATAAAAGTATCACTGTGGTGAATGATAGAGCCAATGAATGAGTTAAGGGGTTATAAACGGGTTGGAACCTCCTGACTGTGTTATGGAGGCTGTCATAGGATATTACTGTATTTGCCTCAGCTCTAGATTGAAAATCACAGGCGTCCAATCAACTGACCTCTGGAAAAAAAGGGAACTAACCAATGACGTTTGATGTTACTATTACAAGAGCAAGTCCCGCCCCACGACTGACAAAACAGCGAGCAAAAACAGCAGTCGCGCGCGGGTTTAGATGTCACGCGCGCGCGAGTGATTAAAATGAGCTCGCAGGTACCCATATTTACAGTTAGCTCTGTTTTCCGCTCACGGATGTAATGTACGCGCGCGCAAACATCAGTTTTGCGCTCGTTCCTTTTTAGCACGGAATTAACGCCAAAAAGGGGGGTGTAGAGGGGTTTGTGACACACGCCTACTCTCCACCACAGCTTCGGCGCCACTGCCGCTTGTAGCCGCGACAGAGTGACATTACAGGGAAATGTAAAATGAAGGAGGTTTAATACAGGTTTGGCAAGTTCGGCGGGCCGGATTAAAAAGCCCAACGGGCCGGATATGGCCCGCGGGCCGTAATTTGCCCACCCCTGATCTAGATGATTACAACTTCCCTGAAAAAACCTGTTGCAAACAATCTACTACATGCATTATGTCGACCAATTGATAGTTTACACATTTTAGCAAGTGAAAGGTCTTTTAGTATCATTGTTAAAATGATCCCCCTTCCTGTCAAGGTACATGTGCATTTTTTATCTGAATTATTTACAGATTTTTCTTAATTAAATGTAAGAATAAATTTCATATTGTTAGTAATTTAGGATGAATTACTGGACTGAATCAAACTGATTATCCATTGTTTTGGACAACACAATAAAAAGTAAACTTTGATAATAAAAAACATTCAAATATCATCTGACTAAGACATTATGGGCAGATATAGAGTAATGACTGATATATGCTTTATATGCATTTGATTAAAGTAGCCTGTTATAAAGATCTCATAGAAACCATCAGAATTTTATTTTAAATGAAATTCTATCAATATAAAAAGCTTCTGCAGCACACTGGATTTATTTAGTTATTTTTTTGCCTCTGTGAGCTCCATATTCTTACAACAGAACATAATACTATATGCCTTATGCATCAAATATGACTTTTTTTTCTTTCTTTTTTTTGTCCAAGTTCTCCAGAGGTTCTATTTCAAAATGTAAAAACATTTCTAACTATTATTTAATATGTCAGGCTTTACAGGATTAAATTGGACCAAATTGTGAACCAGTTGAAAAATAGCCCAAATCCCATTGCATTCATCCAATCAAATGCTCTCTAATCTGAAGTGTCCCGCCCCACACATAATAAACAGCAGATAAACTGCAGCGTTTACTATTTTCTACATTGTGAAATGGCACATGGTCCACTATATAGGGGAAACGTTTCAGATAGTGCGAATATGTTTTCCATTGGGGGAATGAAGTCTGGTTTCACATTAGTGTCCCAGATCCAGAGACACGACAGACCAGAGTGGATCATATGATCGAGTCGACGCAGAACAGAAAACACATCGGACCCGTTTGAATTCTGCACAGAATGATGTGTTTTAAAAAGATAGCGGGAAACTTTACCGAAATCAACGACTCTGTGATATAAACTAAATGCTATAGGCTATTTAAAAAAAGGGGAGGAGCTGATCGATATGTCCTGCCCTGTCTTCCTGTTTTAGTGCAAATGACATCAACGCATTGAATAATGCTGTGCGCTTCAGTGCCCTTAAGTTGGCCTTTAAATACGTGTTAAATCAGGTGATATGAATGGTATTTACTCCAGGAATCATCCATGTGGAATGAAATCAAAGTAAAGCAGTGTCTTTATGCAAATGAGAGAAGAGGAAATTCTCACTGTTGCAGGGACGGGACTGCCACTCCTGATCGGGACACTGAGCAATGTTTTCCGGTTCCTGTGCAATGACGGCACGTGAGCGGACCTCCACCGGAGAGAAGTCCAAACGCTGACCCTTCACACACACACTCTGACACGGGCTCCAGTCGGACCACTCCATCAGGTAACAGTCACCTGAACAGATCAGCAGGAGAGTTGTCTGAAGTAGCTGCCCACTAACCAACACAATGCAACCTAATAACAGAAAATCTGTTGGGGAAGCAGTAAACTGCCATTAAACATGCAACAATTTCAATTTGTTCACTTAGTAGTTCAAATATAGCTAGTATGCACTACCTAGTTATCTGCATTATAACATAAAAAACTATATTAAAGAAATTTAAGGGAGTTATATTTTTAGATTGTAGTAAAATGATCAGATTATAAAGATGACACATTAGAGAGATTATATTATACCATATATCAGGAAAATGATTGATTGGTGTCAAAAATCTTTCTGACCGGTGAATTTGTGAACCCCCCTCCACCCCTCCCTCTGAAAATATACACCTGTTTTGGACCCCCCCCCCTGTTTTATTCACTCTCTATCAAGGGGGTGGGGGGTTGAATTATGTCCATCTCATTTCTGAGATTTGTTACACGTTTAGTATCCCCCGCACAATCATTATTTGAATTGCATGCAGCATCGATGGTCTTAGGCATCAAGTCAACCTGTCCTTTAAAAGGCTTTGAAGTTTGGTTTTGGTCAAAGAAGCATGTACATGAAACAAAAAGTTGAAGGGGGGTTCATAACTTCACCGGTCAAAAAGATCATGACCTTTGACACCAATCAATCATTTTGCCGACATATGGTATACTATAATCTCTCTCACATTCATGTGGTACAAAAACAATGAAGATCTCAAATAAGGTTCCAGCATCAAACCTGAACTAAAACTTTTACATATTACCATAACTAAATAGTAAGAATTTCTATTTTTTGTAATTAATTTATTGAATTCATTTTTTAACCACTTATTTTAAACAAACTGAAGCAGGGTTTTCATGTTTATGGGAATTTTTTTAAGACACTGTAATCATTTTTAATGCAAACACAAACAATAATTTACTAATTTTGCACAAAAAAAGAGAAGTAAATAGAGAATGTATTAATGGAAATTACAGCTGGTAATAAATTATTATTATGACACAAAATGTGAAAGAATATTTTATAGTTATATATTACAAAATCTAAATCCATATATATATATATATATATATATATATATATATATATACATATATACACACACACACACACAAACACCCCCCCCCCACACACATACATACATGCAGACACATTGAACATGTTCTGATTTAAATATTTATATAACGTTTACTTATATAACATATAAAAAAATTGCTAATATTTTACAAAATACACCAGTAAAAACAGTATGTATGTGTGTGTATGTATAGATTATATTAATTCAGTATACTAAGATAATTTTTACATTTATTTGTATTTATTTAACCCATATTTTACCAGGAATAATCCCATTGAGATAAAAATCTCTTCTACCAGGGAGTCCTGGCCAAAATGGGTGATGGGTGAATACTTAAAAGGGTGATTGAATCAGAAAGGAAAAAAGAAAATCCATGTTATTGAAAATGAAATCCAAAATCTATAAATTTCATGTTATACTTGGCTTGCAGGTTTTATTTTTTATCACAATTTTTTAAATCACTGTCTTTTTTTGCTGTTGAAGATAATTTGTCCCAATAACAGTTTGCATCCAATGCTGACACTCAGAAATCAATGGGGGAATGTCTATGGGTTAGTCTGTTACCAGGACAGGGTAAGGTGCAGGTCTCTTCCAGAACAATCTTCTCATCTCCATCGACATCCTGCTCCAATCCAGCACAGAGTTCTTCCTCTACAATGCTGCTTTTCCCATCACTGGAGCCGTCTGATACAAAGCACGACAGGTTCCGGAAACGCAGGCCCACCCCGCACACCACCTCCTACAACACACATGCACACAGAGGTTTGAGATATGAGCGCTGAGCAGTCATAAACACTTCCTAAATCCAAAGATCAAAAGGAGGATTGAAACGGAGGAGGATCAGAGAGAATAACAGAAGAGAAGACGAGGTTGACAGTGAGATTGAAAAACAAGGTGCTGGAAGAGCGGGGATTTCCAGTGCGGGTCGTTAATGCATTCAGCGTTCACTTTGCTGGGCGATTGAGGCATTTAGCCCTAACCATTGCTCTGTTGAACAATACGATTCAATAAACACTAAATTATTTGAGCTTTATGAATCACAATAGAGCCCATCAAAAAGAACAAAAGAGGAACAGATTAGATTATAAACTTGAATTTGTTTCCACAAGCTTATTTTACACAGATGAAAATGCTGAAAATGACTATCAGCAATGGTGCATTAAATAGTTCAAAAAGAACACTAAAGACATTTATAATGTTACAAAAGATTTTCATTTTAAATAAATGTTCAAAGTCTATTCAAAGAATCCTAAAAAAACGGTTTCCAAAAAGATTAAGCAAATAATAATAATACTCACTTCTTAAGCAGCAAATCAGCATATTATAGTCATTTCTCAAGGATCATGTGATCAAAATGTAGCTTTGCCATGAGAAATATATATATATATATATAAAAAATAAATTCAAAAATAGTTTGTTAAAAGGCACAATTTGTAAGATTAAAAGATCTCAAAACCGCTAAAATAAATGTTATATTTTTGGTTGTTCTGTAGACCTACTTATCCCAAATGTTTCCAACCATGTTTAAATCCAGAGAAATCAGCAATGTAACCAGTGTAACAGCCCGATGTCATGACATCATATCCACACTACCCTTGATTTCCATGGAAACACCAAAAACACGTTCTATTTTAAAACGAATTGCATGCCATTAGCAACACAAGTCATCCAGCTTTTATTAATATAATATTCTAATTCGATCTAGATTACTGCGGTGTGCAACAAGTGTCTCATACCAGCGACCGAGAGAACGAACAAAGTTATAACATACAACACACTCAAATGTAGTACGACGTTAAACAGTTAAATGAGTCAGATAAAGTCACCTGTATGAGCAGTACTAGCATCTATTTCATTTGAATATGAATATTTCAATATGAATTTAAATGATCAAACACAAAAGTTACAGTAACTTTTGAAAAGTGACCTTTAAGTGAACTCCCATGATTCCACGCTCATTCATGGCGTCATCAAGCTACGCATTTGTGAATCAACACTGAACTGACTTCTGCTGAACAACAGCTGTAATATTTTTTTCCCTGTTATCACTGTAAAGCTGCTTTGAAACTATCGCTATTATTCGTAGGTCGAACAGTGGAGCGTGGCGCTTGCAACATCAAGGTCATGGGTTCGATTCCCATGGAAGGCAAGAACTGATTAGTATGTCAACGTGCATCTTGAATGCAATGCAAGTCGCTTGGGATAAAAGCGTGTGCTAAACGCAGAAATGTAAATGTACAAAACACTATATAAATAAACGATTTTGAAAAAGTGACACACTGTGCCTTTAAATTGTAGCAATATTTGTTTTTAGTCAGAAAATAAACACAAATAAATGCAGCCTTGGTGAGCATAAGGGACTTCTTTCAAAAACATAAAAAGATCCTAGTGACCCCAAACAGTCAATTTAATCGATTGTACCTTAGTGTGGATAGTTTGCCATGTCTTTTGAAAACATTTCCAGTGACAAAAACATGGATTGCGAAAAATACATTTCACCCAGTACAAACTTGAACTTGAACTTGAGACTTCTTTGAATATGCTTGCTTTTCTGTGCTTAAATTCAAGTTTGCTGAGCTCTGATCTGTAAATTTACAACGAGTCTTTAAGAAAATGCAATGGAAACAGATGAAATACAGACCTCGACACGGCACTCGGACCACGGGCCGTACTGCCATCTGTAGCAGGGACGCACAGGACACGGCTTCCACTGCTCCATCTGAGACGAACACGGCCTGCCGTCCCCTGCAGACGCCTGAACCACCGTCCGTCTCCGCCACATCTTCCCTGAAGTATAAAGACACATGACAGAGAAATGAGTCCGAGCTTCCGTTGCACAGAGAACGATTTAAAGGAGCAGTTCAACCCAAAAAAGATTTTTCTGTATTAGCGTAAAACATGGTTATGTGATTTAAAACATATTTTATTTATCAGTACTTTATAATTATTTATTATGGTATAGATTTAACGTCAGTGAGTATTTGAAAATATTTGAAAATGTAATTTATTCCTGTGATAAAAGCTGTATTTTCAGCATCATTACTGCAGTCTTCAGTGTCACATGATCCTTAACAAATCATTCTAATATGATGATTTGATGATCAATAAACTTTTCTGATTATTATTCATACTGAAAAAAAAATCTTGATTCTTGATAACTTGAAAACTTTTGTAACATTATAAATGACTTATTAATTATTATTATCAATGTCTTAAAAAAAAAAAAAAAACCTGACCCACACTGTTGGCCTGTGGTATTCATTATGAGAATGAAAAAAACCTTGATTTTGAAATGAAGTATAACCTCAACCTGTTTTTGACAGATTTCATGAGCTGCCCGCATACACACATCTCTCCACACACACACATCTTTCAGTTTCCAGCTCAAGACACGACTGTCTCTGATAACTCGCTAGCTCATCCCACACGTGTTTAGCATAAAACTGCACACAATGCGCCGCCTTCTCTCTCGTTCTTCTTTTTCTACCTTATCTTGGAAGTGTTTGGCAGGCTGACTGTCATTTTCTATCTGGAGATGCTTCCATCTATTCTTTCTGTTGAACAGTCCATCATTTCATCTCACATTTCAGAGTTCTAGCTCCCTTCTTTTATGCCATCTTGTTGTCTTCTCTTTGCATGAATACCTAATCACAAACGGTTGAGCTTGACACTAGCAAAGCCATTGCATTACTATGAAGTTGCATTTCAGTCAAGATATCCATTAAATGGATGAAAAGTTACAGTAAATGTTTTTACAATTATACATATTATATTCAAATAAAATAAATTCATCAGGAAATCCTGAAAAAAATGCATTACAGTTTCCATAAAAATATTAAGAATCAGAAATGTTTTCAACACTGATAATAATAAAAAATGTTTCTTAAGTAGCAAATCAGCATATTTGAATGACTGAAGCATCTGAAGGATCATGCAACTGAAGGAATTCAGCTTTGACATCACATGAATAAATAATAGTTAAAAATGTATTAAATATAGAAAACGTCTCAGGTTACGTACGTAACCATAGTTCCCTAAGAGGGAACGAGACACTGCGTCGAGACGCGATTGGGAACCCTTCAGTGTATATGTCTCTTGAAGCACAATAAAACCAACGTGCGGGCGTGTACGTCGCCGAGATGACGTCATCACGTCATGACCAAGGAGTATAAAGGCACGTCACGACCCGGAAGCGGGTTAGCTTGAACAGTGTCTGAACAGGCCGGCATGCCTAGGAGCTGAGGCTGCAAGACGCAGTGTCTCGTTCCCTCTTAGGGAACTATGGTTACGTACGTAACCTGAGACGTTCCCTGTCAAGGGAACTCGCACTGCGTCGAGACGCGATTGGGAACGAGGAATACCCACGCTGCCTCAGCGTACGGGGTATGCCAAGCGAAACGTAGCTCACTACGATAACGCCAATGATCCCAAGGCGGGGTTTAGGTCTAACTGGTAGAACCTAATAAAGGTATGCGGTGAGGACCAGCCAGCCGCATCACAAATGTCCGCGAGGGAAGCCCCTGCGAAAAAGGTTTTCGAGGCAGCCATGCTCCGAGTAGAATGAGCTCGGACAGACAGTGGACACTGCTGTCCTGCCAGCTCATAAGCTAAAGAAATAGACTCTGAAATCCGTCTGCTCATAGTAGGCTTAGAAGCAGGGGAGCCTCTGGGGGCCCCAAAAACAGACAAAGATTTGGTCTGACCTACGCCACGTGGCAGTTCTGTGAACGTAGGCGTCCAGTGCTCGCACTGGACAAACCTTGTTCTTTAACTCCTGGTCATGATCAGTAAATGGAGGAGGACAGAGAGCCTGTAGTACTATGTGGCGCATAGGACTAGAAAGCACTTTAGGTACATAACCCGGCCTGGGATAGAGAAAAACTTTAGCCAAGCCGGGCGCAAACTCTAAACATGAAGGGGCCACAGAGAGGGCCTGCATGTCACCAATCCTCTTGAGGGAAGAAATGGCGAGAAGAAAGAGAGTTTTAAGAGTAAGGTGCTTATCTGAAATCTCGTCCAGCGGTTCAAAGGGAGCCTGGGACAAGGCCTGGAGCACCAGGGACAGGTCCCAAGGAGGCACCCTTGAACGTACTACAGGCCTCAGCCTCTGAGTGCCACGTAGGAAACGAACTATGAGGGGGTCCCTGCCCAAAGAGGCACCACTCAAAGGTACGTGGTAAGCAGCTATGGCAGCCACGTAAACCTTTAGTGTGGAGGGGGACAGCCCTGCTGCGAACCTTTCTTGCAGGAACTCCAGCACGGTGCCAACCTGGCAGGTAACTGGGTTCAGCTGCTTTTCGCAACACCAAGAAGTGAAAATCTTCCACTTCTGAGCATACAGTTTCCTCGTGGACGGGGCTCTGGAGTGGAGAATGGTCTCTACAACCTTGGCTGAGAGACCAGACTCTATGAGCTGGGCCCCCTCAGGGGCCAGACCCACAGTTTCCACAGTTCTGGGTGAGGATGGCAAATCCTCCCCTGAGCCTGGGACAGGAGGTCCCTCCTGACCGGAATCTCCCACGGAGTGCCGTCTAGGAGGGACACCAGGTCCGAAAACCACACCCTGCCCGGCCAGCGCGGGGCAACTAGAGTGAGACGGACCTTCTCCAGAACCCCTGGGAGCAGAGCTACGGGGGGAAAGGCATACAGGGGTAGATTTGGCCACCCTTGCCTCAAGGCGTCCAGGCCGAGAGGCGCTGGAAGATAAAGGGAGAACCAGAGTGGGCAGTGAGTCGTCTCTCGAGACGCAAACAGATCCACTTGAGCCTGGCCGAATCTCTCCCAAATCTGCTCCACCACCTGAGTGTGGAGTCGCCATTCCCCGGGCCTCGGCCCCTGTCTCGACAGGAAGTCTGCCCCCAGGTTCTGGGCCCCCAGGATATATCGCTCGAAGAGAGAGCAGTTCCCTTTGGGCCCAGAGGAGGATCCTGATCGCCAACTTGGAAAGTCAACGAGAACGGAAACCCCCTGGTGGTTCAAGTAGGAGACCACCGACGTATTGTCGGTCCGGACTACTACATGATGGCCTCTGAGGTCGGGGAAGAACGCCCATAGCGCCATCCAGGCAGCCATCATTTCCAAGGCGTTGATATGCCAGGAGAGATGTGCCTGTCCCATGGACCTTGGGCCGAGCGGTCCCTCAGGTCCGCCCCCCAGCCCGAGCGGGACGCATCTGTCGACAGCATGTGCGGTGACAGATGGGCCCCAGTGCGAGCTTCTGGGAAAGAAACCAGTTCTCCTTCCACGGATGCAAGGCTCGAAGGCATCGCCTTGAAACCCTGATCAGACGGAAGGGGTTGCCCCTCGGGGAAAACCCTCTGGTTTTGAGCCACCACTGCAAGGGTCTCATGTGGAGCAGGCCGAGTGGGATAACACTGGACGCTGCCGCCATGAGACCCAACACTCTCTCGAAGTGTCTGTACAGTGACTAGCTGGCCTAGCTTGATATTCTGGACTGTGGGCAAAACAGTAGCAATGCGCACGAGGAAGAGCCGTCCGCATGCTATGTAAGCGAGAGTGACATCTCGATGCCAGACTGCTACCTGCCGTGACTGAGAAAGGGATCAACAGATCGTTGATGAGACACAGCCCAAAATCGTGGAGCTAGGGAAGCTAGTGAAGCTGACAACAGCCTGACGTCCCTATTGTCTGGGAGAAAAGTCCAACAGACCTTATACTGAGCCATCTCTCAGGACCGCCCAAAACCCATGAGAGAAGTATCTGTCGACGGCATACGCAGTGACAGAGTGTTCTCAGTGTGGGCCTTTTATGGGACGAGAACCAGAATTGCTCCCACATACCTGAGGTGCGTAGGCATTGCCTCGTGACCTTGATAGTGTGGAAGCGGTTTCCTCTGGGAAAACCTTCTGGTTCTGAACCACCACTGAAGGGGCCACATGTACAGACGACCGAGTGGACCGCACTGGAAGCTGTTACCATGATGCCCAGCAGTCTCGACTGCTCAGTGAGTGATTGGTCTAGCTTTTGCTATTGACTGCTGGTGGGATGATGTCGATGAGCACGGGTGAAAGCCGTGCTGGCAACGACACAGAATCCCAACAACGCTTCGGAAGGTGGCTCCCAAATGAGGATACAACACCTTCCTACTTGCGTACAGTCTGAGCCCCAGCTCCTTCCAGTGAGCAAGAATGACATCTCGATGCCAAACTGCTACCAGGATCAACCAAACATTGATGAAATCTGATGAAATCAGAAACCTTGAAGGTGCCGGGTAAAAGCTAGACTGAACAGAAGAACCAGACCGAAGCCCGTAAACTCTGGCTGGGAACTCCAGCTGAGCGTTCACTTCTGTTGCATAACCAGAGCCTGCTTGGGGGCTACCACTCGGGCAGGCACCCTGGATATTATTGCAGGACCCATTGGGACAAAACCGTACTCCAATAAGGTAACCAGCCTCTCGAGGCTGGCCTCTGGTATTTCTCGAACATCCGCTCCAGGGCCCTGCTTGCAGGGGGAAACCTGGAATGAGCGCTCTTAGACCCTCCTCAGAGGGGGCGACCTCCCAAGCGCCACCAGAAGTATGGGTGACGACTAGAGAGTCCCGCCTCAGACCTGAGTGCCTGGCTCCCTCGGGATACCAACACAGCACAGTGTCCAACAAAACCTCCCCATGGGAACGGTTCCGAGCCACTAGTGAAGGGAACACAAGTACAGGTGACTGAGTGCATAGCACTGGAAACTCTGCCTTGACGCCCAGCAGCCTCAGCTGCTCAGTGAGTGACCGGCCATTCCTCAAACGTGCATGACCTGGTTTCCTCGGGACACCAGGCACGCAGTTAATCGTTAAAGGGTGCTTGCCCAGGCAGTCCCCTAGGAGACTGCCAGGTGAGAGTGGAGCGACAGCGAGCACAGTGCGCTCACGCACCGGCTACACATGCCCCAATCGCTGGTGAGGAAGATCCTCATCAATGTGACACTTACAACATCCAGTTCCTCAGAACTGGATAGCTGCAATATCCCCTTAGGCTGAAAAATCCAATTGCGATCCTCATGGTCGAGACAGCCGCTGAGCCTCAGCAACAGCAGGACCGGAACCACGGGGACCGCGAGCCTGAGCGACTTCCTCAAAAGACGCTAGGCGGGATCGCCATGCACGTAGGACCTCCTCATCAGCAGCCGATACTAACAACGTCCAGTTCCTTGGAGGTGGATAGCTGCAGTATCACCTCGTCAGGGTCGGAAGAAACCGCCACAGGGCGTGCTTTCGGTTCCTGAACGAGGCCAGACCTGCCAGGTAAGGGTGGAGAAAAGGCCAAGCCAGTCTCCAACCCCTCTGACAAGTCCATCTGCGACCCCCATGATCGCAGCCGCCGCTGGGCCTCAGCCGCAGCAGGACCGGAACCACGAGGAACGCTAGCCTGGGCGGTTTCCTCGAAAACCGCCAGGCGGGATCGGAGCGTTCGCAAACTCATTTGCAAAACAATCTGCACAATCAGTACCCTCGAGCGCTGATCGTGCATGCTCCTCACCCATTTACCTCGGTGCTGGAAAAAGTGCGTTCAACCGGGTCTCGAACCCCGGTTTCCAGCATGATAGGCAAACACAATATCCACTGTACCACAGCAGGTATTAACATACTGATGGCACAAAGTAAATACAAAACCCAACTCAGAGCCGGGTTGTTGTTCAAGTCGGAAGAAACCGCACAGGGCGTGCTTCCGGACCTTGAGAAGTCCCCGCGATAGGGATCGCCGCTGAGCCTCAGCTGCAGCAGGACCTAAACCGCGAGTCTGCACAGTCTCCTCGAAGACTGTCAGACAGGAATGGCAACCTACACAGTCGACGCCCTCGAGCGCCTACCATGTAAGATTAGCCCTCCCCCGCACCTTCCAGTGAGCGAGAACGACACATCGATGCCGAACTGCTAACTGTCATGACTGAGCCATGATGAGGCTCAGAACATGGATATCTTGAAGGCGCAGTGCCCAAGCCTTAGTGAAGGTGCAGTTGGTAAGTTTGCCATATCTGCGCACTTTTCTCAATCACACGTGAAATCCCTTTTCTTTTAAACTAGACTCGGGGCACGCGTACCAGCAAATACATACACACACACGTTGAGCTTAGAGCGCTGTGAAGACACTGAAAGCTAACCCGCTTCCGGGTCGTGACGTGCCTTTATACTCCTTGGTCATGACGTGATGACGTCATCTCGGCGACGTACACGCCCGCACGTTGGTTTTATTGTGCTTCAAGAGACATATACACTGAAGGGTTCCCAATCGCGTCTCGACGCAGTGCGAGTTCCCTTGACAGGGAACTGTTATTTTCATAATATTTTACAATATTACAGTTTTTACTGCATAAAAAAAAATCTAAAAAAAAACTAACATTAAACCGACCATAAATGATTGTATGACATCTATTAAAACACATTTATTGCAGCAGTCATGCATTTGTCCATTTTTTGTCTTTACCTTCCAGGCCACAGGTCTGAGAACAGTCTGACCATGCTGACCAATCAGAGAGCTGGCAGTTGATTGGACACTCCACTGTGCAGGAAGCATTCATCTGCCATTTCTTCTCTAAGCGCAGCTGTGGAAAAAACAAGATGCACTGCTTCTTTAGCATTCATGAAACAATGTCACCTCTCATTTCATCAGAAACACATCTGAGAAACAGGAGACTTCTGCAAAACTACCCATATGCTCCGTGTTTAATCTCACTTCTGTTTAGTAGAAACAACTGAGATATTAAAGAGGTCTCAGATCTCATTTGTTTATGGGTCGTTTTCTTACGTTTGAGAAGTTTTTTAACCTGATACATGTGGGCTGGTTGAAAACTGGGTTACAGGGTTAATATGCTGTGCATATGACTTATCGCCCACAGGGTCCAATTAAAGTGACCAGAGCTGTCGGAGTTTAACTGATCTTTTGCCATCTCTTTTCATAGTAACCTACGATTTAAAACTGCACAAAATAACCTTGTTTCGTTTCCATTGGCTCATCGTGGCATCACATTCATAGAGTAGAAATTGGGAATGTCCCCTTTTTTTTTTTTACCTTTTTCTTATGTTTCAGTGGTGTTTCAGGCATAAATACACTACCGTTCAAAGGTTTGGGGTCATTAGAAATTAATAATTTTTTCTTCATCAAGAATGCGTTACAAAACTGTTCTATTTAATATAAATGTTTCCAGAACAACATTATTTTCTAAAAGCAGTTCTATTGATACATTGTAGGCTCAGAATATACAGCAGTGTAAAGTGTCTGTAAATAAAAGCACAAACCTCTTCGCAGTACTTCAGGTCAACAGATTTGCCATCACTTCTAACGCAGTCCAGCATCCTCGTCTTGAGGCCGATTCCACACACAGCGTTGGCACTTAATTGGCATGTGCTCCAGTCTAAGTGAACACACACAGATATCACCCTGCGGGTACTCATTAAACTACATGTCTGGGTCAGAGGTTGCTTGCCTCCTCCAGAGCGGGTGGTTTGAGGACACAGTTTCAACTCTATAAACTGACACTACCGCAACGCTTCTCTTTGACGCTCTTGGAGGGGAATTGTGAATGAAATCTGAGCAGATCCATTGAGTATTTAATGGATCATCAATGTCACAATGACTAGTGTGATTAACAAATAATAGAGAGTGAGATTTAAAGAAAGAAATATATGCGCTGCGTGTTTCAGAGTGAAGTCTGGCACTGTGTTCAGCTCATAATCCGCCGGTGTTTTCACTACCGTAGAGTGGCTCGATTCACAGTTAATGCTGCTCAACACAAACTCCATCTCTGCAAAAGTTCTGCATTTAGGTCTCCTTAACGTGCATTTGTGAACACAACATGCACCAACCATCTTCTTATTCTTATAATGAGAAGCGATTATAAACTGGACGTTGCACTTGTGTGCACAGAAATCTGCTTTAGATCCAAAAAGATTAAAAATGACAAATTTTGCTAAGTATCCTCACAAGTACAGTTAAATTAAGTCTTAAGTGAACATACAGAGTTGTGAGAAAATTAATTGTGATTAATTATAGAAAAATGTTTTCAATTAATTATTTCATTTTTTAATTGATTGACAGCACTAGTTCTTAGTAGTGTAATTTATATTTTGTTATTTAGTAAAAAATAACAGAAATAGTAATAAATATTAAATATTATTATTATTTCATAGCCATTTTACGGTAATATTAAATGATAAAGTAAAGTGACAAGCACATCAAATCACAAACTCAATGTTTATCAGAAAACTAGATTTTTTCAGCCCAAGTTTGGAAAGCTGTTTGGAAACACTTTGCAATTGTGTACACTCACCGGTGATGTTGTAACTGTAGTGAAAGCAGTTGTGATTCAGGAGGCAGGGCTCGGTCTGCATGCTAACGGGACAGTCCTCTCCTTCTTTAGGCAGGCGCAGGGCAAACGCTGTCCTCTCCCGATCTCCTCTTCCAGAGCACGGCTTTAAGAGTTCAATAAAACAGGGTTGTATTTTACACATTGCAGTTCATTCACTTTAGTGAGCTCATAATTCTCTCATATTTCTCCTCAAGCTGTTCATTTACTGTCTAACAAGTTAATGACCTGCTTTGATTTTTATATGCCTCAGTGTCTGTTGGCTCTCACTGAGGTCATTTAATCCGAGGATAAAATAATGTCCCAGTTGGCATAACCCAAAAATGGTTTCTTCAATGCATGAACTTAGGATAAATCAAATAAACACAAATGGGGCAACAGTTAATTGTTAAAAAAAACTACAACTATAAAAATGTAGAAATTAATTTTTTTTTGTAAGCAGCCTTTTTGTAGACTTTGAGACTGCGGAGATCTCCTCTAAAACGTAACATTACTAGGACTTTTTTTAGAAGAAGTAGGAGACTTGAGCAAAAATCGTTTTCTTTTCACTATCTGGGAGAAGAACTGAGATTTTACAATGAACAACTCAGTGCCGATATTCAACCCTATGGTTTAAATGGATTAGCGATAATCCTGACCAGGTCACATGAGGTCCAGGGACTCCAGTCGGACAGCACACAGTCCTCCGGGCAGGGCAGTCGGCTCTCCCTCGTGCCCTGTGGCATCTCCTCAGGATCACACAGATAGTCTTCCACTGCGTCAGTGGGACCGTCCACCGTGTTCAACATGCACCTACAAGACCATCACAAATGAGCACAGTCCAATGTCAGCGTTTTGAGGCTGGAGTAACAGTACAATAAATATGAGTACAATAAAAATGCAATATAAATCTCACCTAACTCTTCTTGTCTGTACGCCCTCGCCACAGTTCTCCTTCAGATCAACGTTACTTACTTTCCACACACTCCAGGGTTCAGCTACCCAAATATACTGACTGCAGTCACTGACGCACGGGACCACCTCATAGACCTGAAATGTGAGCCCACCGACCACAGATAAAAGCATCAATACTGCTAAACTAATACACAACTATTCTAACTGTGGTAGAGGTTTACCACCAGGAATTTTTCATAAAAAGGACTACAAAATATGATCAGTGTGAAAATCAGTGCAAGGTCAAACTAAATATTATCTAAGCTGTTTTATCTTCCATTCAATACAAATGCATTGAATTTAATATGAATAATTGCAATTTTTGTTATCCCAAAAATTTGAGACATGTCTTAAAGCCCTGATTTATTTGTTTTCTAAAAAGAAAGAATAAATACACATTAAAGAAATAAAATAAATTCTTCTGATTATATCAGAATAATAACATTTATTTAAATGTGCCAGTTATATCTCTAAGGTCTGTAACACCAGTAAAACGATTTTTTTGTACGATTTTTGTCTCTCCCAGAGAAAAAATGATCAGTTGTGGTGATTTCTGTGGTCGTCGTGGCTCATAAACGCTGGTCCTTTGCAGCTACAACTCAATCAACTACATTTCAATTAGTGTCATCATCGTACAGTTCAAGTTTATTAGATTCATGTCATACAGTGAGATTTGTACAGATCTTATAGGATTGCCGAAATTGCACAATGGTAGCAGGCATAATGATTTTAAAACCGTAATAGCACAGCAAAGTGAAATCTCTTCACAGAAAACCACAACACAACATAAAATCCATAAGAGAAATTTAAATCAACTGTGAAATCTAAAAAAAGAAATTCCAATTAAGAGAAGAAAGTGTTTTTACCTGTGCCTGTGGCCGAGCAGCATTATTGGAGAGTTAGAGAAAAATGTCATTAGAACATCTGCGTCTAGAGACCAAAGCACCATAAAACATCAGGCTCAGTTAAGATTGCACTTTTTTAATTGTTCTTTTAAAGAAACATCATTGCTTAAACTCAACATAAAACATAGTGTGCAAGACCAGTAAATAAATAATTTCAATTTTGATTCCAAATTGACACTGTATATATAGACGAGTGTTACATATAACAAGTTATAATTAGTCAAAATGTAAAACAACATGACCATTAACCACCCTGATAATCTGTTAATTAATAATAAAAAAGAATATTTAATCTCAATAAGTCGAATTTTAATCTCAATAATGAAATCCAAGAATATATATTCACCCAGAGCAAAGATCTCAAAAAACTTTGATGTTGTGTGATCTATTTCTAGCAAAGAATAATTTGAGATTCACATGTGAACCTATTTTTGGATCTTAAGCATGTGATTTTCACTGAATAACTGAGACAAAAATTCTAGAAGTTGAGGGAAAATTCTGAACTATGCTTAGTGAACTATCTGTGTAGGCAGTATTTTAAGATATCATAGATGCGCTCCTATGCCTTAAGGAATGATTTCTCAGCACGCCTGCCTGCTAAGACACCTTAAATGTAAGACAGAACTTCATATGTCCTTTTACAATCCCATAATGCATTGCAATACACTCTCTATCCAAGCAAAATCCATCCAACGGTGATGAAGCAAGATTTTAGTACATTTATAATTGATTTAACATCAAAATGTAGCAATAATGTTGTTTAATCCAAATAATCAAAATTTTGTTCCAGTATTGAACAATATTTGAGGGTGTAGAGTATTGCTATATGTTAGCAGAATGCTAACAACATATTGTGATTGTAAGCAGTGTAATGTATTACAAGTAAAACAAACTATTAAAATTAGATTTACGGGGGCCAAGACAGCTCAATGTGCTGCAACTGAAGAAAACATACATATAAGAAAACTTCGTCCATTTGACAACACATGTGCTGCAAAAAACGAAATCTCGGCCGAGGCGACGATTTCCGAGTTTTGTTTTGAAATTCACACGCCACTGACCCAGAAACTCGCACCAATCGTCCCGCTCTCCCATTGGCTGTCTCCCGGCCAGTGTTGCCAGATTGGACTGAAGATTTCCAGCCCAACTACAGCTTAAAACCCGCCGGGAACCCGCCCTATCTAGCAACACTGCTCTCGGCTCTGACGCTAGCATTCGCTGCAGCATCCAGGGTTTGGAACGGATTAGGCAATGTGAGTTTCTATATTTGGTTGCATTGTGAGAGAACGGTGACCCTTACCTGGTTAAGGTGGTCCAGTTTTGGGCAGGGTCTTCCTCCATTGTAAGGCTTTTCTCTAAGCCACTTTGAGCGAACTTTGACCCCACTGCCACAGGATTTGCTGCAGCGCGACCAGTTGGACCATTCACTGAGTTTACAATCAGAAGGACAAGGGACGATGCAGGCCTCCTCTATGTACCCTGAAAATGCATGCATGGTAAAAACTGACAGTATATCAAAAAATGACATGCTATTCAGATATTCAGTTTTTTTCCCCCAACTAATGATAAGTATATATTTTTTATATATAAATAAAATAACCTATCTACAAATAACCAGCCAGAAAACATGCAAAACAAACTAGCATCAGATGGAAGCTTTAACTGGATTTTCCTGCAGGGCAATAACGTGTGGTTTTGAAGTGGTTTAAATCTTGATTAAAAATGAAAAGCAATCTTGCACCTTGCAGAGAACATTATGAAGTGCATAAAAAGTGTAAAAGCAATTGGTATAAATAGGCATTTTTTGAGATGCAGTACTTTTGTGGAGAGTGGGGTGCAGGGTCAGGGAATGTGATATACTTTAGCAACTAACGCTGAATTTTATTAGTGCTGTTTGCTTAAGCAGTTTGCACTGCCCACTCATTTGGCTCAAGAGGATCAGCCTTTTCCAAGTACGTACAGCAGACCCCAACACACACACACACACACACACACACACACACACACACACACACACACACACACACACACACACACACACACACACACACACACACACACACACACACACACACACACACACTATGTTGTCCCTGAACAGCGTATCTTTCACAGCAGCCTTTCAAGAGGAGCCAACACTTGGCTAAGAACAAGTCCAATGCAAAAATTGCTACTTCAAAAATACTGCAGTAAATAATACATTATAAAATAGATGCTTCTGGTGCTGGAAGCTGATTGGCCATTACAATGTTCCAGTTCTTCACAAACTCGATTAAAACAGCTATGATGTCAAACATATGTTCCCATATCACTGCACAACAGGCACTGAGAAAATGGACCTCAGCTCACATGACAAACTGAATTTTTGGGCAGTTGTCGCCTAACAGTTAGAGAGTTGGACTTGAGTGAACTGCGCTCTCTTCCACTCTCATTACTCAAAACTTGGCAACACGTCACTCACTTTAATTGCAGCATTAGGTTGTTTTATTGTAGCAAATAGGTCATTTTGTCACTTGCCACCTGTCATAAAAATGATATTGCTTGTTTTGATACAAAACCAAACATTGTAATTGTTTCCTAAAGCAACAAACTGGAGAGTTTGATTTGTTTTATTCCTTGCCAAAAACAACTATTACAAGCATTTGGCACTTGGTGAGTGTTAATTTTGGACTCTGCATGAAATTGTATGAAACTACGGTGTTAATAACAGAATCAGGATAATGCATCAAAACAATTTAATGAGGAAGTCTCGATGTTAAAAAATAAATCTCACAAAATTACAAAAGAAAATATTCATCCTGAAAAAAAAACCATATATGTTTTATCCATTTACTTGACAATTAATTCGTAATATAAAATTTGTTTTAGATAAAAAAATTCATTCTGGAACCACTTTGTGACAATGCCAAGAATATCTAGAATATCTAAAAATGGAAAAATGGAACAGTTTCTTATATATAATGACCCAGACATATCCCTGACATGTTTCACGAGATTCACTCAAATTATTGAGATGATAAATGATTTGAATACCTTACAAAACATCGCTAACCGACATTCAAAACTTTCCACAGCTTGCACTACTAACATTTTGAACACAAGCTGTGAAACATATACCTAGAGGGGCTTCTGATTGAAAAATCAAAGCAATTAATCAGAGAGGTCTAGGGTGAGTTTCAGAGTCTCATCTCCCTCGTGGTCGTCTGCCCGAAAGATTAACCAGAATCTGATGTGATGGGCAGGAGGAGAGTCGGTTCGCAAAGGGAGAGATACTGCAGAGACCCGAAATACCCTGTACAGTCACAATGCATCTCTTCTGCCCCTCAGTGTTAAGACATGTCGGTCCTGTTAAACAGCAAACACAGAGTAAACACCCTCTGGGAAGAAAAAACAATGACCGTGCGTGCGTCTGACTACTCAACCCAACATGCAACGCTCTCTGTCCCTACAGCCAGTTCAGAGGTGGCAGGACGCCGCTGGTCTTCACCAAATATGGCAGCCTTTGTGTTATTCTTTTGTGCCCGTAATGTCCTCTAGTGTTTCTTCAAAACAATCCACATCCTGTCCGAGTCCTGACCCTGGGCAACATTAAATGGCAACACACACCAACCAAGAAGGGCGAGTCGCTATGGGTGAGTCATCAAAGAAACAAAGTTAGCTTCACACTTTCTTGCTCTGAAAGCTTTAAGTTATAGGAAGTCTGTTCCTGAGCTCCTCAACACATCTAATATTGCACACGAGTCATGGAGTATGGACTCGTTTTATGGTCATGCTGTATGCTTTAATTGCATGGAAAGGAACTATGTTTTTGGCCATGACAGAAATAATAAGTGGAACGACTCTGTTAATTTTTGTTAACAGAAATGTATATGTATACAAATACAAAACATAAACATCAGAAATAATAATAATACATTTTATTTCATTTTATTTTATTTTTTATTTTAAATGCAATAGTCTTTGAAGCCAGTTACTGTAACATTAAAAATTCATGTTAAAAACATGTTAACATTTTATTCCTGATCAAATTCAGGACCGTTTAAAAGTATGGGATTGTTATGATTTTGTCTTCAGAAGGCTCTTATGCTCAACGTTTTTTGTGAAATATTATTACAATTTAAAATAAACATTTTCTGTTATTATACTTAAAATGTAATTTATTCCTCTGATTCAAAGCTGTATTTTCAGCATCATTACTCCAGTCTTCAGTGTCACATGATCCTCCACTAATCATTCTAATATGATGATTTGCAACTGGGGAAACTTTATTATTTATTTTTTTTACTTTATTATTTATTTATAACTTTATTTATTTTTTATTATCAATGTTGAAAACCGTTGAGCTGCTTAATTTTTGTGTGGAAACTGTTTATTTAAAAAGCACAAAAGAACAGTTTATTTCAAACAGACATCAATGCAACTTTATAAATGTCTTTTCTGTTGCTTTTAATCAATTTAATGCATCCTTGCTCTATAAAAAGACTAATTTCTGTAGAAAAAAATAAAAACGTGCTGACTCTGAACCTTTGAACGGTAATGTTTGCACAAGCCAAGGTAAAAGTACAGTAATACCTCGGTTTACGAGTGACTTTGTATACGAGCAAATCGGTGTACGAGCATTGTATCGGAGTGTGAGAAAAATATTCCCTCGCCCACGTGCATTTTTTGTGGAAAAGTCCTAACGCTCAGCATCTTCGCAAGCATTTTTACTAGAAATATCCTAACGACAGTCTCTCACAAAGCCTATCACCCCTTCACTCGTTCATTCTCTCAGCGTCGCTCGGTTTGGTTCATCATTCACCACAGTGATACTTTTATAAGTGATTTACAGCGGTTTTACCTCGTGTTGTTAACATTAATTGTGATCGCTATTGTTCACGTAGAGAAATATATACGTTCAGTACAGCATATAGACAATGGCCTCAAGATGAGTAAGAAAGAAGGGATGAAATTCTCCCTGTAAGCAGTAAAACCCTCCTCTCGTCTCCTTCATGCCAGCAGCGACGCTACTCAAAGCTGAAGTGCGTTACAGTAAATTGTCAAGTATTTTTAGTTTAATTGTCAATTATTAATTAGTTAATTAGTATTTATATGAGATCTTAATGGTTATAATTTTAACTGTAATTAAAAGGGTAAAACCAAAAATATATTTAAAATGGGCATTTATGGTCGTGTGGAACGAATCGAGTGATTTTTAGTGCATTCTTATGGGGAAACTTGTTTTGGTGTACGAGCATTTTGAGTTACAAGCTCTTGGAACTAATTAAACTCATAAACCGAGGTATTACTGTACTGCTGTTTTCGTTGGGTTAAAAGAAATCATTCAGAAATAAACATGCATTTATGATTTCTTTAGTAGCCTAAGGCAGCATGTAAGACAGATCCTCTACTGAGAGGAACTTTAGTGATTAACCCAGTGTGAGAGCAAATGGCTCCGTTCCAAAATCTAGGAGCTGCTTTCTAAGACTGAGATGGGATGTTCTACATGACGTGTTACTCTGATAAGCATAAAAACATACAGCACAAACACATATTTGGTAAAGTGGTCCGTTTTTTATCTTGATCAGTACGTGAGGTATTTGATATGTTTAGAATAAACATTCAATTGTATCATCCACAAATTAGATTTTTTTCACTGAGGCTGTCGCAATGCACTATGGGATTGTGTTTTCCGTGAAGGGTATTTGCAGTGCTTCCTTTGCCGAAACCTTAAAATGCAGCCTAGTAGCTCACTGGGTTCTGGAACAAAGCTTTTGACTGAGAGAGTAATGAGATTGAAGGAAAAAGATAATGAAAGATGATGAGGGATTTGCTGATGACATCACCACTCTGAGGAGCTTTAAGAGACGCCACATGGAGATCCGTCAAACCCATGAAGTGGTGAAACTTCATCTGATCCCATGGGAAGGTCCCTGCGAGGATATTCGCGATGCTATGATGTTTTCTGGCAAATTATTTGACTTAAATCAGTTGTGGAGTTCAATTCTCAAGTCTCTGAACTCTTGGGAAATAAAGTAGAGGAAGTAACTGAATAATACAGCATTTGAGCCTTTTGCAAAAAGTTATTTTAAGCTCATGAGAACTCTTACTTCATTATCATTTGACAACTCTCCTTTCACGTGGGCTGCTGATCAACATGCATAACATCAAATCATCATTATTATCAGTATTTATTACTGATGTTTGCCCAGTCAAGCATCACTGTTTAAATAGCTCATATAGTATCATACGCTGTCATAACAGATTTTCTTTACCAGATGATTTTGGTTTAATAGTTACTAAAATTAGAGTCAGACTGTCATTATTAGACTTCAAACTAAACCATGTATAATATTTCCTTCTAAAGTTATCAGACTGGTTTTCTCTGGTGACGAAAGCTAATGTTTTACACAAATTTACATATAATCATTTGTATAAATATTTATATAAAATTTTAATAATACATTATAAATATAAAAAGCATATTATAAATACAAATAATACAAAATAAAAAACAAATATGTTTTTAGAAAATGCACAGTATACAGCTCTGGAAAACATTAAGAGACCACTGCAATGTTTTGTTATTTTTACCAGTTGTGGCTTTCAGCAAATAAATGCTCTCAATTACAATATTTATTTGGAATTTGGGAAAAATGTTGTCAGTAGTTTATAGAATAAAACGAAAATATAAATTTTACCCAAACACATACCTATAAATAGTAAAACAAGAGAAATTGATCATTTTGCAGTGGTCTCTTAATTTTTTCCAGAGCTGTACATATAAACATTGAAAATATTGACATTATAAATATAAAAATTATTTACATTTCAGGGTTTATTTATGACCTTGATGTCAAGAAAATCATGCGTGCATTTAAAAAAAAAAAAGGATTGGTCCTGAATAGGAACTCTAGAATACGAATTTTAAATTCCCAACCCCACGTGTGCCGTAAAAGCGAGAGTATCTGTCAGTGGTTAATGTCAGCTCTGATTAGGTCCAGTCCTGCAGACAGCATGCGGTCTTTAATGAGGGCCGAGATTTATACCTGGAGATCAGCAGGGTGAAACAGGCACTCGGGCAGAGGGCAAAGTGAACCGAGCAGCGCTTGCTCGCTCTTCCCAGCCTGATCGTCATCCAAATAACAAGATTGAGTGAGCAATGCACCAAAACCTTCACTAACTGAGACAGGAGATCAGTTAAAGACTGAGTACAGGAAAGGTCAGGAAGTTGTAGACGATGAAGAATTAACAGGGATGAAACAACACAACACTCCTCAATTTGCACCTGCCCCTAAACATTACATAAAACAACTATATAAGTGGGCTGTTACTAGCCTGAATAAAACCCAATTTGGACTTGAATTAATAAACGAATTGAGGATGTGTAGATGACACAATCTTCAGTTTAAAGCAAATCATCTGTCGTAAGTGGGAATAACTAAATTTGGACATGAATGATTGTTTTATCATAGCTTTTCGTATAAACATCTTTTAAGATTTTATTTGTTGTCATTTGAAAAGGTTTTATTCTTTTCCATTCCGTTCACTTTTTTTTTGGCATGTCTGTGCAAACCTGGTAACTAAAATTCTTCAAAAAAGCATTTATTTATTATTTCTAATCAAATTTAAATTAAATAAATAAAAATGATGTTTACTCTTATTTATGTAGTTATCTAAAAAAATTATAACTACCGTAAATAAAACACGTTATTGCTAAAGCTCCAGTTTTAAATGCTTCAAAAATTAAATAAAAAATGCTTTTTGACTTTAAGACTGGATGGTAACAATAAAATAAAGTAAAATAATTCATTACGCTAATTAAATTTATTCATTACATGAACGCATGATTTTGTCTTTTTTTAACCCACAGTAATCATGCTTTAAAATATCTGCGGGCAGAACGTGCCAAGTCTGCAAGGACAGACAACTTAAGTGTCAAATCTTCACAGGATGAGAGTTTATACCATGGCTTAGCTAATGAATATTAATTAGTTTAGCACAGTCCAGGAAGGTTACTTCACAATGTCGGCTAACAAGAATTATGTCAGGTCATGACGTCAACTCTACGGTGCGAGTTACATGAGGAACTTCTTACCATGACTGTTGCAGCGTGACGTCTCAACAAGTCTGTTATCCTGGTCGTAGCACACCATGGCCTGGAAGCGGTAGCCCTGCCCACACTCCTTCACGTCTCCCTGTACCTTCATACCCAAAGCGCTTTCCACACGGCCCTCGGGCAAAATGCAGTCTGACCAGTTGCCCACCGGCTGAGCATTGTATTTGTCACAGGGGCAGTACTGGGTCTCGCTCAGCGGGTACATCTGACTGTTCTTACACTTATCCTTCTTCTTGCTTTTTCCTGTAATCAGAGGAAGTATTGTTGAATACAGCACTAATTAAGCTCACTAATGAATGAGTCATGAGCTCTGAGGTCAACTCTAAACCTCCTACCAGAATCATCTTACCTGGATTGATTTTTACAAAAAGCACAATGATATAATCACATTTTTGGACATGATATGAAGTAAACGTATGCTGCCCTGTTAACATATAACATCTGAAATATATAACTCTATATCTGATATTCATGACATATTTTTGAGTTTTTGGTAAAAATACATTAAGAAGTACAGTCTGTATAAATAAATATATATACACACATACGTCATTTTTTTCATATTTAAAATCTTAAATATATGATGTACATATGGTATGGATTTGTAAAGATATTCTGAAATTACATACATTTACATGAGCATCTCTTTCTTTCTCTTTCTATATACAGTAATACCCTGAGATACGAGCATCCCGACATACGAGTATTACGAGACACAAGCAAGCCTTCAAGTAAATATTTGCTTTGAGATATGAGTAAATATTTGAGATACGAGCAGATATCAGACGCCGGCGCTAGGTGTTCGAACAGCTCAAGCGCCTCATTTATGGGGTAATTGCATATGATCTCCACTAGAGGGAGCTTGGTTTTACAGCGGGGGTTACTGGGGGCGACGAGTGATTCACCAGTATTAAGCTGGGAGCAGCACGAGTTATGAGTGTTCAATAATAATAAATATGAGGTTCTGAGGCAATCCAATACACAACACGGGAAAAAACACTACACTTCCATATTGTATTTACATTATCTACAATATCCCTCTTCCTCCTCCGCCACATGTCTCGAAGGTAAGAACTCATAATTAAAACCACATTTTATTTTATATCACAGGATGTTACGTGTATGTAGCTGAAGTGCGATGCGGAGAAGCGCGGAGAACTCGGAGTATCAAACACAAAGTACTTTATTAACAGAACGAAAACAAGAAGCACGCGAGGGTGCAAACAACAATACAAAAGGCATCCACACACATGACATCCATGAAACCCAAATAACCGACAACAGGGGAGTGCACACGGAGAACTAAAATACTGACTATGATTAACAGAAACACAAAACACCTGTGACTGATAAGTGCTGATGGGAACTGGGTGACTGTGAGATCAGGAACGGGGAACATGTGACACAGACAAGGTAAACTAAGAGTCCAGAAAACAGTGAATCTAACATAAACATGACACAGGAATCCTTATATACCATTTTGTGTGTCTGTAAGTCTCTATAGCAATTAAAAACATGTTTTTTTCCATTGTTATTAGCACTAATAAGGGAGTTTTTTTACAGGGGTGGAACTGATTTTTTTTTCTGTTATTTATGGTTATTTATATATGGAAAAAATGATTTGAGATACAAGAATAATCCGTTCCAGGACTGAGCTCGTAACTAAATTGTTCGTATCTCAAATCAAGGTATTACTGTATATATAATCTATCTATCTATCTATCTATCTATCTATCTATCTATCTATCTATCTATCTATCTATCTATCTATCTATCTATCTATCTATCTATCTATCTATCTATCTATCTATCTATCTACGGTATCTATCTGTAATCCCTTGAATATAGTGCAAGCAGTCATTTAGCCACTGTGCAAGGTCCCTCTTCTCATGGAAACTAAGGGTACATTAATATCTCCTGAGTTCAAACCACAGTGTTAATTACATATATGTCCAAATTACCCACGAGAACTCTCCTCCGTGTACGAACCCCTACACAGTCCGAGTTGCAAGGAGAGAACTTGGACCAGTTGGTGAGCTGGCAGTCGTCTCGGCACGGTAACTGGCAGGGCTGGCTCATAACCGGCATGCTGCTGGCCAACTTCAGACACTTCACAACATCAGCCACTGTTCCATCCAGCTGTCTACATGAGATAGCTGCAGATCACACACACAAACACAGCAGTGAGACTCCTGCTGATTACAGAGAGGATGTGGCACAGCACCAGACACGGAGAGAAAAGGTGCAGGTGAACCGAAGATGGTTATTTATAGACCAGAGAGAGAGAAAGAGAGAGAATCATACTCTTCACTTTGATCAGAAAGCAGCAGTTTAAATTATGCATATTATTTCTGTAGATTTTATATAATTCAATGATTTTCCCCAAGATATTCTCAATTATTTTGATTATGATTTAAATAAAACACATTTAGAATCAGCATATTGTCAGCAAAAGTAACATCAATCCATTAATAAACAATTGCAATAGCTCACTAATGAGTCCAAAACGAACAGATCAGAGAGTTACTACATCTGTAAAGACAGGTCTGTTAAGCTGTCGTCATTCCGGTGAGGCTGTGTAATCTATTAAGACGCACAGTCACGTTGGAAGTGACGTGAGGACGAGTAAACAGGAACCATCAGGTCAAACTTTGGAGCCCTGCTGAATTCAATAGAGTGATGACAGCAACACAAAGACGCCCCTCCGTACTGTCGAGAGCAATCAGATTCAAGACTTTGAAGGATTGCTTCTGCTCCTGACATGCACTGAAGGGCAAATGTGAAGTCTAGTGTGATGGAAGCTCTACTCATAATAAAGT